>OX030952.1:75812907-76412907 GCA_943735915.1 Pherbina coryleti | reverse complement strand
AAGAACAAGAACAAGAACAAAAACAAAAACAAAAACAAAACCACAAACAAAAACAAAACACAACAGGAAGGGCAAAAGTTAAACAAAAAGTAAAAAAGTAAAAGCAAAATAAAAAGTTAAAGTGAAAGCAAAAGAAAAAGTTAAAGTAAATGCAAAAGCAAAGCCAAAAGAAAAAGCTGAAGTAAAACCAAAAGAAAATGCAAAAACAAAGCAAAAGAATAAGCTAAAGTAAAAGGAAACATAAAAGCAAAATCAAAAGCACAAACGAAAGTAAAATCAAAAGTATAAGCAAAAGTGAAAGCAAAAGGAAAAGTAAAAAAGGTGAAATAATAATAAAAGTAAATTCAAAAGCAAAAACAAAAATTTAAGGATTAATACAAGGATTGCGAAAAGAATTCGGACAAGGATAAGGACAAGAATTGAAGCAAGAATATGGAAAATGATATGGTCACGGACGAGAAGAAGAATTTAGACAAGGCTGAGAACAATGATTAGACAAGAATGAGACAAAGGGCCAGGATAAGGTTCAAAATAAGGGTCAGAATTAGGATAAGGATTTTAAGAAGGGCTTGGACACGGATTTAACGAAAGATTTGTGCAACGATTTGACAAGGGCAAGGAAGAAAACAAAGATTGAAACAAAGTTAAGAAAAAGCTTTAGAACAATGATTGATAGAAGGATGAAAAGGAAGATTGAGACAAGGATTAGGACAAGACTAAAGACATGGATTTGGACACGGATTAAAAGAAAGTTAGGGATTGAAACAAGGATTCAGGAGAGTGTTAGGACCAGGAATACCACATGGATTTTGACAAGGATTTGATCAAGATTTAGGCCATGGATTAAGGAAAGGACTATGACAAGGATTTTGGAAGTGGATTAAAACAAGGATTAGGATTGAAATAAAGATTTGGACAAAGATAAGATCGAGGACAAGAAAAAAAGGATTAAAATAAGAAAGAGTATAATGATTTAAACAAGGATTAAGAAAAGGATTGAAACAAGATGAACAACAAGCATTTAGAAAAGGTTTGGGACAAAAAATAATGCAAGGATTAGATGAGGGATTGGAAAAAGATTTTTTGACATGATAACAAGAATTTGGATATGGACTAGGACAAGGATAAGGACAATGACTAGGCGAAAAACTAGGACAAGGTTTTTTAAAAGTTTAAGATGTGTTTAGGAAACAAGGATAAAAACATATAAGAATTAGGAAAACAATGAAGATTGCTTGTCACGTCAAAATACGGATATTTCGATTGCACAACCAACTGCATTCCTTTTTTAATGAAGTGAAAAAATTATCTATCGAAATACTTTTTTATTTCTGTAAAATTGGAAGTAAATGTGTTTTTTGGCTAATAATGCTCATTGTGGCCACCCCACCTGAATTAACAGAAAGTTTTTTTTTTAATTGAAATTAATTTTTCTTCTTACATTAACCATTCGGAGTCTGCATAAAAGTAGTAGGTCCCGTTCGCAATCATTTGTGTACAAACATCACAACAAACACTATTTGATCATAAGAAGCTCGGCAAAAGTCCTTTTAAGGAATGCAATGGCCAATTTATTTTATATTTTTTTTTATGCCCACTATGCTCTGGGCAGAGCACACTGAGATTCCTATCATTTGGGATGCATTTTTCTAACCATCTTCGGCATAGGAGCTCGTAAAAGAATTTAAATAGAGATTGGCTGCTCTTGAACAGCTCAACAGGAAGACCATCGGCTCCTGCGATTTTGTTATATCCAAGCAATTGCTCTCAAGATTTTTTTAATAGTCGAGCAGCAGAACCTCGACGCTGTCATCCATAATTGGGACTTTGGGGATATCATATCTATTGGCGAGATTATTTTCAGTGTCACCATTTAGAAGCTTAGATTATTTTTCCCTGATCAACATCAATACACTCTGGATACCTGTTTTTCGGTATCCAAAAATTTTCTGAAAAATCTGATTTTTGCAATTATAGATAATAAACAATTTTTACATAAAGAGCAGACTGTGTATATAACTTTGCTTACACCAACACTGCACTTCATCAAACTACATACTACACGCTTTTTCAGTCGCTTAACTGAAATTTTAATTTTCTCTGCATATTTATCTGCATCAGTGTGAAATGTAGAAGTTTCCACGACGCGCTGCGCACTTGCATGACCTCGCATCACAACAACAGCAGCATGCAACGACCTACAACAACAACCGCATCCACCATCCTCTCATCTCCTCCCCTTGTAAGTCTATTACAACAAACTGCTTTTACAAACACACACATAGAAGCTTACATACACACCGACGAATACACTTCCTGCTTTTTCTGCACTTCAAGATGTTGATAGCGTGTTGCTGTTGCTACCACTTATTTGTAGTTGTTATTGTAGTTGTTATAGTTGTTGTTGTTGTTGTTTTTGTTGTTGTTGTTGGTTTTGTTGTTGTTGTTGTTGTTATTATTGTTGTTGTATAGCACTATTTTGCTGTACATACATTATAACAATGTACTGAACACACAAACGTATATGTTTTACTCATATGAACACACATACTTACTTGTATGCATTTTTATACATGTACAGAAATGTGTTTGTGTATTTATGTAATCTGAGTTGAAACCTTTTTAATGTATGCACTATTCACATGCTTATACATAAATTGTGTGTTTCTGTAAGTAACGGTTCTAGTTGTCTACAATAATGATTGTTTTGAAGTAAAAGACGATAAGAAATTGAGTAATATCGATAACTTATCAACAAGGGTTAAAAACAAACCAAAGAAACTGAAATATAAAAAAAATTACAAAAATTTCTTTTACTTATAACCAAACGATAACGATAAAAATTATCGAATTTTTTACACCACAAATTTTCTATGCTTGTCAACAAACTCACACTCAGCTTGGAACTATCACATAAACATACCTACATACATACATACATACATACATCAACGCAGTTCAACACTTAAGCTTATGCAATCTCAAGCAAACTTTGTCAGTTGAATTTATAGTTAAGACATGTTTTTTTTTCTCTACTTAATTTTATAACGATTTCAAAAATACTTATGTAAGAAGCAGCAACAAATGTTCAAATACACACACATACATACATATATATGTACGTACATACAAACTAAATGTTGTCACATTCTAAAGATGGCCAAGTATTTGCATATGTTTGCTTTAGGCTTAATGTACTTGTAGGTTTGTGTATGACTGTGTTTATTTATTTATTTATATGTATATTTTCAGTGTGTTGAACTCACTCCATTTTGTGGTGATTTTTAGGTTATTTTAAATGGATTTTATAGGCATTTTAAATGGTTTCCAAATTGAATGTGAGAAAATTTTAATATGCGTTTTTGTTCTTATGAGTAAATAAGCTTAGAAACATCGAGGCGTATGAGTAACTTTATATTTTATATCTAACGAATGTACCATCAAGAGGTGTAAGATTTGTTTTGAAAATAAAACAAGCAATTGTTTCGGTATTTTTCAAATTTTTATTGACTTATAAAGAAAATACATGGCAATTATATATGCAAGAAAAATTTTTAAATGGCTGCCTCGGCTTAGCTTGCAGAACCTAATTCTTTTTTCAAAATTTTCGATACCAGCTCTTTCGCATATTTGGGGCTTTATTTCGACGAAGACGACTGAAATGTTCACTTTGACAGTTGTAATTTTTCCTGAATAATTAGCGTAGACATAATCCGCCATAAGCATAACCCCAAATGAAGAAGTATAACGTGTGGAATCGCAAAATCTTAATGACCAATAGATATCTCCAAAACGAAAATTATATGGCTAGGGAACTTCGTGCGCAATGATTCGAATGTTTCGCGATTTGTATGTCAATTAGCCCCAACCTGAAGCAAATAAAAGCCATCTGTGTCTGTATTCTTCATCTCCGATGGCAAAAACATCATGTCTCTTTAGCGAACTCCATTGGCTCTTCCGTCGTCATTTTCGAAAATGGAAAAATACGGCCTTATGATGATCCCTCCGATCCACAATCCGCATCAAACAGTCATTCGAGTGAGTGCATTGCCGTTTACTGATTCCGCGGGTTTAAAGAAACTAAAATTCAGCAATTTTGCTTATTTACGTAGTCGCTAATCTGAAAATGAGCTGTATAAGAAAATATGATTTTTTTTTCAAACAAATGTCACCATTTATGTTTTCCAAGACCCAAGCAGAGAATATACGGCGCTGCTGCTGGTCCGCCAGCTGCAGTTCTTTAGTGAATTGGACCTCGTATGCATTCAGAGTCAAATCTTTTGATGTTAATAATCGCTGCAATGTAGACGTGGAGATGTCCAGTTGAATTGAGGTATTTGCGTCGTTTTCAACACTTTCCTTCACTGAGTTTATATATCGGGACGAAATCGGCGCGGTATCTTTATGTCTTGCACTGAACCAGTCTCTTCGAATTTTTTGATTATATTATAAAGGGTGGTTAAAATTTAAGGGCCGATGTTGAATGTGAACCACACCTAAACGTCAAGTTTTTTTCTGCATTCATTTGACATTTCTCAATTTCAGACTAACTCAATTTGAACCATGGAAAGATAAACAATCGAGCAACGCGTTAAAGTTATTCAGGCTTATTATGAAAAGGGGCTTTCATATAAAATGCATATCGTGCACTTCGTGAAGAATATCATTTTCAGTGATGAGGCACATTTTCACCTCAGTGGATTCGTCAATAAGCAGAATTGCCGCATTTGGACGAATGATAATCTAAGAGTGATTGTCGAAAAATCAATGCAGCCGCAAAGAGTGACTGTTTGGTGCGGTTTATGGGCTGGCGGCATCATCGGGCCGTATTTTTTCCAAAATTAGGCCGGTCAGGCAGTAACTGTGAATGGTGTTCGCTATCGTGAGATGATAACGAACGTTTTTTGGCCCGAATTGGAAGATATGGATGTGGACGATATGTGGTTTCAACAGGACGGTGCCACTTGCCACACAGCTAACGAAACAATGGCTCTTTTGCGCGACATATTCAGTTCCAAATTCTAGTGGTGGCGATGTCAATGTGGCGATGTCAATTGGACGCCAAAAACACAGTTTTATTCTCTCTCGACGAACAAAACTCACGTTCTATAAGACACTAATCATAACCAGTGTGACCAGATAGTTTTTGGAAAAAGCGCGACTACAAAATTTTTTCATATGTGGAGCTATTGCACTTAGAAATCATATTTTCTGTAATTGAAAGAGAATTGTAATGCTGAAAACGTTTAACGGTCGATTATGCAAACTTTACGTAACATAGGTTAAGATGACATAACACGGTGGTTGTTTAAAAGGATCGTTTGATCCCTACTCGGTCACACGACAGTGAAATGATCGGCGTTCATTTCGTTATGTCACCACCTAGAAACACGGTAATTTCTGTCGTGTACAGCGTTAAAAAATTAACATATTTTTTTAACGTCCTACAAAATTTTCATCCGCTCTCACTCTCAGTTTTTTGCCAGTTTTCCATTGAAAGCAGCAACAAAACCATTTGAACGTCATTTATACGACCGCCATGTGACCTCAGCCTTACATACACACAAAAGGCATTCAGTCGATTAGTATGTGACAAAATAAACGGTTGTGTTGCGTGGAACAATGTTTGGCTAATTATCATACGATTTCTCATTTTCGTATTTGTAACATTCATCACAGAAAATACACTTTTAAGTTAGGCAGTGATAATAATATAACTGGAACTGAGTAACAGGATCCCATAATAAATTAAATACTTTTTTGTATTTCTCCCACTTACCCCTGGACACGAATTATTAAAAATGTCTGCAAGTTGCTTAAGAATTGTTTGAAGTATGAAATCGATCAGTGCTGCATCTGGCTTTAAATTCAGCGCATTCTTTTGTGGCATATTTACTCACGGAGCGTGTTCACTAGAGTGGAACGAATTTTTAACCTCATGGGCTTCATATATTTTTGAAAACTACGAGTAAAAAAATAAATTTCTGCACCTTTTTTCTGCTACATAACTCTTGACTGCACCCGAGGGTTTATATATTTCATGCCAGACTTTTTTTTTTTTTTAAATCCGAAGTTTAGTTTGAAAATTAGTTCCTAATTTTTTGATGCAAACCTCTTCATTAACGCATAAATGATAACTTGTCAACAGATCCCTATGATACCATGTATGCTTTTGAAGATATTTAGGATCAAAGATCACCGAAATCCGTCATTCGCTTATATCTCCGCTCCTCTTTGTATGGCAGAAAATATGCTCAGAACAAAATTGTAGATCAGATAATTCTCTACAAAAATGCCCTTAACAGTTTTAACATAGAACAAACAGTTTCCACGCTGTGCGACTAGATATGTTTGAATAACGCAAAGTAGAAAATTCATATTAACTTTGAGCAGAGCGGAGATATAAGCAAATGACCGATTTCGGTGATCTTTGAACCTGAATTTATTCTAGTGCATACATGACAAGTTGTTATTAATGAGTAAATGAAGAGGTTTGCATCAAAAAAATTAGCTCTTAATTTTTTTGGATTTCAGAAAAAAAAAATCCGACGAAATATATAAACCCTTGGGCGCAGTCAAAAGTTATGTCGCAGAAAAAAACTAAAGAAGCAGAAATTAATTTTTTTAAGCGTAGTTTTCAAAAAGAACGGGTCCGCCATCTAACATTTTTTTTTTTTCAACTAGTGCTTATTTCGTGAATGGTAACACTTGACACATATCTGATTTGACAGATAATTAGTTTTATCCTTCCGCTGAACGAATATGGTTGTGTATACGCTTGAACAACGCTGGGAAGTGGGCCTGCTATCGACTTACAGAAGATGCCGATTTTGCCAAAAAAATCATCTTTTCAGATGAAGCTCATTTTGATCTTGGCGGGTATGTAAACAAGCAAAATTGTCGCATTTGGGGCACAGAAAACCCGCACGCATACATTGAAAAGCCGATGCACCCAAAACGAGTCACTGTTTGGTGCGGATTTTGGTCCAGAGGCATAATTCGAAAATGAGCAAGGAGTGGCCGTTACAGTCAATGGCCATCGTTATCGGGCCATGTTGAACGAATTTTTGTTCACAAAAATTGAAGAGGAGGATATTGGCAACATTTGGTTTCAACAGGACGGCGCTACGTGCCACACAGCCGAAGCTACACTCGATGTTTTGCGCCCTGTTTTAAAAAAAAAAAGTTATTTGGCGGACCCATTATATGAAGCCCATGAAGATTTTTTGCTTCCATACATTTCGTTCCACTCTAGTGTTCACACATATGGTACAAATAGGGTGTTATAAATAGTTTTTTTTTTTATGAAATGACTGAATATATGTCATTTTTTCCGCTGCGCTTTTTAAAGAAAATCAAACGCAAAATGAACTAAAAGATCGTTCAATTGTCGCTTTACCGTCCAATCTGAACACACTGATCATGACCGTAAAATTATATGCAGGACAAAGCTAGACGTTAAGCAATTCTGATGAAAAGATTTTGGAAGACTTCGAGAGAAATATCCTATGTAAGAATCATGGGCTGTATGAGCTGTACGCCAACATCGACATATTTAAAAACCGTGCGGCGCCGCATGATAGGTTATGTTAAGCGGATGAAAAACAACGATCCATCGCAAAAAATATTCGATTTTGTACCCGGTGCACAGTGCATTGAATCCATACAAAATTGGAACATAAATAGAAGGAGTGCCCCTTCTAATGAAATATGATAATTAAATTTTGTGTGCTGGATTCATTTAAGCTTATTAAGAAAAACTGCAAAAATGGTTGGAATTGGTCAGTTCCTAGGGGTACCTCCCTTGGACCTATATTTTTGTATGTATGGGAGGTACATACAAAAATTGAGCGATCGTAACAAAATTTTGTCAAAAGGCTAGACAATTAAAGAAATATAAGTATACTAAAAATGATTGCAATCGGTGGGTTCCTAGGGGTACCTCCCTTGGACCTATATTGATTTTTTACATTATTTTGTATGGGAGGTATATACAAAAGTTGGCCGATCCTTACGAAACTCAATGAAAAGGTTAATAAAATAAAGCAATACATGTATTCTAGAAATGGTTGAAATCGGTCGGTTCCTAGGGGTACCTCCCTTGGACCTAAATTAATTTTTTACATGATTATGTATGGGAGGTACATCTGTTACTCATAAATATTCCCATTTGTATTAATAAAAAAAATCAGTTTTTAGGCAAATTTCATTTTATTTACAATAGAAAAATAAAATTGGTAACTTATTTTTATTAACAAAATGTGAGTGTGTAAGCGCCAGATAATTAAGCAACGGCAACTTTTTCATTTCGTCCTTGATTAAATATGGTTTTTTTTCTTCAAATAAACCTCATATTTTCTAATAAGAATTACGAGTGAAAAAAATTAAAGAGTATTTCCCGACTAAGCAAAATTTGAGAAACAAAGCTCTTTAATGTAGTCAACTAAAAAGATCAAAAAAAAATGTCCATTAAGGCGTATGAGCAACATAATATCATAAACAAAATTTAATTTCAATTAAAATATGGCAACATTATATGCGGCAGAATAGTTTTTTAATAACTTCAATACATACACACATACAAACTTGATACATGTACATTCTAACCGCGATGCTTATCCTTAAATTTTCCTCTGGCTGAGCAACAAAACCCAAAAGTAAGCAAACAAAAGAGACCAAAAAATAACATATAACTAATACACAAAAACATTTAAACCTAACACGAGCACATTGCATTGTTGTGTAACAAATACACACACACAAATATATAAACATACACATAAAGAGAGAGTCCTTGACTTGAAACTTATGGCAACAATGACTCACAGGCACTCCACAAACACTTTTGACTGCCACGCCTTACAGCCTTAAGGCTAAAAAGCCATACAGTGAAACGTTGCAGTTGGCGCTGTCGGCGCTGCTGCTGGTTTTTCTGTTGTTGCTGCTACTACTTTTTTGCATTCGATACCAAATTGGCTGCCATGACATTTAAGCATAGTTGCAAAATGTCGCTGAGTAAGGACGACAAGCAATGAGCACAAATAAAAGGAAAAAAAAGCAGCAGCAGCAGCAATAAACAAATTTTGCAACTTTAGCTGCTGACGAGCAAGCTGTTTGTTTTGTAACCCTAAAAATGCGGCACAAGGGACGCAGTGGTGATGGTATCAAAGGAAAACCACCTGCTTGCCTGAGAAAGATGAGGCGCTGCATAGTTTGAATGAAGTAGCTGTGGGTTGCTTGGTTGGCAAGGATGTATTTAGCAGACAGCAACTTTATTGTTTCATGAGCAGCAATGATTTTAAGTGGGCCGACAGAGAAGAAGGTTCGGAGCGGAAACAAGAAAAATAAACAGTTGCTCACAGACAGACAAACTTTCATGATTCCTTAAGTGAATGCACGCAAGTCTGTGTTTGTGTGTGTGCTAGCGACATAGTGTTAGTTTGAGTGGAGTATCCTTTTTTTTATTTATTTCCAACAACAGCAGCAGCAACAGCAGCAGCAAAGTTTTAAGTAATTTTCTCTATCAACAAGGAAGAGAAATGTAAGAAGCGCAAAAGGATAAAAGCAACAAATTTTGACTAAATTGGTTTTTGTCTTTGCTTAAAAAAAAAAAAAATATATAAAAGAAATGGCAGCAAAAACTTTTTGTCGCATAGACAAAAGCACCAAAGCACAGCAAAAGGAAGAGGGGAGAATTTTATTAGAAACAGGCAAAAAGGATGTTCTTACAAAGGCAGAAAACAAGGTGAGGCACAGCCAAAGGATGCGCAGCCAGACTAAAGCACGAACATTGCCTCCTGCTCTGCTGTGTAAATTTGTGTATGGATGTATGCGTGTATGTGTGTATGGATGTGTATTTGTGTATTTTTGTAATTGCATGCTATGCGGTCATTTTAAGGATATCTTGCCACAAAAGCAAACAAGTGCCTTTTGTTGTCCTTATTGTTGCCACTGTTGATGCTCTTCAATGTTGTTGTTGTCTCGTTCTTATTGTTGTTCGTCTTTGCACTCTAGCATTGTTTTACAACAAAGCCTGCAATTTAAATGCTCAGATCGTGCTGTTGTTGTTTTTGTTGTTGTAAATTACGTGTTCGTTTCGGTGCTTCTGCTAAACTTTTGCAATTCAGTAAATTAGTTGCAAAAAAATCAACAGCAACAACAACAACTACCATGACGACTTTAACTCTCACTCACCCTAACTGCATCTATTAAACCGTAAGGATTAATTTGTTTTTTTTTGTGTTTATTTTGCAAAGTAGTAAAAACGTTGGCAACATCTTTTGCTTTACTTTAATTTGTGTTTTTACCGTATTTCTTTTTTTGGTATTTTTGTTTTGTTTAGCTGGGTTCTTTGTTGTTGTTGTTTTTGGGGCGAAATTGTTTGTAAATTGAGATTTCTGACCTCTAAGCATTAAATAAGGACACAGTTACGTTTTTTGATTTTGTTGTGCTTTTGTGCTCTGGTATGCGTACATATGTGTGTGTGTGTGTGAGTGTATCTGTGCAGTAATTTATGTACACAAAGGTAAGTGGGCTTGTTTATGTGTGTGTGGTATTCAAGATTTAAGCATAAAGTTATTTACAATAGAAGCAGGACATACAACGAGTCTGTATTAAAGAAGTTTAATTTGGTTTAAAGGGAGAAAATAAATATATCTAAGTTTGCAGAAATGAAGAATATGTTTTTCTTGTCAACCCTTAAAGTAGAGGAAGTTTTTGACTCATTTAAAAAACAAACTTTTCACTCCATGAAAGGCATACATCACTAGCAATTAAAAACTTTTCATAGGATATTTCATAGGAAAATGTTTGTAAGTTAATCTATTAAAAAAACACTGTCAATGATAATTTCATAATTAAAGTTGAAGGTTCATAGAAAAAAAGGAGTTGGCTACATATCTATGGCAACTGTGGCCGAGTGCGTTAAAGTGCGTGTACCACTCTGTGAAAATTTTCGAGCCGCGAGGTCCGAGGTTCGAATCCTATAACAGTCACGGAAAATTTTTTCAATTGAAATCAATTTTTCTGATCGATCGTCATCTCTCTGCAGATAATGGCATAAAAACGTATGAACATGTCTGAAATCAAATCGCTGGTCTTCGATCGCGACGAACATTCGCCCGATTAGAATCTATTCTATTTTTTTTCTCTGGCGACCTGGCGATCCTCTATTTGAGCGGTGTAAAACATGATAAGTGTTGCCGTATTTTTCCTAATGATGGGGTACGTTCAGTTTTATTTTCTTAAGTTTTATTATCTTCTAACATTTGTTGTCTGTGTTTCTGTTTTCTTCATGTCAATTATAAATACATACACAAAACAAAACATTCTGACAATTCAGTATGAATAGTTCGCCAATCGCTAATCGCTTTCATTCTGGACATGTTCTGTGCGATTGGCGGAAAGAGAGGATCGCCGATAGCCAATCGCTTTGATTCTGTTCGGGCTCTAAAGCTTCTTGAGAACATGCACATTATCCGTTCAGAGTCGGCATAAGAGCCCGAACAGAATCAAATATCGTTGCGACCGACGATCCTCTCTGATCGTCGATCGCAGAGAACACGTCCAGAATGAAACGACTACGACTGACGATTCAAAGTTGCTTTTATTTAGTATTTCTTTTTTTATTTTTTCTATTTCATTTCAATGTATTGGTCTCTTCAATTGTGTGAATACAACACACACAAAGAAGAAACGTCAAGACATGATAAAAACTAAGGAAATGTCTTTGAACATATCCTATTTCTAGCAAAAATATGGCCACATTAATAGCACTCAGAGAGAAAATCGTCGGTCGCAAGAGAAAAAATAGAACAGATTCTAATTGTGCGATATATCGTTGCGGCTGCCGACCTGTGATTTCATTCTGGACGTGTTCATACCTTTTCATGCATTCTATTGCTTTGCGATGGCGTCAATCGCAACGATTTTCTATTCTGTTCGGGCTCTAAGCCTGGTAGGTCCCGTTCTCGATCATATGTGTAGAAGCATTTAATAAAACGCACAACACAATGTGATCATAAGAAGTTCAGACAAAGTCCTTTCAAGGGCTGAAAGGGCCAATTTATTTATTATTTTTATTTTATTAAGAGAGTCGATTGTACGGAGTGGGCCATCTAGTGGTTTATTTATAAATGATAGGTTATTTTGACACTAACAGCTGTTTCCCGCGCGAAATCTTGACATAAAGTCAGTATCATACCTCCACGGAAAGAGATGTTTCGCTTGAACAACGTTGGGAAATATTGGAAACTTATTTCCAAAGTGAGTGCTGTGTAGCCCAAATGATTTAATTTAGCTCGGAAAACTAGCACGTTATTGTCGATGCATTCACAAAGAGAGACAATTTGGTGCGAATTGTGAAGTGGTGGCATCATTGGATAATTTTTCTTCGAAAACGAGGCTGGGAACAACGTTTCGGTCAACTGTGGGTGTTACAGAGCCATGTTAACCGACTTTTTTTTAACTGAAATTGAGGTATGAATTTGGACGACCTTTGGTTAATGCAGGATGGCGCGTCATGCCACGCAGCCCATGCCAAAATAGATCCGTTGCGCACCAAATTTCCAAATCGTCTTATCAGCCGTCTTGGCGATGTCAATTGGCCGCCTCGGAGCTGCGATTTGACCCCTTTGGAATTTTTTTTTTTTTTTTTGTGGAGATCCGTGAAGGACCGATGTTATACCAACAATCCGGAAACGATTCAAGCACTTAAGACCAATATCATCTAAGCAATCCGTAAGCTACAGCCCAAAATCATCAACAAGGTCTTGGAAAATTGGAGTGACAGCCGAGCGAAGACAGCCGAGGCAGCCACTTGAATGACGTTGTGTTCCATAATTAATGGGAATGTTTGCTCTTACTAATTTAGCCGTAATACATGGAAAATTGTTTGGTATGATTTGGTATGGTTTGGTAGTGTTTGGTATGGTTTGGTATGGTTTGGTATGGTTTGGTATGGTTTGGTATGGTTTGGTATGGTTTGGTATGGTTTGGTATGGTTTGGTATGGTTTGGTATGGTTTGGTATGGTTTGGTATGGTTTGGTATGGTTTGGTATAGTTTGATATGGTTTGGTATGGTTTGGTATGGTTTGGTATGGTTTGGTATGGTTTGGTATGGTTTGGTATGGTTTGGTATGGTTTGGTATGGTTTGGTATGGTTTGGTATGGTTTGGTATGGTTTGGTATGGTTTGGTATGGTTTGGTATGGTTTGGTATGGTTTGGTATGGTTTGGTATGGTTTGGTATGGTTTGGTATGGTTTGGTAGGGTTGGTATGGTTTGGTATGGTTTTGTATGGTTTGGTATGGTTTGGTATGGCTTGGTATGGTTTGGCATGGTTTGGTATGATATGGTATGGTATGGCATGTAATGCCTCTTGATTTCGCGGCATGTAACTTTTCTAAACATGTTTTGACCGTGGTTTTCCTATAATTTAAAAATGAGCAAGAGGAACAAACGGCTAATTTTTTTACTTTTATAGAGGTGGCATGGTGTGATTCAAAAAGTTTTTTTATAAATTTATAGAGATAAACTATTGATAAAGAGAAAACGTTCATGGCCCCCTGTATAAAAACTATTTTTGTATAAGTCGAAGTTATGACATACATATGGTCATATACCAAGTTTATTTCAACTGTCATATCGATCTACCTGAAAAGAAACGATAATTTTGAATACATTTCTTGTGCTGATTAAAAAAATGTTGTCTGTCCCCAACTCTAGCTTACGAGTTGTAGAAGAAAAAAAAATTAAAATAATTCCTTATATTATAATTTGAATACATCATTCCATTCAGTTCTATTTCGATACATTTTTTAAGATTAAAGCATAATAAACTTGACTTATGAAGTTCGATAACCAATTTTATTATTAAAACAAATGCAATCTTATGATTTTCACTCTGACAATCAATGCAATGGAGCTTGGAGTTCTCCTGATGTTATCTGGTTTTTTGTTCTTTTTCTTAGTAAAAGCTTTTTACTCAAATTCTATTTACCTACATAAGTAGTCCCGTAGTCAAAACTATTGGTTTCTAATGTCAACAGAGATACACATTTATACCAACCATTAAAAATGTGAAAACGTTGATTGCATTCAAATAAACAAACTTTTTTGTTTTATTTTTTAGTGGTTTAAATAATAGACACTAAAAAAGACCAATACTAACGCGTGCACATTCATGCATGTTCTTTTTTTCTGCTATTTGTTTAGCTGCAACAATTGCATCAGGTGTTGAGTAGGGTGTAGCAAAGTGGGTTTGGGGTGAGTGTTGGTTGGTGTCGTTGATGACTCTGAACTCTGAACCATGAACTGTGCGAACACTTTGCAATATTTTATTTTAAACCATCTCAACCACATCGACCACAGGACGTGAGTGCATTTTACAGTAAACAACGCACACAAATAAAAAAAAAATGGCAAAAATGATGGCATGCAGACACACACTCACACGTTCACTCTTGCTCATGCTCCTATGCAGTGTGCAACAACAAAAAAGCACATGATTGCACACAATATTGTTATTTGATTAAAAATTTATTAAAAAAAAAAATTAAACATATAAAAACAATTTTGCTTTTATTTACATGTAGGCGGCTATGTGACGTATGATGTGCATGTGTGCGTTCTGTAGGTTTGTTTGTATGTACAAACAAGTTAAAAGCAATTATTTTGGAATTTATTATTTAATTAAATTTAATTGTAATAATGTATATATTTACAATAAATGGCGACTGATTCTCTTTTTACGTTTTTTTTTTTAAATATTTGCAAACACGCTCATTTGTAGAATTGTGCATGTGATATAGGGTGGTTCATATTCATGTAAAAATGTTTGATGATACCAATAAGCACTAAATTATTGAAATAATATTTCAAAAAATATATATTTTATCGAATTAATAAAAAAATCTACGGGTAACGTTGGTTCCTAAATTAAAAAAAAAAAAAACATATTTTCAGAAAGTTTTTTTTTATATAATATAATTATTTCATACAAACTTTAAAGCTTTCATTTGCCGCAACATTTTAACAATAAAACTTAAAATTGTCATTTATTAAAAAATTTTTAAAAAAATACCACCGTAGACGCTTCATTAAAAAACAATTGTCTTGCGATGGATAGGATAACTTGTGGAAGCACTATCTGAAATAAAAAAAAAAACAAATATTTTCTCTGAGATGAGTATAGCCAGTGGCTGAAAGATTGCTTTTCATTATTTTTTGTTTTTTGTTTTTTTTTATGTGTTCTATGAAAAAATTACAATTTTCAAAAAAAAATTAATAATGCCTCGAAAAATAAAATGATTGAATGAAAAAAAGATTCAATCACCAGTCAATCATATATTGAAGAAAATCCATAATATCAGTGCATTTTTTTAAGATATCGTGACGACTGACTTCAAAAATAAAGTTTTGAGAGTAAAGTGACGGGCCAAGGAAGTCGAGTGTAATGACCAGAATCTATAAAAGCTCTGACTTGAAAGTTTAGGATTTTCTTGCCATGTTGTACTTTAAGATAACCATTCTTTGTTATCTTATCAGTTGACTTTGTAATTGATACATCTGTAGGTATTTTGACGTGACAACTTCTTTATGTACTTCTCCTTATTTTAATCCGTAAAATTATACATTTCCCTTAACTTTTCGTAATTCTAATCTTTACATCTATTAATTCTTGTCTAAATCTTTATGCTAATCCTTGTCCTTAACCTTGTCCTTAATCCTCATTCGAATCCTAGTCATTATCCTTGGCCTAAGGCTTATCTAGATCGTTGCTCAAATTTTTATCCTTGTCCTTATCCTAATCTTCTTCCCCATCCTCATCGCATTCCTTTTCCTAGTCCTTGGCCTAAGCCTTTACAAATCCTTGTCCTATTCTTTGCCCTTAGTCTTATTCTAATACTTGTTCTTATCCTTGCCCTAATGCTTGTCCTTTTTTTTATCCTCATCCTTCTCCCAATTCTTGCGGCCCTTATCCCTGTCCCAGTTTTTGTCATAATTCTGGTTTTAATCCTTGTCCTGATCCTTGTTTTGTAATTTTGTAATTTACTTTTGCTTTTGCTTTTGCTTTTGCTTCTGCTTCTGCTTTTGCTTTTGCTTTTGCTTTTGCTTTTGCTTTTGCTTTTGCTTTTGCTTTTGCTTTTGCTTTTGCTTTTGCTTTTGCTTTTGCTTTTGCTTTTGCTTTTGCTTTTGCTTTTGCTTTTGCTTTTGCTTTTGCTTTTGCTTTTGCTTTTGCTTTTGCTTTTGCTTTTGCTTTAGCTTTTGCTTTTGCTTTTGCTTTTGCTTTTGCTTTTGCTTTTGCTTTTGCTTTTGCTTTTGCTTTTGCTTTTGCTTTTGCTTTTGCTTTTGCTTTTGCTTTTGCTCTGCTTTTGCTTTTTGGTTATGCTTGTCTGTGGTGCCTTAGTTGTAGTAATTAATCCATGCAACAATAATGCATTTAGGTTACATAAGACGGTTCCAGGAGGGACCCGAGTAATAATTCAATGCAACGCCGTTGCATGAATGTTACGTTGTCATCATTTGAGCGGCTCTCTCTTTATTGGCGTATCATATACTTTATCCTAGCACTAATATACAGCGAGAAATAATTCCATGTAACAAATTTGCAGTTGCGTTGTTTTAGCAGCTCCCACTGCGTCCTGATGACGAATTGAGTTTTTTGTTTTTTCATAATGAGTTAAAGAATTAGCCTTTACGGTCGTATCATTATTTTAATCATAGCACCTATACTCAGCAAGTAACAATTCAATGCAACGCCGATGCGTTTCGAATAAACGCCTTTTTTCAACTTTCTTGGAAACCTGCGCAGTAAGACGTCACTTCGTCATGTCAAAATTTCATTTTTTGCTGAACCGTAACCTCTGAACAGCAATCATTTTTATCTTAGCACCTATTCTCGGCGCGTAGTATTTCCATGCAACGTCGTTGCACTTGGAAAAATGGTATTTTCAGCTTTTTAGAAATCTGTGAGGCAAGATTTTTGCCATGTTAAAAATAAATTGTTTTTTTTTTCAAAACTTAATTTACACCTTAGGCCGATTATTATCTGATTTTCAGTTTTTGGAAAAAAGCATTTTTAGGGAAGGCACTTTGGTAACACAGTGCAACAGTGAACAAAATAACAGCATGCCACTATTTAGGTTATTCCTTCTTATTGTATCATCATATGTACATTGTACAAGTATTCAAGCCTTACTTAGATTTTGCATATAACCTTACTTATGGTTTTTTCCCTTTGCCAAAAATAGGTTTTAATTCAATTTTGTTGTATTGAATTAAATTTTTTAGATTTTGCATCAAATACATTTTAAATTAAGTAAACTTCTTCGTTTTATAACTCCATAACAATTGCTCTATAATCATTTATCACTAAAGTATATATTAAATAAAAAACTTTTGTGTTTTTGAGCTTTTTAAGTACTGTTGACCTGTTCAGATTATATATGTATGTGTGTTCACAAGAGTTGTTTATTTTTTTTTTCGGCAACAATTTTACGGAAGATGTTTGGTTAAAAATTTTCTTAGTTTAGGAGTTATCGTCGAAAAATTGCGAAAACAGCCCACTAAATTAATATTTTTCACTTAAAAAATGATCTTTTTGAGCTTTTTAAGTAGTGTAGACACGTTCAGATTACATAAGTATGTTCACAAGAGTTGGTAAATTTATTTCGGCTACAATTTTGTAGAAGATAGTATAGGAAAAATTTGGATTCCCTTCAAATTTTTGTGACATTTATATTACAAACAACAAATTATTTTACACTTATGGTTTGTTTATAATTTGTTTATTGGATTGTTAGCTACAACTTTGCCAAAGACAATAAACCTATATATCTATTTCTGACGAAGTTATTGAAGAAAAACTGATAGTACCTGTTTTTGGCAAAATCACTAAGACCCACAATATAAAATGGGCCATAAAAATGAAACGGGCGCCAAACTCGCGAAACCGCGCTAACGTTATACTCACCACTGATCATAGTATCGAACCTATACACTGGAATGCTGTTATTTAGCCAAAAGTGTTTTTTGTGTCATAGTGTAATTTGGATCACCCTGTTTCGTAAAAGTAAATTTTTATTTCATTATATATTCACACTTTTGTACACCCGTGTAGCTGTTTGTACTATGAACTACAGCTGCTTTGTGGTGAATAAATAATGTTGTTACCCTATAGACGGTGCATAACGACGGCTAAGAGTTTTCCAAAGAACATTTAATTGACCATCATGGTTGTCAAATAGATAAAAGTTAAGTCTCTATCATCAATCTGATATAGATATGAATTTCAACAGAACAAATATAATTTTTTAATTGAATTGTGATCTAAATTTAGATATTTAGATCAGATATTTTTATCTAATTGTGATATATCTCAGGCATGTAAAAACAATGTTTTTGTCGAAAAAAACCTATTTTGTCCAGGTACATATTTGTGTGTTTCCCAATATATTTTTACAAAAAAAAAGTGGGGTTCTTAAATGACTTTTCAAATGACAAAACTATGATATAACCTCTAAAAACTGCTCAAAAATACGAATTTCTTAACTTTAGAGTGATACGAAAATAAATATCATTCAAAATCATTTCGATCATTTCACTCTCAACATTTTTTTTAAAAAAATATGGTTTTTATTGTTTTATCGTTAATTAGGACCTAATATTAGTCGGTAAATTCTGATTTTGAATTTCGAAAGAAATTAAACATTTGCTCATATTGTGAACAATGATTCCATGTTGATCAAATGTTGTTTCTATTCAATGCATATAATTTTATTCCGCCAACATAGTAGACTGACTCCATAACGTACTCTACATAAATCTACAATTTAATTACAATATTATTAGCACAACAAGCTATAAGCTTCATCCTTCTTAACCCTTTGCAAACAAGCAAACAAGCAACAACATATTCGTGCCCCAAAAAGTTACATATACAAAACGCACCCACACACTCACACACACTCTGGCACATGTGTCTGCATGTATGTATATGTCGGAGATTATAACCACTTGAATGCATAGCATAACAAATATTGATTTCCGAGTGACAAACACTGACTGTCTGACAAAATATTTCCAGAACGCAGCTTTAATGCATGATGCCGCAATGACTGCGACATGGTAATGTTAATGATGATGATAATAATGACGATGATGATGACGATGATGATGACGATGATGACAATGATGATGTAGATGTACTTAAGGCAAGAATGTTAAGTATGATGCATGTTTGAAGCTGCAACATGTGAATGAGCCAATTCCATCGACGGATCCTGAGGAAGAGAAGTTGAGGAAAATACTCAAGATTTATTTTGTCAATTTGTACGCAATTAACACCACCTATTTCAGAAGCGGAAGCACTACGAGGATTTTCTGTGTCTAATTTGATAATTAACCACTTTATTGAATTTCATGATGTTATTTTATATGTATTTCAACTGGTTTGCATAGCGTTGACAAATTTAACCCTGCATCACTAACCTTAGGGTGGAATCCACCCAGTCACTGTTTCTAAGAAAGATTTCTAATGAAATACTAATTCTTAATGTTTTGTTTTGCATGTAACAAATTAATTTTTTTGAATAAAAAACATTTTAAAATGGTAAAAATAATCTTGAATTTATTTAAAAACACACTTTTCTTAGGTTTTAGCAATTAAGGTATAATATACGTGTAGCAACCAAAAACAGGAGCTGTTTTCAAAATTTTTTTTTAGATATGAGAAGTTATTATTTTTTTTTAAATTTATACAGGTTATTGTACATAAAAAATACTTTATAAATATATATTTTTTTTTTAAATACAGTTCTGGCTTTTATATAGAGGGCGCTGAAAATCGCATTGAAAACAAGACATCCAAAACGGTTCGATGGATATATGGCCTTTCCCATGTATCGGAAACAAAAAAATCAAATGACATTTTAAAGCATAGACCTTATATTAAGCATCCCCCCTATGCAAAACCCCCGGGGTTTTTTTTTAATTTTGGCGGAAACTGAAGTAAAAAGTTCGAAAAATAGATACATTTTCGCGTTTTTTTGTTTATATAAAAAAAAAGAATAGATATTTGAATTTAGAGGGATGATTAAAGGACAAAATAACGAACAAAATGCAAAAAAAATCATTGAAATTGAGCCAATAGGTTTCGAGTTATCTATCGAACCGTTTTAAAAAAACTAGTTTCGAGGAAATCGCGTTTAAAGTTTTTTATTTGTTTTATGTAGCTTAGACATGAGTTAACTAAAACCGTTATAACTTCTGTTTTTTTTTTAAATATCGATTTAAAAATGTGGATGTATATTAGAGCGGGTCAAATTGTATGGAGCAAAAAAGTCGATGTTCTATGGGTAATTTTAAGAAACTTTGGCGAAGAGAGTATAGATCTATTTTGAAATCGGAGCCTGCCAGTTTTTCAAAATAGGTATTTTTTCAAAATATTCAAGATTTGGCATAGAAATTGCATTAAAAAGACAAAGAACTATTTTTTTAAGTGTATATATATGGGGGTTTTTGGGGTCAAGGAATCCATTTTTGACGTAAATTTTTATTTATAAAAGCCCCCAGAGGGCGTTTTGCTACTATTTTTGCTTTTATCGATTCTTCTTTTGAGAAAATAGTAATAAAAATTATTGTGAAAATGAAAAACCATTAAGTGTTGCCTATACCAAATACATCAAGCGAAAACGCTTAAAAATAAAGGAGAAATTCTCCTAAAGTGGACCATCTCCTAAAGAGGACTCTCTGAATAACTTTTTTCTCAAAAGTGACTACACCATTGTGATTCGAAGAACTTGTACAAAATCAATTCGAATCAAAACCAATGCAATTTTTAATGGTGCGGTTCCGGTAGATTTGTCTCACATTAAACCAGGGCCAATTGTACATTCTCGCTGGCTCACCAAATTTACGCGAAGTTGTTAATAATAGGTAGGTTTCCGTACAAACTTAAAGAAAAGTTCAAGTAAAGTTCAAGCTGTGAGAGTAATTTTATTATCTGTCGAAATGAGAGAATTTACCGAAAAGTACGGAAACGACTTCTAGCGAGTTTCAAGCACAAAAAAATCTGACTGCCTATAAACGCAAGCAGTGCCAAATTTATTTACACTAATTTGACATTTTCTTGTTCTTCTTGATGCTTGTTCTTATCGTGCTCAAAGAAATTGTTCAAGCGAAGTTCAAGCGAGTTTCGAGGCACGAGAGAGTGACATTTTGTTTGTTCTTCTTCTCTCTCCAGCTCGAAAAATGTGTAAAGAAACGCCTTCAACCAACTTCAAGTAACTTGAAGTGCGTACGGAAAGAGATCTTATGTAATTTAAGACAATGCATGTTACGCACATTAGGAAAATATCTTGTTAGCAATGTTGTTTGATGATAAAAAAGAGATACGTGACATTGCTATAAAAAGAAATTTACACCATCGAAACAACCTGGACGACCCAATGAACTTAGAGTTTATCAAAGGCCTGTTGTAAACTTTAATTGCACATATGGTATGAATATGATTGACTCAAATGACGACATCAATTTATTCGAATCACCGCTTACGCAAAGCATTCCGTTTGATCTGTGCAAAAATATTTGGAATACCGCTGTCTGATCCAAAAATTCCGTTACACATGCAAGGAATGGAAAGACACGTTCAATTGCTGGCTACAGTTTCTAAACGAGTTTAAAAAAGAATCGAGATATGGGGTCTCATGCATACAAGTGAGAAATTACTTATTACTCGATATTTTGAGAATTTACTCGTTGTCGTAAGCATAAAAGCAAAGATCATATAATATAAAGATGAGTTACGTAGTACAATAAAATGTAACAAATAATTTTCAGACCAACACGACAGCTTTTGTGAGTGCGATATGAAAAAGCTTTTAATTCTTGCTTGAGAGAAAAGTTTTCCGTTTCTCTATGCCCTTCCGCTCCGCATGCTCTTTTCTACATCAATTGCTTGCAATCTCTTCATTATGATTTTGATGGCGAACGAGTTCAGTTGGCTTATTTTATGCGTCGGAGAAGAAGAAGAAAGTTTTTCTTGGTATTGAAATAGTCATTGAATTTTTTCAATTGCATTTCTATTGTTTCCCTTTTTTTTCTTACCAAAGTATTTTGCTTGATATTGTGTGAATGCATATTTAATGATTTATGATTTTGATATTTATTTCGGATTGAATTGATTGATTGATCTAAATATTTCACTTAATACGATTTATATGATTGGATTGGATCATATGAATGGATTTTTACTTAATTTGATTCCTTTCTTTTGAAAATGGAAGAAAAACGGAAAAAGGCTGGCAATAAGTAAATTCTGTCAAATTGCAGGAAATCAGAAAGATATTTTCCGAATTTAAAATTATTGAAATTTCCTGATTTTGAATGACCCTTTTTCGTATTTGGACACAGAAATGCCATTAATTATATATTATTAATTATATATCAATTATATTATAAATACATTAAATAATATAATCTATATCTTTACATAAAAAAGAGTTTTTGTGTGTAAATACGCAATAGACTCCTCATCCGATTAGCATGAACATTTTTGTATAGAAGTTTTTGGGTACGGTGCGCGTTTTGAGGCTGTCTATTGTGATCCGCCTTGAACACCAGAGGGCGCTGTAGTACAAATTTTTTACAAAACCGCCTTAAACTCAAAAACCGCTCATGCGATTCGAATGAAAATTGAAATATAGTGGTTTTCATGATCCATCCATCCATCCATTATCCACCTTGGACACCAAAAGCACTGTAGTGCAAATTTTTGACTAAATTGCCTAAAATTACAATATGTATACAATAGGCATATTTTTTTTTGTTTTTTTAGGTTACATACCATATGCAAATTAAAAATATAAAATTTTTCTTAAATTTCGTAAAATTAAGAAAATTTCCGTTATTTTGATATCAAAACCACTTACATTTATTCAATACTGCTAAAATTTTGATTACAATGAAATTTTAGAAGTGAGATCTTTCCCTTAGCAAAACCAGTGTACAAGATTTGTTAAAAAAAGATTTTTCGTTTAACTAACATAAAAACAAATATCGTCAATTTGACACCAAAAACATGAACATATCTTGAAAACTATGAAAATTTGAGTGCAACGATATATTTAATACAACATCGTTGCTCAAAAATGAGAAAAAACAATCAGAA
Source organism: Pherbina coryleti (assembly GCA_943735915.1). Lineage (NCBI taxonomy): Eukaryota > Metazoa > Arthropoda > Insecta > Diptera > Sciomyzidae > Pherbina > Pherbina coryleti. Next base: position 76,389,737 of record OX030952.1, on the reverse strand, counting down.
ATTAAATTTTGTGACTTTCGATTCAAATATCTGATTTTTATACATTTTTTTGATTTTTTTTTTTTGTCTTAAAAACCTTACAAAAAACCTACCTTATTGCAAAAATACCTTTAGTTGAGTATATAGGTGTATTTTAAATATTCTTTTCAAAAAGATCTGCAAATATTGGAGTTTTCCAAAAAAAAGGGACAAACATTGTTTTTATTGTAAAAATAATTTAAATTAAATTTAAAATTAAATGCAAATTTTCAACTCTTTTTCAGAAGCTATAACCAGGGATCGTAACTGTTGACTTTTTTCAAAGAAGTTAATAAATAGTAGTTATTTTTTGACCGATTTCTTTTTGGTCAAAATAAAAGTTAAAGTTTGACTTTTATTTTTTTGGGCAAAAGTATAAGTTAAAATATGACTTTTATTTTTGAGTCAGAAAGAAGTGTAGTGATAAGCAAAACAACGGTAGAGAAGAGTAGAATGAATAGAATTTATACTTTTGTTATGATTTATACTTTTAATGGCAAAAATAAAAGTCAAATTTTAACTGTTATTTTTGACCGTAAAAATAAAAGTCAAATTTTAACTTATATTTTTGACCAAAAAAAAATGGATCAAAAAATAACCATTATTTTTTTCCTTTTTTTAAAAAAGTCAAATAAATAAAAAGCTTTCAAGATTATTATTCCTTAGCTAACAAGCATTGCTTTATTCAAATCTCGAAAAGACAAATTTTTTCCGCCTGACTTTTTGAATTGAAATTTCGAAAATAACAGTTATTTTCGGTCCCTGGATATAACACTTATAAGCTAGCGTTCTTTCAAATTCATCCAAAAATAAAAAACCGCTTATGTGATTCAGAAAACAAAGTTACCACTTGATTTTTTGAAGAAAATTGTTTTTCCAATATTGTATTTTATTGAATTGCCACTTGATAGTGATGTGGGGAAACTTTTAAACTGAAACGGATAGTGGATCATGAGCGTGGTGTCAGACTAAGGGTCTAATAAAAATTTTGAACTTACTTATTATTTTTCAATAAACTTGCCGGGTGTAACAACGCGCGCAGTGAATCGCTAGTATATGTATAAATATTATATAATATAATATAATATAATATAATATAATATAATAAACTATTATATAATATAATATAATATAATATAATATAGTATAATATAATATAATATACTATAATATAATATAATATAATATAGTATAATATACATAATTAATATTCAAATTCAACTACACATTCAATTTTCATCCAATTTTTTTTTTCTTGATTTTTTACAAACAAAAATATAAAAAGTCGAAAGCTAGTTGAATTTGTATTGAAAATTCTTTTACACTGTACGTTTTACGCCATAACTTCTGAATTCTTCAAGAACACACCTTAATTTTATATCGTTGGAAAGGTATTAAAACGTACAAAAAAACCAAAATAAAGTAACTGAAAAAAATTTTAGCGTCTGTTGTTGGCATGATATTAAACTTTGAAATTAAGAATGGGCCAACTTACAACAATTTTTCCAAAAGTTTTATATTTTTTCCTTAAAACAGATAAAATAACCTTTCCAATGATACCTTATTTACGAAAATAGGATTTAAATTGACTGAGCTACGTCTTTTCAAAATACACCCTTTTTTGCCCTTGAAAATGGTTTAAAAATTTATAACTTCGGATTTGGTTTTCTAAGCAACAAACCAATTTAGGAACGAAATTTGAGCCAAATCGGAGATGGTCAGTGCTACTGATAGGTCACCTCAATCTGAAATGGGCGACATATGTTATATATTACCTTTTTATAATGTGCGTAGGGTATTTAAATACAAATCATGCCTACATTTTTGTTTTTTTACGCAAGACAATTTAGCTACAATTCGTTTGCAGATACATCGTTTGTTGAGATCTTTCGTATACTAAACAATTTCATGTGCTCTCTATGCTTCTCAATATTATACTCACAATGTCGCTTGCTTGTTCTCCCGCTCTCATAAGCTTTAAGTCGTTCGCTCACTGACTCTCACAAAGCTTTAAAGTGGATTTATGATAAATCCACATTCGATTTTGACTGTGTCGCTGATTTGTATGGCCGTGGCGCATCTTTATATTATATGATCTTTGATAAAAGGTTATTTACTCGTTAGAAAGATCTCGTTCATTGAGATGGATCTCAAGGCCTGAGAAACTTCTTAAAACGAAAGCTCTTTGTGAGAAAGTTCTCAAAATGGTATGCATAAACATGTGAAACAGATGAAACTGACATGTCTGCGAACTTTATCGGTAAATGTTGAGTCTCTTATCAAGTGATCTCACTGTTTATTTCAAGCAACTGAAATGGCAGAATACTTTCGCGTTTATAGTCCTAAAAAAATTTATAAGCTGCGTAGACATCTTGAAAAATCTAGCAGTAAATTTATATTTCGTTTTAATAAAGAAAACATCGATTGGTTAGCAGAGCATTTCCTAGGGCCAACATTGGAATCGCTTGGTGGAGCTCTTACTAATTCTGAAAAAATGAGAGTATATTTAAGATTTTGGCTGGCAAAATGGAATTGGTGAGGACATAGGAATTCATCAGACAACCGTCCCTAGGACAATTCGAGACCTTTCAAGTGCTTCTTTTTTTTTAGTTTGTGCACCGGCAGATTAGATTTTTGTAGTAAAATTTGAGTTTATTTTAACTCACCAATTAGAAAGTATGCTAGCTTATCATTTTTATTATGTGATATACTGAAGTTTTGTTTACTTCCAGATTCGCCTTCGGACATTTTTTTGAAATTTTAAGAAGCAATTTTAACGATTAATTGCTTTAGCTTGCTTTAAATAAACTAAAGCTCAACTGAAGCTTTAAGATCGATCTCACTTATGTTGAGTTGTTTGTTATGAGCTTGATCTCCATTTTATGCATACAATTTTGAGACTGAGACTGAGAATGTTCTTATGACTCACTTCTTGAGATTGATCTCACACGAATGATCTATGAGAAACATCTCATTTTTATGCATTAGACCCATGATGGCGATATTAGAGAGCCGTAAGAAACTACCCAGAGTTGAAAGCAAGAAAGACTTTTGTTCTAAACAATATCACTCCTTTTGTTGACACTGTGCAATTCTTCTTATTGCTTATTTCCGTTTTATATAGCAATACCACCTTATTATTTTGAATTCTTTTGAATTTACGTATCGCACAATAAATATAAAAAGGCACAAACTCAAAAAAAAACAATATTCAGGAGAGGTAAAAACTGTTCAAGCTCTATATAAAAAACTGAAACAAAACGATGTTTACCGCATATTTATTTTAGCTTGATACACTTAATCCACCGGTCTTTCAATATTTTGATACCTTTTGTATTGTATGGTCAATCCAACTCTATAAGGTTTGTGCTGGTTTCCAATTCAACTTCTTCATTGTATGTAAATCTAGTTCCCGTGATACACCTTTTGTGATTAGATAATAGAAAAAGATAATAGTCACTAAACGTTATATCTGGAAAATACGGTGGATGGGGAAGAAATTGAAACACACACGTGAGACACCTTTTGAAATTAGGAAAACGATAATGTTCGGTGGGCACTATATCTGGAGAATACGATGGATGAGGAAGCAATTCAAAGCGTGATTCGTTGAGTTTTGACATAACTTTCAATTATTTGTGAGATGGTGTATTGTCTTGCAAAAAAATAACTTTTTGGCTTGCAGAAAAAAGTAGATAAGAGCTCTAGTTTCTAATAGAAAAATTCGTTCTCGACTAAAGATTTCAAGAAATTTTCTCGGAACGTTGACAGGGTTAAGTTTAAGTTATTATTTAACTTAACCCTAGAACTGCATCGCTATTTTTTTTACCTATTCCTGTATCGCGGGGTGAAAAAACACCCCAACTTTCAAGGGCCCGTATCTCGGGCACAGTGTGACTTTGATGGTTCAATGAGGGCTCATTTTTTTTGTCTTTTGACCTAGAATCACGTGAACTAAATTGTTTGGCCAAAAGTTTGGAGGGTCCGGGAATATTGACCAAGAAGGGCAAAAAACGTGAAAAACTAGGAAAAATTTTATTTTTCGTTAAAATTACGATATCTGAGTGAGTTTTTGACTAAATCTAGTAATTCCAACGGGGTTCTAAAGGGGAGATACTATGTTTAAGGGGTATTATAGTGGTTTTGGCCAATTTTCCAAAAATGCTATTTATTTTGAGAAATCAAAGTGCGCAAATAGCAAGAATTTGAAAAAACGATTTTTGCCGCACAGATCGTTACAATGACTAAGAATTTCGTTCAAATTGGAAAAAAACATATTTATTTGAAACTATAAAGTAGGTACTACGCCTCAAAAACACTTGATTAAAGAAATTTCATCATTCAAAGTTAACTTGTATCGCTGATCACTTTAATTTCGTACTGCGTCTAATCTAATGAACGAGTAAGAATTGTAATATTTTTTATATCTGTTTAAATACTTGTTAGCAGGTCATGGTATAATAAATCAGGTACACGGAGAGAATTGTTCGCATAAGTTTTTCCTTATAAGCTTAATTTATGCAAAAATTAATCACAAGAAACAGCTAAGATTAAGTACGTATACAAAATGCTTAGTAAAGCATTATATATAATTATTGATGTGTATAACTTATTCCCAAAAATGCTATAATTTATGTGAAAATTTTGCATAGATTTGAGTTATTTGCCACAAATTATACGCAAGATATTCATAACCTAAGCAAAGAATACATTTAACTTATTGCTAGGAAGCATTAACTTATGCTTAAGATGCGTATAACTTATGCTTAAGATGCGTTTAGCTTATACGCAAGATGCATATAACATATGCAGTAAATACGCATTTTTCATGGTCCCATTTCGCAAAAGTTGTGGTTGTTAGTACCTGTTCCAATTCACTACTATTCCAGCTGCTAGTTAAAACTTAGAACATCAATGTCTAAATTTCAACCAACAGATGAAAATGTAGCGAATCAGCTCAGGCCCTTATAGCTACAACTCCCTGCTAGTTAATTATAAATTGTTATGTTAATGCCAATAAGATTACCATTTCTTACTCTTTATAATAATAAAAAAGTATTAATGATAATATAAATGTATTTATTGTTTTTTATGATACGTGTTCTACAATTTATGTTTACATTTTTAAATAACTCTTAGAATAAAACATCTTTTTCCGTTTAAAAAAGAAAAGTCTATAAAAGGTAAGATCTTATCTAAATCTTTACATTCAATATACATAAAGCTTTCTAATATATTTCCTATCACATAAACCGAGAAATGATTATTATATTCATATATATCAAACCGCCGAAGAATTATGAAAACTCCACATTCAATAGAAATAAAATCGATGATTTTAAAAAGAAATTCTTTAAAAAAGATAATATATCCTAATTTAAAAATTCTTCCTTTATAAGTTTTCAAAGAATGTATTAGCTTTAAATGGATCATTTAAAAATTTATTGACTCCAAGTTAGAGTCGCAAATGAAGCATATATAGGAAGCCATTTTTTGAAAAGTCAAAAACTAGCTAAGAAGGATATGAAATCTATTTACTCTGATTTTTCACAGTTGCTTGTGTTAATTTCATAAAAAAAAAACTTCAATAAATTGCCAAAACTGATAGTTTTCAAAGGGATACTTAAGATTTAAAACGAACATTAGCTTAAACAGTATATCTACTGCCTCCAAAAATTTTTTAAAGATGTAAGTTATTCCGTTGGTAGATACAATGAATTCAGCGCTGTTATCGGACTTTTTCAGGACAATTATCATTGGTTGCAGAGTGATTTTACTACTCACACAAAAATCTCTTCGCTTATTGAGAATCACTTCTATTTCGTCAACTGAATTCGCTTCTGCAGCAAACGCGTTCCAGGCGTCGCCAATGCTCACTTTCCACACAGCTCCATTGATAATTTTGCGCACTTTCGGTTTGATTACAGCCAATAGAACGCGGAAAAGGTCGTACAAACGTAGTTCTGAAAACAGTTTAGAAAACAAAAATTTTTTTAGCATACACTGAAAATTGTACGTATTAGTTAAAATTAAAGTAGGAGTGTATTTACCTGAGTTGCCAGACAAATTGTTGAGTATCTCTTTCGTAGACGGAAATTTCACTACTTTTCGAAAAGCTTCCAGCAGTTTCTCTTCAGTTAAATTCCACTTCAAAAATAAAGCGTTTGTTTACCAGGAAATTGTGCTTCAAAATCGATTTCAATCTGTGCAGAAATTGTTAATTGAAATGTACGAATTTAACTAAAAATAAAAAGTACCTACCAACCGGTATCCAGCGCTTTGTGCGAGCAATGGCCATTCTCCTAAAATGTTGTCTATGATGTCTGTCCTGATGTCTGCTCTTCGCAAGGTGAATGTATTGCGCCACTTTAGCTCTACTGTTTCCCACGGTGCAATTCTTGTTCGCAACCACTCTTTGTCGTCGTAGGGTGGGTCTATAAGTTCAGTAATGAACTTGTTGTGCATATTCGATGATTTTGGGATTTCCTTTAGATTTCCAAAGAGTACTTACAAAGAAACCAGCGTTCTGAAACTGGACAGCTCACGAATACAATTACAAATATATAGATATAAATAACCTACTTTATTTTTATTTTTTTCGTTTTTAATACAACCGATCACAGCACAGTATTCGAATAAATTGTAACACAACCGATCACAGCAAGTACTCGAATTGTAAATGACGCCGAGCCGAATATCAATTGACAGGTCACGATCGTACACGAAGGAACATGTTCGCATTGTTTGTGCATTATTGCGCATAAAAATAGTTTGCAAAATGCTAAGTTCTGCCAAACTACATCATGAATTGTTAATTTTTGTCACAATTCATGAATTGTTGCGCATAAAGGGGATGAGCTCCGACCCGAGTATCAATTGACATGTCGTGAATACACACGTATGGAAATGTTCGCGTTATTAATGCACTACTGCGCATGAAACAAGTTAGCAAAATGCTTAAGTTCTGCGAAACTTCATCATAAATTTTTAATTTTTATCTTATCAGAAATCATGCAAAAATAATTCTTATTACGCATTATTTCTGCGAAACTAAATCATGAATTGTGAATTCGTATCACAATTCATGAATTCTTGTTCATAAATTTAAAAAGTGCGAAGATGAATGTATTTGTGATTAAGCTAATCATAAATTATGCGAAGATAATTCTCTCCGTGTAGGTGTGACAGTTTTCCAGCGAACATGATTTGTCAAAAATCATACAAGACAAAGCAAACAAAAAAAAACAAAAAAAAAAAAAAAACAGACGAGTTTGACAATCCATGAACGATCTCGTGAGAAAATAGCCTGTTGTCAAACCTACCTGTATAATTGTATCATGTTAGCAGGTACCGTTTTTTTAAAGAGAGTGCACATTTTTGGTTGTTGTTGGTAAGTACACTCAATGAGCATTTATTCCCAAGTAGTTGTTGTTGTTATTTTTATATTGAGAGCAGAGCATTTTTTGTTATTAAAACAAGTGCGACTAATCAAGTTGAAGTGAGCGTATATATGTTATGTAAATATATGTGAAGTGGGGCCACTATACACTCATTACTTGTCCAAAAAGTTTAAACAACACGAAAATAAAAAAACTTTAAGATGACGAAATATATACACAAACTGTATCGTGGGATGAAAAAGCACCCCAGACGCACTTCTTATGTTCACTGCTTGAGCAAGCACGTGGTACGGATGCCGCGAGCATGCTCCCTCTACTCTCAGACGTTGAAACAGAATTATGGTTACGGTCCCGGGCCATAAACAAAAGGCGTTTGATTTAAGCCAGTCTGGGGTGCTTTTTCACCCCACGATACAGTTCTAGGGTTAAATAGCTGTGTGGATCATAGTAAAAATCAATCACGACTACTAATGAGTTGAAACAGCTGTCTAGTCTGCTGTGTAGATTGCTATATACACAGAGGGAAAAACCTATGGACTGAGTACATAAATTTATGTACTCATGACAGAAATTTCTGCACACAAAAATTTTATATTTTTCCTGTATTGAGTACATGTTAAAATCTGTATTGACTACATAATGCTTTTAAAAATTTTATGTACTCATCACAAAATTGTTGATGTACTCAATGCGTACTCAATGCGAGAAAATCACAAAATTTCAGTGTGTAGAAATTCCTGTCATGAGTATATAAATTTATGTAGTCAGTCCATAGGTTTTTACGTCGGTGTAGTTTAATAAGGTATAGACTTGATTAAATCTGAACCAAAGATTTTCTCAGAAGATTTAAATGATTTATAAGTCCTATTTTTAACTTATCTGCCGCATATACAATGCGGCATTAAAAATGGGTTGATCCGATCGTTGATCGAGATGTTGTCAAATGAAGAAGCGAATGACATAAAACAGCAAAATCGTATGCTGTTGAGCGAAATCTTATGCAATCGAGACATGTACTGAGTCCATATTTTATTTATTGAGTACAGTTCTTGTAAAATGCTACAAGAAATATTGATTGAGTACACGTTACTTGTATTTTTTGAAATCTGCAATGTATTCAACACATAATGCGCTGTATTGAATATATTTTTTTATTAATTTCAAGTGAATAAACTTATAAAGTGAATAAACTTATATGTAACCAGTACACTCTCACTTTACCCAGTACATGTAGCTCTCGTTGCGTTCTCATACAAGACGCAATACATAAATTTTACATAGATGTCTATGTAATGATTACATGACTTTTTCCCTCAGTGTACAGAATTGTTGTTGTTCTCGTTGTTAGTTGTTTTTTTCTTTAACATTCTTGGCCTCAAATTAGTCTTAATAATTAAATCGAGAAGGTCACATTAAATAAAATCAACAACTTTTTTCTGCTTAAAATGTAGTCGGTTTACCTTTATCACGGACCTCACCCAAACGATCCAATAACGCTGTCTGTTATTGTTTTTCTTTTTTCATAACAGTTGACAAGTAACATGCCGTGAAAATTACAAAAAAAGAAAAAACTGCTCCTAACCTTTCCGGCCGATATTCTGAAGAATTTTCACTTGCCCCAACCAATTGTTTTGCTTGCTGTACCAATTCAGGTGAATACTAGTAAATCCATGTTTCATCCCAGGTCACTAATCGACACGCAAAATCTGGCTAAATATTGATAAAAAAACTCGTATTTTTTTTGAAGATTTTTATCGAATTTTTATCGAAATTTCAACCCTAGATGAAGAAGCCTGCAGCCAATTATTTGAGAAATACTCCACGATTTTGCATGACGATTCTTTCGAAGTATGGATCAATGAAGTGAAACTTTGGCGAGAACGGATTTTAGATAAAAATATCAACAGTCCTATCGAAGGTTTAACATCTGCAATGCAACTGCTGTTGGCAGTACGAATGTGTGTCCATTGTTAACATTGTACTGTTATAGTTGCAATATGGCTTTGAAATTTAGTCTGCAGGGACAGATGGAGGATGGCACTTAGGATATCAGGTGGAGTTAGAGCGAAGAGCTCCGGAAATGCAATCTGTATTCTCATTTCAGAGAAGTTTCTTATTAGGATTACCTAGATATTTTGCGCTTCTGCTAAAACTGAGTCTTACTTTGTTGAGTCTTGAGGATTTCAGGATAGAAGTTTATACTTACTGATAAAAAGGGCCAGTTCCTTTGCTGGCCTGCGTATAACTGCCCAGCACGAAAGTGACACCATAGCGTCCTCCATTAAGTTGCACAATGCCTGCGGTAATTCTCTCCTACAATGATAGTAACGTTATCTATGTATTGTATCACCTGATAACCAAATTTTACGAAGCATAGAGAATACTTCCCTTATTGTTTCGAACCATTAAAGTGAAGCCCTCGTTTCAGGATGCTTCTAATGACAAATCTGCAAACCGAGGAGATCTTACTGCCCTGCTGGTAAGCTTCTGACAGATGACCCACTGATTTGTAAACTAAGTATCGTCTTGATTATTTCTATATTTTAAATGAAAATCAAATAACACCTGAGATTTCCCTAATGAGGCTAATGTTTCATTTAGCTCTACGAACCTACTCAGAGATTCAAGAGAATCTGAAACACGTTAGATGTTAGCTTTGTCTCGTAAGCACGTAACAAAAGCCGAACGGCGGTATGTTTGCTTCCTACCTTCTTGTAGGTATGTATCTTCCACCCTTTACTGTTAGTAATTTTCGACCTAAATCATAGGTCGAAATCATCATCAAATGTAGGCTTTTATGTTCACCCTGAATTGATGCAGTTCAGGGTGAACAAACAAGAGCTACCTCCACTCATTGCAGTACGATATTGAATGTGGTTGCTATAAATTAACTCATTATATGCGACTCACCTACACACGCACACGCACCCATACCCACACATATCACTTACGTCACTAAAAAGCACTTTATTGCTAACATTCACGTCAACAGACGCACCCATAACCACACCAACGAAATAAATGCAACAAGGATAGCACAAATGGACGTGCAGCGGAAGAATTAAGGATGTTATTGCAAGTAATGTATATTGGTGTTTGTGCTTTTATACATAAACATATGTATGTATATATAATTGCGCATCTACATCCTCAAAATATGAAAGGAAACACTGCACTGCGGCATGGGTGTCAGTGTGAGTGGCTTTTGTTGACACGCTCCTTCGAGCAGTTGATCTTGTGTTTAACCACAGGCTAGTTAAAACTAAGATATAAGTTACATAGCTACAATGAGTTAATGAATGGATATGTATGTGTGTGAGTACATAGTAGCGTCATTAAAGGTGCTATTAGATTTAAAACTGGGTGCTTATCAATTTCTTTGGTATACATAAGTATGTTAAGATGTGACATTTTCTAACTTTTTTATGGTATGCTTACATAAAGAGTTTAGTTTGAATTTCCAGTACAAAGTTGAGTTTTGCCATTGAACTCAAAATAATTTTTCACTTATTAGTAGTTTTCTCCTAAAAATATGCAACATTTTTAAAGCAAAGCAAATATAATTTCATAGAATAATTTATAGTATTTAAAATTGTATTTAATATAATATTTATCATTTCGAGTATTGGTTTGATGATGTTTGCCATTAACTTGGCTCAGATATGTTCGTTTAAATAAATTTTATAATTTAACCGAAACTTGAATTGCAACAAGAAAAGTTGACTAGTTTGTTAGTTATTCAATGTTTATTTAATTAGTCAATGTTCACTTGAGATTAAATATACAGACACAAAGCAATATGCAAATAGACACACATATTCACACATACACACACATACGCACATTCACTCACATTCAGTTCACTCAAAAGCTTCTTTTATTGCAATAAATTTACGTAAATTGCATTTAATCGAATAATTCAAGTGTTTTGCAGTTGGGTAGCATATTTCAGCTAGACACACACACACACCACTCACACACACACTTACACATATGCATATGCACATCTTTACATGTATAAAAGCTCTTGACCACACCGTACTGTGGAACAAAACGGCTTGCTAGAGGGAAAAAAGTCAATATGGAAAATTGTTCAAGGATATGTTAACAAAAGTACGCTGAACTCGAGAATAATATTTGTTTTAACTTATTACTTCTAAATAGTATCGTTTGTGATCGAAATTCAACCATTTAAAAATGAATTTTTTTTTATTTTTATTGAAATACTTGTAGCAAAGTAAAAAAATATTAAATTATGAAATACTTTTGGGAAATACAATGAATGAAATTTAAATTAATTGTTATTGAATTGAATCAAGAATTAGTTTGATTTATTACGTAAATAGTGCTTTTTTATATAGGTGCGAGCTTTCTTTCTCTTCACTTTGTGCAGATCTTCTATACGGAACTTTCTTTGTGCTTACGTTTGGCTGACAAATATAGGGGAGGATGCCCACCTGCTGAACAGGCCCACCTACTGAACACTGTCAGTTCTGACGTCTGTATAGGTGACAGCGCCAATATGTAAAGTATCGCAGTAACATTTCATTGAATGTTCACTTTTGATAAATTATTGAGTTGAATGCGCGTGCTGCTTTAACCCCACGGCCGTTGAGAAATAAAATATTCGAATAAAATGTAGATGAACAAAAATAGTTCATCTCTATTTAGTGAATTTTCAAGTGTTTTTTATCAATAAAAAAAGGTGGTTATGAGTGGAATTCATAGTTTAATATTTATTTTTCACTATTTGACGAGCACTCCAACAATATTGTGAAATGGGAAAAAATTATTGTGCATCATGTCATGATGGCGTCACTGCCCACCTACCGAACAAAACATGGACCCACCTACTGAACAGATTTTCAGACATCGTGCATGTATAAAATTGTCATTTATACGATTCCAAATGGTGGTTGGAATCATCTTAAATTTTTTCTTTTGCATTTAATTGATATATTTGTGATTTTCGTTCACGTTCAGACTGCCGTCGCGGAAAAAAAATTGAAAAACAGAACGAATATAGATCCTGATGCAGCTATCAAAAAAGTTAAAATCGATTTCTATTGTTTAAAGTTAAGTGAATCACTGTGAAACAATGAAAGAATAAACTTATCATTAACGCTCAAAATCTAGTGTTTTTACTTCATTTTCTAATATTCACAATGATTTGTTTTAGGTGTTCAGTAGCTGGGCCGATTTTTACAGGTATGGATTTTCGAGACTTTTGCTAGATCGACTGCCAAAATTGTATTTTTCGGAAATTTAAAATACCGTTCAAAATTCTTGTTAGCTATTAAGTTCAGCTTTCAAACGAAACTAAGAGCTCAGAAAAGTTATGTTTTAAACCAAAGTTATGGCCTCCAAGCGAAACGTGTTCAGTAGGTTCAGTAGGCAATGCCACTGGGCTTCCTCCCCTACACAGAAAATCGTGCATCTCTATTTATATTCTTTGTTTTTTTTTAAGTGAAAACTTCTTTAGGCGCGTGGAGCACTTTTTGGCAGGGGGTCAAATAATAGAATCGCGATATCATCGCACATGTTGCTAACAGCATTGATGCTGCTAGCAGCAAGAACGAATTTGTTTCTAAATGTTTTGTTTTTATATTTACGCACCATCGATCATCGCAATCTTATGTTCGTATGTTGTTACTAATCTGTTAGTAACATGCGTGTTTGGGCTTTTTGTGCGTGAATCATACATACATGTACCTAAGAACTTGTGCGCTTTCGCGGACACTGGCAACACCGTTGTTCTTGCTTTTATGTGTATTTCGAACTTTTCTAAGAATCAAAGCGATTGACGATCCTCTCTACTCGCCAATCGCTCTGAACACGTCCAGAATGAAAGTGATTAGCGATTGGCGAACTATTCAGACTGAACTGTCAAAATGTTTTGTTTTGTGCATGCATAATTGACATACAGAAAACATAAACACAGACAACAAATGTCAGAAGATAATAAAACTTAAGAAAATAGCACTGAACGTACCCCATCATTAGGAAAAATACGAGAACACTTATCATGTTTGACACCACTCACAATAGAATAGATTCTAATCTGGCCAATTTTCGTTGCGATTGACGACTAGCGATTTGATTTCGGACGTGTTCATACATTTTTATGCATTCTATTGCTTGAAAATATCGCCAATCGCTAATCGCTTTGATTCTCTCAGGATGTCAGGTGGAAATTTAACCAGCGTTCTCTGGCGTATGGGCCACACACTCTACCCACTGCACCACGGCCGCCGTATTAATTCGTTAATAAACATTAAACACACAAATTATGAAATTTCAGTTTTTAAAACCAAAAATAAATTCAAGATTCAAAAACAAAATCACTGTTAATTCATGACATTCGATTTTCACTTCGGGCGGCAGTTCTTATGACTGCCTATATTTTTTTTTCCTCGTACATGTACAGACGTAAGCAAACTTGAACTGCCCCACCAGTAGCAGGAAACGACAAAATACTCCACAAAAAATTCATTCTGAGTTTCCATGTTTCTTGACTTTTACTTTCAAAGCTATTCGATATCAAAAATTTGGGTTATATATGTGGAGCCACACCTCCTTGTCCAATGCCAGTCCTAGTACTCTACTTTTGATTTCTACTTTCTAGTAGAAGGATGTCACCAAGTGGGTACTCTATACTGAGATTCATTGCTATACGGTATTTACTTCCAAGGCTATTAGATATAAAAACTTTGAATTATATGGGTGGTGCCTCGTCCTCTTCTCCAATGCTCGTTCAATTTTTCCAGCCAAATAACACGACTAAATAGTTCCTACCGAGTTTCATTGATTTGTGACTTGTAGCTCGAAAGCTATGCCGAAAATATAGAAAGCTGAAAAGTTTCCAGTAAGTAGTAGAACGGTAAGTCTAATAAGGTCGAATACCGATTTCCGAGGCTGCGCTCTTAAGCTATACGATTTCGCAAATTAGGGTTGTATGGGATACGCCACACCCCATTGTCCACACACTTTTTCAAAAATGCAAAAACCAACGATGCTATGTAATAACTTTTAAAGTTTTATGAAAATTGGTTCAGCCATTTTTGAGTGATGACGTAACCTACACAAATTGGATATGTTTTTATATGTAATTATAGATATTCCGTGCACTCCTTCTCCCTACTCTTATTTATTTAAAAAACAAAATTATCAAAATCCGTTGATAAACACTGGAGAAAATGGTTCTTAAGAGTTTTGCCTGCGCCTATTTTTATATAGATTAAAAAATATTAGGGTAAAAACATGGTTTAAAACTGGATTTTTTCTAAATATTGCGGTTATGAAAAATGTTTAGAACAAAACAATCGTGAAATTTGAAAAAAATTTTCGACAATATACTCAATAATGTATAGGGATGTATGGGGGTTTTGCATTTTCTGTAATTTCAATATGTCTGGTATCCTTCAAATGACATATCTGATTATCGCTAAACGTTTTGTTCCCGTAGCTAAACTAATTCTCTCTTAATGTATGGTAGACGCCACGCCTACTTGTCCAAAATTCTTAAAAACCCTTTTTTGTACTTTTCTATGCCTACACTGAGAAAATTTAACGCCTTAAAATCTAAAAAAAAGTTGTTAAAAGACTGTAACCAAAATATCTTTGATACAAAGAAAAGATCGTTGCACTAATGATTCATTCTTTAACTAAGCAACTGTTGCATCTTTGAAACAAAAGACTGAAGTTCTTTGAAGCTAAATCAATCAAAAAATATTTGTCGTAAAGATAAATTATTTACTATAACGATTTTATTCTTTGCTAACAAGAATTTGTTAACAAAGAAAAAAGTACGCAAAATCAACAAATTTTCTTTGTTTTCTTGAAGCTAAGCATCGTTGTTTCAAAGACAAAGTCTATAACTTTAAAGAATTTTTTCTACGAAATCATATTTTGCTTAAAATACACACGCTTATAGTTCGCAGTTACTTTGTGGGCAATATGTACTATATAAGCCAATTGATGTATTAATATGTATAAGTTGTAATTAGCACTAGATTAAATTGTATAGGTTAAGGGTCAAGGGAAGGGAAAGGGAGACGTACATCTTTTTCACAAGAATTTAAGTCTTTGATATAAAGTATATTTTTCATGGGAGTTTAACAATCTTTGTACCTTTGCCGTAAGGATGTTTTATCTTTGGGCACAATCTAACCAATAAAAGTCTTTGTGCACAGAAAAAAACGAGTAGAACTTTTACCTTAAAAATGTAGTGAATTCAGCTAAAGTAATCCGGTGATTTTCAGTCAACGAATTTGATTAGGTGCGCTACCAATTTCTAAATGTTAATTATATGCAATTATATTGGGTAGTTTAACTGCGAGAGTAGCTAAAAAAACCTAAATATTTAGGTGTACCTTCAACCATAAAATAGATAAGACACATAATTTATTAGAATAAGCTAATTTTTTTTAAACTATGACCACTTCAGATTAGGCAAGCCACCTACTAAGTGTAGAAAAATCATCTAATTATTTAGATAGCATTCCCACTTAAGAGTGGGAATGCCGTGCAAAAAATATGCAAAAAATATGTTTTTTGTTTTGCAATTTCTATTTTGAAGTGAAATTTTCCTTAGGTGACTTTACTTCATTTCGTCACATGATAGAGAAGAAAGATTTGTTTTATAGTAGATAGAATGAGAGAGATATATACATTGTATAAATGACTGAAAAATTTCTTTGCCACCGCTGAGAATCGAACCTGTGATCTCAAGATTTCAACAACCAACGCCTTATCTATTGAGCTAAATTTCCAATAAAGGAATTTACTCTACATACCAATTAATCAAATTGCTGTAGATGCCAGTGGAAAAATAATTTCAGAGTTGTGGACCTCATATTTTTATATACATTTTGTTCACAAGTTATCAAACAGCGTAACAGCACAGCGGTAAAGCGTTTGACTATAACGCCAGCGACCCGAGTTCAATTCTCGCATGAGACTTTACTTTTTGTAAAATTTTCTCACTTTGTTTTTATTTATGTTTTTTATAGGAGAGCGCTGTGCTCCTATAAAATTCAAATACGGGAAAAAAACAAGTTGTAAGGAAAGCATTTGATTTATCCACGTAAATATTTATATAAAATTTATACTGAGGCGTGGATAATGCTAATATGCGTTATTTCCCTAGTGTACGAACAAATCGACAACTTGCATTAGGTAAAATAACTAGAAGAATTAGATGATTTAATAAGCAAAATTTTAGTTGAATTAACTAATTTTAATTAGGTGAATTACCTAATGCATGATTGTTAAATTAACTGTGTAAGTAGAAAAGTTGTTGAAAAGATTAGGTGAAATAGAAACTTTCACATTAGCTAAACTAGTTTAGGTAATAAATCAATTCTTTTATTTTCTGTGTGGCAAAGTGTATTTTCTTTGGTTTTACGACTTTTTTCCCTGAGTGTATAATAACAAAAACTGCAACAAAAGTTATCAAAATAATTTCTTCCCTCTTAATTGTACTACTCTTTCCACTGTGCACTGTGTGCATGTATGTTTGCGTGCATTACTTCCTTTAACACATAAACATATTTTCTGCACTTGTCGTTTTTGCATTTTATGAATTATTTAATGAATTAAATGGATTGAATTCCGAAATCTTAAATCGTTAGACATCTAGAACTTATCACTGTAGGTTAGCAATTCAATGAAAGTTGTAGTTGTTCTTGTTGTTGTTGTTGTTGTTTGTTTTTAGTTTGAGCCACTAAGTGTGTGTTTGCTCGCATGTTGCCTGCAATTCACAAGCTTATCAAGATTTTTGATAAGCATTTGTACTAACAAAGTGGTTTTGCGTTTGATTAAAAAGGGTTGCCATAATATTTATTATGAAGTGCATTGCAACTTTGCAGTTATTTAGGCAGGAAGTGTGCAAATCTTAAATTTTGCAGTAATATTTTCAGTTTTATTTAGACATGGTTTTGAAAGATATACAATGCGTTTTACAAGCATGTGTTGCATAATTTCACTCCCATGCATCCAGTCATACACTTGTTTGATTATTTATCCGTGTGAAATCTGTGTTTAATCTGCTAACCACAAAACAAGTTCTAAGATGTCCTAGTTAGGCGTGTATCAAGAAGCGATGACAAGCAAGTGAGTTTATTTCTTTCGATATTAAAGTTGTTTATTATTAGAGGAAAGGAAAGGAAAGGAAAGGAAATGTTATATCATCGTAACATTTTAGTTACTAAAATAGATGAAGTGCATATAGGCTCTTTCTGATATACGAGCATATTGTGAAAAGACCGTGCAAAATAAAACAGATGATGCCACAATCGCATATTTCACATGGCATTTGTAAAGTACCATCTTT
Source organism: Pherbina coryleti (assembly GCA_943735915.1). Lineage (NCBI taxonomy): Eukaryota > Metazoa > Arthropoda > Insecta > Diptera > Sciomyzidae > Pherbina > Pherbina coryleti. The sequence continues at coordinate 76,371,986 of OX030952.1, read as the reverse complement.
AATCATCTTTAAGAGTGCATTAAAATTTTCAGACTGATACGAGTATGTCCTTCAGTTATATTTCAACACCCATGGAAATTAAGTAACCCTGAAGATTTTGCTTGGAACTATGGAGAACAGTGAATTTTGTGTCTTAATTAAACCTATTTTCCTTTAAATACATAAATAGAAAATACATTACGTGAGGTTACAACTCCAGAAATCATTATGATCTATGATCGGGCTATCGGCGAGTGAAAATGCACGGGTTTGGAACATTTTACACAAATTTTTTAATATGAAAGAGCTATAAATGAACTGGGTCGAATGGAGAGGTCATCCCTGAAACACAAGCATATGTTAAGGACTTTGATAAAAAAAATAAAAGCAACCTTTGTTCCTTAAAAGCAAACATTAACAAAAAGACTTAATACATCTTTTTATTCAGAAGCAAAGTATTAAAGTTAATTTTTCAAATTTTGATTGTTCCAAAAGTATTATTCTGTCAGCTCCCAAATCCGATCTAACTGAATACGTTAAAAATAACATTTAGAAAGAGAAGTCTTACATTGACGCACAAATGGCACGAATGGCACATGACCGGCTATTTATCCATTTGCCAAATGCAGAATTAAGACAAGACAAATCTTTTTTGACGTGAAACGTTACGATTTACCGCGCAGGATTCTAAAAATTTGGAAGAATCGTCGTTGCATGGAATGGTTTCTCGCTGAGTATAGGTGCTATGATTAAAGATAGAGTACGATAGTAAAGGTAAATTTTTTGACTTTATGGCGAAAATAAAAATAAAAATTAAAGGCATCTTCGAGATGTGGAGGGATCTGCTTAAGCAACAGAAAATTTGTTACATGGAATTATAACACGCTATGTATAGGTGCTACGGTAAAACTTATTATACGACAGTAAAGGCTGGATCTTAGCCCTTACAACAGAAATAAACAAACAATTCATGAGCCACTCCATGATTGAAAATGCAGCTTTCATGAAATGGCGTTGCATTGAATTATTACTCGGTTAGTATCTGCGCTTCGGATATGTGCTTAAACGCAAATGAAGAGTTTGTACTTAGCCTTATGACCAAATAATAAATTATGTAATCGCCGGGTCGCGTAGGCAACTTATGCAACAAAAATGTAATATTGTTGCATGCAATTATTACTCGATGAGTAGAAGTGCTACGTAATATTTACGACAACAAAAAATGGTTCTTGAATGTAAAAATTAAAATTTTAAAAAAATTTGTAACTACGGTACCATGGAGGTAACCACTAAATGCAATAACAATGAAAAAACGTTGCATGGAATTAAAACTCCATGACTACTTGCGTTACGGTAAATTTTAAATAACTACAGTAAAGCAGAGGTTTTCGGTGAGATGATAAAAAAAACAAAAATTAATGGTGTCGTGAGGCCTCTCAGGGAATCCCTTAAAGCAACATAAATGCACCAAATACAATAGCAAAAGCAATATGAAAAAAAAATTAAAATTTAACTAAAATTAAAATAAGTATTTACAAGTATAGGAACGCGTCTTTGGATAAGGATTAGGACAAAGATAAGAAGAAGGATAAGGACAAAGATTAGAGCATGGAATTGGACAAGGATGAGGACAAGACTTCAGGCAAGGATTGGCAAAAGGCTAAGAACTAAAATCCAAACAAAACTAAAGCAACATTTAGAGCAAGATTGGGAAAAGAACAAGGAATAGAAGAAGAATTAGGACACACTACGGACAAGATTTAGGAAAAAAGTTGGGAAAGAAGTGGGAGAAGGGTAAGGTCAGGAATTTTGGCATGAATTAAATCAAAAATTTAAGTAACGGTGAAAAAAAGTTTGCATCAAAAGAAAGAAAAGGGACAAGAATAAGAACAAGGCTAAAGAAACGCCGTCACGTCAAAACCTACGTGTATCCACTAGAGTGGGTCGCACTCCATACGAAAAAAAATTTTAAAGAAACCTCCTCCTGTTTTAAAGCTAAACTGAAGAGGATTCCAAAAACCAAAAATTTTCTGGACTACCGAAAAATCAGCCGAGATGGTCTTTCTTTCATAACTTGTCCGATCTTAAAAAATTATGTGTCGTTGAAAAGGGTTGAATGAGTACTATATGTCTTTTTAGAGTACTTGAACCTCCGAAGTCATATTTGACTAGTAAGTCTCGTTAGCCCAATTTACCTCCCCTTTATTTTGTTTTCCATTAGATTAAAGTGCTTCAAATTTGTTTACTTTTGGTTAAAAAAATAAATTCATAACTTAAAAAAAAAAGTTATAATAGTTCAAATATTTTGTACGATGCATTTTTCAATTCTAACAAAATATAAAATTAACTGAAATATTTTTAAAAATTAAGGAATGAAATTAAATTAAAAAATATTATCATACTTCAAATAATTAGGTAGAACGAAACAATTAATTTTAATTTTATGAAAAAAAAAAATGCAAGGGGGGTAAATCGGGCTAACGAGGCTTGCTAGCCAAATATGACTTCGAAAGTACAAATGCTCTGAAAAGAACATGTAGTACTCATTCAGTCCTTTTCAACGAAATATCTATCTTCTACTATGTATATAAAAATAAGTTGGGTTTTCCTTCCTGACGCTATAACTCCAGAACGCACGAACCGATCTCGACGGTTTTGCATTCGTTGGAAAGGTCTCGGGCTCCGTGAGGTTTATAACAAAGAGGTTTTTGAAAAAATTCACGGAATATTGGACGAGGGGGCGTGGCACCTCCCATACAACCCAAATCTACGGTAGCGAATAGCTCTGAAGTTATAGGTCGCATAGCATCGGAATTCGGTGTTCTACCTCAAACAAGAGCCGTTCTACAGGTAAACTTTTATGGGCGTTGAATGTGGGGCGTGGCACTTTTACAGCAGACCAAATTTTCGGTATAACTTTCAAGCTATAAGTCACACATCAATGAAACTTGGTAGGAGCGTACTATTTAGTCGCGTCCTTCGACTAGCAAAATTGAGCAAGTATAGGCCAAAGGGGTGTGGCACCGCCCATACAATTCAAATTTATGATATCGAATAGCTTTGGAACTAAATGCCGTATAATAATGAAATTCAGTATGGAGTTTCCACTTGGTGATATATTTCTACTATAAAACTGGGATGGGCTTTGGAAAAGGGGGTGTGGCTACGCCCATACACTTAACATTTTTGATATCAGATTACGCTAACAAAAAACCAACCTAACATAAAATTTTGAGCCAAATCGGAGATTTCAGATTGAGATCTCAATCTGAAATGGTCGTTATATTACTACAAATATTATACAGATCTTCCTTCCCTTAAAAAGTCAAGTACCCACAAAATTTAATTTTTTCAAACTTACTTCCCTATGTCGAACATGACCGACCATAATTTCTTACGTGCTATAAATAATTTTGCCAATTTTACACATTAACACACAGCGTCATACAGCTCGGCAACCACAGACAAATCTCATTAAATAACATAACGCTGCTGTATTTAATATGTCCACCTCATAGGCCAGAAAAAAATCCATTTAATGCAATATTTTAATGCATTTTATTGAACAATCGATTGAATGAGTTGCACCTACTCACTTGTATATTTTTTTTTTTGCCAGAGCTCAAACAAACTTAACATTGTGAAAAAATTCGCACGCCCACACTTACACACACATACACACAAACTCGTCCTCATGCAATCGATATCATCTCAAAAAGCACAATTTAATTAAAAAAAAAACTGACCCCAAACGCATTCAACATTGAGCCAGCTAAAAGCTCCTTCTCATTGAAGCAATGCAGAAGCTCATACATATAAATAACTGTGCTGGTATATGCATATTCACACACACCCTCATACACACACACACACATGCATGTATTCATTTATTGCACATATTCACGTTCATGCCGGAAAGCACAAATATTAATTAATCATATTGATGGTGTGGCTGCATAAGCTGCCGGTGGAAATGTATGTGCAAGTGTGTAAGTGTGGTTAATGTGCATGTAAGTTAAAGATATTTTTTATATTTTATCTTTTTAAAAAAGTGCATCAGAGAAAACTCTGATGCGTTTTATTTGAGTTCTTTTTCTAAACTAAACTTAACAATTTTTATACTTATTATTCTAACTTATTCTCTGCTCTGCTTGTTTATTGTTGTTTGGTTTTGCTGACGCAGCGATCCCACGATGTGCATGTGAACGGATGGGCTGTAGACATGCCGTCAGCATAAATGGTATGCGCGTGTCGCTAGTTTTTAGAATGAATGAAGTTAACTCTTCCCTCCTTAAGTGCGAACGTCCTCGTTCGGAATCCATAAGTTGGGAATATCCTGAATTTCTATGGTTCTAGGTGTGGGGACTGGTGGTTGATCCTGGATAACGTTGGTTATGTTTATAGGATGTTTTCTTTTTGACCAACATATTTTTATGAGCAGTATTAATGTTGGACATATTACAATTAATATCAATCCGAAATTCATTGTTAGGTTGAGGTTATTCTTCCTTTTTAGCAAATCTATGTGTTTAGTATTTTCGATATGGAGTTCTTTAATGCTCTCTAAAGTAAGTATTTCTTCGATTTTCTCTGCTATCTTCGTTGGTTGAAGAATCGCTGGTAGCGGTTTGTATCCAACAGAATCCTTGGCTGCATAACGTTGTGCGCCTATTTCTATGGTTGCATTGTTGTACTGTATGACATAGCTTCCGTTTAGGTCCATTGGTTTTTCGTTGATTAATAATCTTCCTTCGAATTGATTAAGTAGGATTATTCCAGGTGCAATACTATCTATTATTGGGATATGTTGATTGTTAATGTGCGTACAAGTTGTCGGTTCTCCATTTAGTAAATGAGGTATGCAGGATGAGTTGCTTATATCTATAACGTCTTTATAACTACAAAGTTTTAGATTTTCTATAATTCTACAATTATTTTTAATATTTAAAATCTTATTTTCGCATTTTAAAATTCTTTCACATTCAATTTTATTTATTAATTTACCCTTTCTTATAGGTTTTAAAAGTATTTCTTCACATAATTTTTCATCTGTTATTGGAATTTTCATTATATAAATCAACATAGAATTGTTAGTTGCAATGCTTACATCTGCATATTGCATTGTTTCTTCTAAATTAATATACGGAATATTATCATTTTCTATTACTTCCTTAATTTTTTTAATTTCTTCGTTTCCCAAAATGTGGGAATTACTGACATTTGCTTTCGACCACTGAATGGCATTAATTAAATTTACCATTTCTTCTTTCAATATTTGTATCTGATACATTGTAATTATTAGAATTACTTGTTGAATATTATCTTCATTTTTAATGACTTTATTGGACAGCATTGTAATATTATTAATTTTTTCAATAATCAATTTATTTATTACGACTTGGTTATTATTGTTCTGTAAAACGTTATTAATCTTAGCTTCTATAATCTCAAAATCTTTATGATCTGGGCTACCTGATATCCATTTCCAGGCAGACCCTATCATCTCAATATGTCTCTTATATCGATTATTTCTAGACTTAACTTTAAGTCTGTTTATGTAACTTTGCGTTTTCTCTATTTCATTGTGCAGGAAGGGAAGGATGGGATTGTGGGTTGCAATCTTAGCGTGTATTGTTGAATTTAATTTGTCTATTGCATTCTGGAAATTTTCTGTATCTATGATGTGGATTAGTCTAAACGTTCCCGTTTGTAGCTTGGCAAGTCCTGTATTAATGGTTGCTACTTCGGAGTTTGTGTAATCCAAGATTTGCACGTCGGCTACACAGAGTGTCACTATCCTAAAAGAATATGTTATAATTAGTTTTTGATTTTACTTTTGTGTACGATTCGTCCAGATTCTGTCAAAATTGTTGTATTTCTATCCTCTTTAACTATTTCTTTTTTATATTGCGATGAAAGTTTTGAGCCTAATCTTTTATTTATTTTGACGTAGATTACGTCGCCTGTGTTAAATGTTTTGACTGTTTGGCGTTTCTTGTTATGATACTCTAAGTCGGCTTTTTGTTTTTTTTCTAGTCTTTCTATATTGTCGTTCCTATCTTGTTCTAGTCTATGTGGATCTGTACTTACTGTTTTTCCGAAAAAGATTTCTACAGGTTTTTTTCTCGTAGTAGAGTGTATTGTCAGATTGTATTCGTATATTGATTTCATTAGTAAGTCGTGGAATGAAGTATGGTTTCGATTTGTTTTAAGACATCTCATGACTTCGGATAGGGTCGAGTGAAATCTTTCCACTTGACCGTTAGCTGTACTTGTGTAGGGAGGCGTTGTATAAATTTCTATGTTATATTGATCTTTCAACAGGAAGGATATTGTGGCAGAATTTAGAGATTTTTCGTTGTCGATGACGACGATTTTCGGTCCACCAAATGCTACTATTAATTCCCTTAAAGGTTCTTTAATATCTTCGATGGATTTTGAGTTTAAAATTTTGGCCTGAGCGAACTTCGAGAATTTATCAATGGCTGTGAGGACTAATCTTTTCTCTGTGGAATAAATATCAATATGTAATATGTCACCGGGTTTTTTTGGAATGGGAGTTGCCTGTATTTCGGGTTTGCTGGGGTGTCTGTCGTATTTTTGTTCTTTACAAACTTTGCACTGCCTGACTATTTTTTCTATCTTCTCTTTCATTTTTGGGAAATAAAAACGCTGAATGATTTGATTTTTATTTTCTTGACTGTTTCGATGAGCTCTATTATGTTCGTTTATTATTATATCATCTTGTTCACTTTCTATGGTTATATCTTTTACAGACGTTTGTGTGAATCTAATTTTGTATTTCCTAAAATGTAGCGGGTAAAATGTTTGGATTTTGCCCATTATTTCTTCAGTAGTCAAAAGGCCGTTAATTAGGTTTGGGTCTAAGTATTTTTTGAAGATAGTAATTAAATCTTCTTCACTGTATTCGGTTCGCTTAATAATATGTTTGTGGTAAGTGGGAAAAGGAATATCAAATTTGTAACTGTTTTCGTCATCAATTAATATGTGAAGCTGGTTTTTGAATACGTTAACGGGACATTCGACTGCAGGAATAAGATCATGACCAGAGCTTTCGTTGCTATGTTGCGTCATGGTTAATGAATTGACTTGGCTTACAATTGGTGGTCTAGACAAGGCATCGGCTACAATATTAGTTCTGCCGGGCTTATAAAATAAACTGTAATTATATTCTTCTAAGATGGATTTCCATCTTTTCATCTTTGCATTTGTATTCTTATTACTTAGAGCAAATGTGAGGGGTTGGTGGTCGGTGAAGATTTTTATTTTTGCTGTGCCATAAAGATAGTTGCGAAAAGATTTTAGAGCCCAAATGATGGCTAACATCTCTTTTTCGTTGGCCGCATAGCTCTCTTCCGTTTTGCTAAGAGCTTTTGATATGAAGGATATTGGTCTATTGTCCTGTTCTAATACTGCGCCTAGTGCATAGTTAGATGCGTCGGTTGTCAGATGGAATTCTTTTGTGAAATCTGGATATGCTAAAATAATGTCTTCTGATATAAGGCTGTTTTTAATTTTTTGAAAAGATTCTAATGCTTCGTCACCAAAATGTATAGCAATTTTTTTCGACTTATGTTTGGACGCTCGTCCGTCTTCCCCCCTTAAGAGGTTTGTTAGAGGTTTTGCTAGACTAGCAAAGCCTTTTACAAATCGTCGATAATAATTCGCAAGACCGAGGAAGGATCTCAGATCTTTAATAGTCTTTGGGATAGGAAAATTGGCTATGGCTTCAACTTTTTTCGGGTTTGTCTTTATACCGTCTGCTGTGATTAAGAAACCTAGAAATTCAACTTGTTGTTTTAAAAATTCGCACTTGTCTAATTGTACTTTCATTCGTGCGTTCTGTAAAGTATGGAATATTGTTTGAATGTTTTCAAAATGAGACTTTTCATCCTTGCTAAAGATGATTATATCATCAATATACACGTAACATATCTTTCCGATATGATCGCGAAGGATGTCATCTAATGTTCTTTGAAAGATTGAAGGTGCGTTCTTCAATCCGAATGGTAAGCGTGTGAATTCATATTTGCCGTAATTGACGGAAAAAGCTGTCTTTTCGATATCGGATTCCTTGAGTGGAATTTGATGAAAGCCACTTTTTAAATCAATTGTCGTAAATAGTTTGTTATTGCCTAGTTGTGAGATAACTTCGTTAATGTCGGGTATAGGATACCTATCTGAAACTGTCACTTCGTTCAGCTTACGGTAGTCAACTACCATTCTGTATTTCTTTTCGTTTGAAGCGTCTAATTTCTTCGGTACAATCCATACCGGTGCATTGTAAGGTGATCGGGATTTTCTAATTATTCCGTCTTCTAAAAGTTTTTGAATTTCATTTTCTATTACATCTTTTAGTGCCATAGGATATGGATAATGTTTTGAATAAACTGGTGTGTCAGTTGTTGTGCGAATCTCACCTTTAACTCTTGTAGTGTAAGTCAACTTTTCGTCTGGTTCAGAAAATAGGTCTTTAAATTGATTAGTAAGGATATTTATGGATTGTTTTTGTGCTTCTGTCATGTGTTCGTTGCGTATATTAATAGAATTAACGGAAGGTGAAGGGTGTTGTTTTAAATCGATTTTTCTTCCATTTCCAAGTATCATATAATTATTTTTAGAGTGGATTACTGCCGAAAGTTCTCTAAGACTGTCATTTCCTAAAATGGCGTGGAATGACTTCAGTGAAGGTAATAGAAAGAATTTTATTTTGCAATTATTCATATTAAAAAGGTTTGCTTCGACATAATGTGTTATTTTAACATCGCCTGCAATAGAGCTTGCGAAATACGGATTATTATTAGGTTTTGGATTTGGTGCGAATGAGGGTTGTATATAATTTTTGCTTGAGCCCGTATCTATTAAAATTTTCATTATTTCGCCGCTCCCCAATTTGCATTCGAAGTATGGCAAAGAGGAGCTGTTTATTCTAAAAAATTAATATCTAGAAATTCTACTGGTTCGTTGGTGTCAGATGGAACTTCCTGGTATTGATCGTATTGTTCGTTCTGAATGTCTTCTGGATATGTTTGATTAGGTTCTTGGTTGTTATTGACGTTTATGTGGAAATTCCTTTGGAATTTGTTTTGTCTAGGCCATTGTTGAGACGAGTCTAAAGGTCTTTTACCAAAGTGCTGGTTTTGAGTGGGGCGATTAATGTAGTTTACTGCTCTGCTTTGGATTGTGTTATCCACTTCCATTGGTTCTGGACGTGGTTGCGGTTTTGGTGCAAAAGGTCTTTGTTGGAATACACCTCTGTGCTGTGGTTGAAAACCTTGTTGGAAAGTGTAATTATTATTAAAAGGACGTTGTTGTATAAAATTTCTTTGGAATGGTGCTTGGAGATTTTGTCTAGGGAAATTGTTTTGTGGGAAATGTGCTAAATGAGGGTAAAATACTTGATTTCTTTGTTGTGGATGGTAAGTGTTTTTTCGAGGAGGCAACGGTGGTGCATGGTTTTCAAATCTTCTCCCATTGTTGTTACTATTACTACTATTGTTGTGACTATTATTGACATATTGTCCTCTGAATTGTTGGTTCTCTAGTTTTTGACATAAATGGAGGGCTTGCGGTAAATCGGTTGGCTCTCTCATGGCTAGTAGTCTTGGCAAATCGCCATTTAAACCACGTATGAACGTGTCCAACGCTTTATTTCTATAAGATTCAGTTAAAACTCTTTCTGCTTCGCGTGTTGTACCTAAACATGAAATTTTATTCAGGATGAGAGAAAAGTGTGCATACACTTTTTGGTAAAATTCGTGAATGGTTTGGCCTCGCTGAGTAAGAGCTGCCATTTGATACTCCAGTGTCCCTATGTCACGTTTGTCTGCGTAGTGTGTAGTAAGGCACTGTTTTATAGCTTGCCAGTTAAGAGGAGTGTTATAGGATTCCAGTACTGTGTTGGCTTCACCTATAACTTTATTTCTGACTACGCTCAATATACCGTAGTATTTAGAGCTTCCCTTTAAACATTCGTAAAGGTCCATTATTCTATCTACACTTTTTTTCCAGGCACTAAATTCGGAAGGGTTTCCAGAGAAGTCACGCAATGAGCGAACTATATCAGGAATTTTGTCTAACTCCTGTAGGTTGCTATTATCATTGATTTGTTGGTCTGTTAAAGTAATAGAATTTGGATTAAGAATTTGTTGCACTATTTCTGTGCACTGTCTCGTTAGTGTGTCCTGTACCATTGATCTAATGAGGGTTTCCAAGTCTGGGTTTATGACTGGTCTCTGGGCGTTATTAGATGGAGTAGGTTGGTTTGGATTAAGGACGGGAGGTCTTATGACTGGATTACTCATTTTGATGAATTTTTTAATTTTTCTTTGTTGTTTAAAATTACAAAATTATTTGAGATATAAAATTTTTGATTACAATCAAAATAAATTTCTTAAAATTTAAATTTTACAATTTTCAGGTAGTCTTAAAAATAACTTACAAGTTAAAGATGATGAGCAGCATTCTTCTATTAAAGTTGTATTCGATGTTCAAATCGTTAATCGTTTCGATGCTCGCTTTTTAATTTCTTCTTTTTAATTTAATTTGTCCTTTTAGTGTTCAATTTTAATTTTTCTTTTTCGATTTAATTTTTCTTTTTAATGTTCACTTAAATCTTGACTTTTTCTTTTTATTTTTTTCTTTTTAGTGTTCACTTAAATCTTAATTTTTCTTTTTTAATTTTTATTTTTAGTGTTCACTTTTTATTTTAATTTTTCTTTTTTTACTTAATATTTATTTTTAGTGTTCACTTTAATTTTAATTTTTATTTTTTAATTTAATTCTTCTTTTTAATTTTCACTTTAGTTTTAATTTTTCTTCTTTATAATGTTTACTTTATTTTCAATTTTTATTTCTTAATTTAAGTCTTCTTTTTAATTTTCACTTTAATTTTAATTTTTCTTCTTTATAATTTTTATTTCTTAATTTAAGTCTTCTTTTTAATTTTCACTTTTATTTTAATTTTTCTTCTTTATAATTTTTATTTCTTAATTTAGGTCTTCTTTTTAATTTTCACTTTTATTTTAATTTTTATTTTTTTATTATTCTAAGTTCGGTGGAGCCGCTAACGGGTTTTAACCGCGTTTCCCTTTTGCAAAAGCTACTAGGGGGCTTCGTTTCTCCACACTCACACTAAACTCACCGAAAATAACGCTTCGAGAAAAATTTTTTCCACCACGAAATTCGGTCAAAATATATTTTTTTTTTTTTTATTCCCGGAGCGAATACTTGTGCTTTTTAAGGACTTTGCCGCTTTTCCGGGTCCCACTGCTCGGGCGCCAGTTAAAGATATTTTTTATATTTTATCTTTTTAAAAAAGTGCATCAGAGAAAACTCTGATGCGTTTTATTTGAGTTCTTTTTCTAAACTAAACTTAACAATTTTTATACTTATTATTCTAACTTATTCTCTGCTCTGCTTGTTTATTGTTGTTATTGTTGTTTGGTTTTGCTGACGCAGCGATCCCACGATGTGCATGTGAACGGATGGGCTGTAGACATGCCGTAAGCATAAATGGTATGCGCGTGTCGCTAGTTTTTAGAATGAATGAAGTTAACTTGTATGTAAAAAAACATGAGAAATAAAAAAGACTGTGAAAAGAAGTATGTCAGACCCAGTATTGCATAAAGTGAAATGCTAATTTTTTTCTTAATTATTTTTTTTATTAAAATTGTTATTGCCATTCATAAAAAGGGAAAAGGTTTTTAGGGTGGAAACGTTCCCAGTTAGTCTATTAGTTAAATTTGCTAGCTCGAAAAAAAAATTTCGGGCTTTTTAGACAGATAGTTGGAAAGCTCTGTGCACATTCTTCAAACTCTTGCCAATATTTCAGTAACGTTGATTGAAAATTCCCGGAAAGAGAAAAATTCTCGAAAAGATAAATTTCTATGGTGAAAAATTATTTGTGAGTTGAAAATCGATCTAATATGATCGGAAACAAGAAGTATGATCAGATACATAGACGTCCCCAGAAATTTTTCCAGGGGGGAAAAGGTATGCATTGGTATTTACGAATATGAAAATGATTATATGAAAATGAAACATATACACATAGGAAATAAAAATATATGAAATTTTCAAGTCCAGGGGGGCAAGTGCTCCTCCCTGCTCCCCCTTGTGGACGCCCTTGATCTTATATATAATCAAAATTGCACTCAAAGAGAATCAAAATGATCGAACTTTTCCAATGATTCATAAAGAATATTAACATTTTGAAAATGATAAAGGATAAATTGATAACCATAAAATTTTCGTCATTTCAGTTCAAGATATAAGAAGAAATTTCAATAAATAAAGAAATATCATCGATCAAGAGTAACATTTATTCCAGTTATTTCTAAAAATTTGTACATTTTATAAATCACGAAAGTAATTCACACCGAAATGCATTCCTACTTTCACTTCTGTGGATATTTTCTATATCTGAAGTAATGTCACTTTCATTTTCAGAACTTTTTACCTCTTTTTCTTTTAGTAAATCTAAAAATTATAAGAAAACTAGAAAAAGTTATTATTTTTGGTCTGTGATGTCCCAATAGTTATCACTAGTTACAAGATGTACAAGATTCTAACATCTTCTTCTTAAGCAACGCAAATTTTAAACTCTTCAATATATTTGAAAATTATCTAATCAGAAAATAGCCGAAAATTACGATATATTTTGGGTATGTATCGGATCCCAACTTACAATTGAACTGGTTCCACTTTCAAAATTATTAGAATTATTAGAGTGTGTAACCTCAATATAAGTTCTAAGACTCTTGTGAATACAGATTGAAAATTTTCTCCTTCGATACTACTTCGTCAGTACATGCGAAGGAAAGTTTAAAATTTTGGTGAGCGAAAAAGAAGCTCTTGCGAAGCAATTTATCGAGGTCGTGAGTGAGAGTATAACCTCACATAAACGTTGCTTAAAGCCGCTTTGAAAAGGAATTGAATAGAAAGCAACAGAATGAATTGAAATAGATGCAATACTGCAAAATGTAGAGTGCGGTGGGGTGAAGCGATTCAGTGGATGAAGTGTTTCACCTGTGAAATTTTGACAGCGCGCTTACATATAACTAAGTGTCATACCGTCATGTGTTGCTTTCACTGCCGCACAGTTTTTCATGATACAGCGAAGCGTTCCCACCCGGCACATATTTCTCTAAAAATTAACGTTAGTTTCTTACGAACTTTTATCGAATGTAAATTTCGTATTTTTGTCGATATGGCGCACAATTTATGAAGAATATACAAGTTTGCATTCAGAGTTGCCGTCCTCCTACATAAATCACACTTTTTGTAATGATTTTTGAGAACTCATGGCGTATCGTGAAAAATGAGAAATAATGACGTTCGCATTAAATCAAAAAGTGTGGTTAAGAAGAAGTTTTAAATGAAAAAAAAGTTAAATTTGTTTGCAAAGAATTAAAAAGTTAGTAAGTGAAGAAAAGTGAATGCAAAAAAAGGAATTTAATTTTTAAAAAGAAAACAGAAAAGAAAACAGTCGGTAAATAATAAATGCAGCGGTAAAAAATTGGAGCTGAATGCAAGCATGCGCTCAAAGCTCTTGTAAGTAGAGAAACTGTTTCAAGAGCAGCTTTTGGTTTGGAAAGCTGTTTGGAGCCTGCGGTGGAAATGCACAATCAAGATTGCTCTTTGGAGCGTGCAATGGGAGTGTACAATCCAGATTGCAGCAGCGCGACTACGAAAGATTAGATGGGTCGCACAGAAGAATACTCAGCATAGGATGAACATTTTCAGGACTGCAAATTGCTTCTTTTTCAGAACATAAACGAACACTCTTTTTCGAATAATCATTTCTTGCGCCAAATAGGTTATTTTCGATACATATAAGAGTAGAAAAACGATAACTCCTTCGATAATTTTACATAAAATGTATCACTTACGACATCGTAAACGAGTTTTTTTTCGATACAAAACCATCACTCGCTTAAGAACTGTCCGTTAAGAACGCCAAACGGATCGTTGTCGTATATTTAACGAGTTCAAATACGATAGTTTTCTTCGCTTATTCTCCGAGATATTTATATTTTTCGATATCGAAATCGGACTTTGTGCCGGGAGGGTTCAGACGCACATTGTGTTTCTCTTCCAAAACAATGGTTAACACTTTTTTCCAAAAGTTTTTTTGATCGAGTAAATTTATCGTGTTTTATGCCAACACAAATTCAAGGTAAATATTTATAACAGTCTGGTTCGTTTAATATTCCTAAAAAATATGAAGTCTTTGTGAAATTTCTATCGAATGGTTGTGTGATGCCAGCCATGTTTTCAAAATTTATTTGGCATTTTTTAATTCATTGCAACAAATGCGACCGGTCATATCACTTGAAATGAGTTGACATAGACAACCGTGGCTACAATACCTGTCGAAACTGAGACTCTGAATTCGATCTTAGCGATGAATAATAAATTTTGATTCGATGACTTTTATTCAGTATTTTAGTTTTTTGCTGACTTAGGAACCTGCCCGAGGCCATTAACCGATTTATGTTGATGTTTATACATGAAAACGAAAAGATTCTTTTGGTGAAAAGCATCACCCAACCATTTTTCAAAAGTCTATAAACGATCATCGAAGCGTCTCCATACTTTTTTGCCGAAGTCGAAAATGTTCAAATCCGAGCACATAAAATTTAAGAAAAAATGTTCATTCTTGCAATTTAAGCCAAAAACCATTAAAAATTATAATTTTTGGGGGGTGCTTCACTCCACCGCACCCTACTTTCTGCTATAGTCATTCTATCTACTTTGCACTTTATTAGCCCATTTATTATTCTTGCGATATCATTGATCCATTTAATAATTCCTCACCAAACAGGATAATTAAATCCTATAGAACTAATCTGTAATATTGACAAAATCTTGTTCCACCTCTAAAACTTAACTATTCTCTAACTGTTCCACCTTTTCACTTAAAGATATTATTAGATTTTAAATTTTTAAGCAGAACTGCTAATCTAAACCCTTCACAACCCTTATTTATCAGAAGATCCAGACAATTTTATTCCAGCAAATCCTTAAATTCAACCTGAATAACACATTTTATTTTCTTATGCGATTCTTCGATCAATCCCTAACAAACTAGGGGGAGTGATTGTCTAAGTACTAACAATTACAATTTTAATAATTCTTAACTCTTATCACCTCGTAAATTTCGGAAAATGCACTTTCACCGCATTTATCAGAATCTTTTTTGTTCATGAATTGTTATTATTTTCTTTCTCACATGAATTTGGGATCGACTAGTAGAAGAAACTTTTATTCTAGTAGGAAAAATTTTAACTGTTATATTTCGCCTAAAATTTATGAAAACAAAAAATTTTTATGAAACTGTTCTGAGGGTATGTAGAGTACCTCAGTGTCGTTGCTGGACGCATACAACCGTTAAAACTTGCTTTTATTGCTGTTAATATTGTTATTATAACAACATCTGTTGTATTTGTTGTTGTTGTTGATAGTATTGTTCATAGTGATGATGATAATGATGATGATGATGTTAACCGCATGGTTGTTGCTCCTTTATTGTTGCTACATGCCAACGGAAACGGAAATCAACTCACAACAACAACAACAACAACAACAACAACAACAAACAATGAAGTGGCATGGCATATGATGATGCATTGAAATATAATTACTGGAAATTGTTCGCTTGTCGTAATGCCCACGGGTGGTTGATAAACAGTATTGATATGAACACCCACACTGCATACACACACAGCAAACACACGCATACTTATCCATCCACTGCATTGGTTGATTCGGCGTGTGTGTCTGCATGTTCATCGATGCATACGGTTTATGGTTTAATTTTTTTTTTTAATATTAAATGATTATTTATTGAATCACCTCACTACAGCAATTTCACAGTCGACATTATGTACTCAGTGAGATATGGCAATGTTGCCATATTTCTGTTTACCAAATTAAGTAAAAAGCATGGGAAAATACATATGTAGTGATAATTTTCGACTATATGCACAAGATTATCAGCACTCAGAAATAAAATTGTTCTAATTACGAAAATAAACAGAATTATTGCATCGAAGTAGGCATGATATATATCTTAAAGAGTATAATTTACTGACAAAATTATTACTTAGTTTCGGACACAATAATTATTAAGAGCAACACAAAAAAACATTAAGCAACAACATACAAATATAACAACAACACTTCAAAGTCTAAGTCTAAGTCTAAGTCTAAGTATAAGTCTAAGTCTAAGTCTAAGTCTAAGTCTAAGTCTAAGTCTAAGTATAAGTCTAAGTCTAAGTCTAAGTCTAAGTCTAAGTCTAAGTCTAAGTCTAAGTCTAAGTCTAAGTCTAAGTCTAAGTCTAAGTCTAAGTCTAAGTCTAAGTCTAAGTCTAAGTCTAAGTCTAAGTCTAAGTCTAAGTCTAAGTCTAAGTCTAAGTCTAAGTCTAAGTCTAAGTCTAAGTCTAAGTCTAAGTCTAAGTCTAAGTCTAAGTCTAAGTCTAAGTCTAAGTCTAAGTCTAAGTCTAAGTCTATGTCTAAGTCTAAGTCTAAGTCTAAGTCTAAGTCTAAGTCTAAGTCTAAGTATAAGTCTAATTCCAAGTCCAAGTCTAAGTCTAAGTCTAAGTCTAAGTCTAAGTCTAAGTCTAAGTCTAAGTCTAAGTCTAAGTCTAAGTCTAAGTCTAAGTCTAAGTCTAAGTCTAAGTCTAAGTCTAAGTCTAAGTCTAAGTCTAAGTCTAAGTCTAAGTCTAAGTCTAAGTCTAAGTCTAAGTCTAAGTCTAAGTCTAAGTCTAAGTCTAAGTCTAAGTCTAAGTCTAAGTCTAAGTCTAAGTCTAAGTCTAAGTCTAAGTCTAAGTCTAAGTCTAAGTCTAAGTCTAAGTCTAAGTCTAAGTCTAAGTCTAAGTCTAAGTCTAAAGTCTAAGTCCAAGTCCAAGTCCAAGTCTAAGTATAAGTCTAAGTCTAAGTTTTAGTTTAAGTCTAAGTTTGAGTCTGTAAGTTTAGAAATATTTCCTATATAGTCACAATGGGCTAAATCTGCCTAATTTATGGATTTTTGTCATGGCAACAACAAACGTGTCCTATCAAATAGGTTTCCCAAATCTCCAACGTTAATTCTCAACAGCATCTCAACACACGGATTATAGTGTTCTCAACTTAAACGGCACTTTTTTTGTTTGGTGATTTTCTTAGTTCTCAAATTGAGAAATTTGTAATTCTCAACTTAGAAATATTTTCTCAAATCTCCCTCAACTTCACCTCAAGTTGAGAAATAGCGTTTGAGAAAAAGCTTAATCTCAAATGATAAGGAATGTTGAAACTCAACTTGAGAATCATTAATTTCTCAAATGTTAGAGAATTTTTTTTCTTGTGTTAGCTGAGTTGGAGGAGCACTTTTTTATCGCCAAATACGCTAGTTTTTTATTCAAATTAATGTCAAAACTGTCCAACGCCACAAAATCAAAAAAATTTCAAAGGACTGTATCAGTGTAAGATGTAAGGACATCGATAATATTCGTCCCGAACATTCGACGAACCGAAGGAAAGTGTTGAAACAGACCCCAGCACCGTACAGTGCTCTTTTTTCAATTTTAGGATGACAAAAGTCATATCTCAATAAGTATTTCAGGTATGGTATAAAATTTTGCACAATAATGTTAATAATCAAAGTAATGATAGACACAAATAATGGGTGAGATCGGTCAACTGCCACTCCTACCTCCCATACGATTGGTTTTATGCGTTATCAGTCAACTGCTACGCCAACTGATTGCGAAATATTTTTTTTTTAAATATCAAAATAAAAAAACTAATCGTAGTCTTAAGCTGGTATTTTAAATAAATACCTTTAGACAGAGTGTTATTCAGAAATATTTGAAGAATCCAAATTGCGAAAATTATATTCGGTACCATTTCTATACAGTATCAGTACTATATACAGGGTGGGCCGTCTAGTGGTTTCTTTTTAAATCATAGGTTATTTTGACACTGACAGCTGTTTCCCGCTCGAAATCTTGACATAAAGTCAGTATTATACCTCCGAGAAAAGAAATTATTAGCTTTACGCTTGAACAACGTTGGGAAATATTGGAAACTTATTTCCAAAGTGAGTGCTGTGTAGCCCAAACAGTGCGTTATTTGAAAAGAAGATGATTTGGGCGAAAAATCATCTTTTCTGACGTGGCGCATTTTCATCTCGGCGGCTACGTTAAAAAACAAAATTGCCGCATTTGGGGCTTGGAAAACACGCATGTTATTGTCGAGAAGCCGATGCATCCACAGAGAGTGACAGTTTGGTGCGGATTGTGGAGTGGTGGACATCATTGGATCATTTTTCTTCGAAAATGAGGATGGGAACAAGGTTTCGGACAACGTTGGGCGTTACAGAGCCATGTTAACCGACTGTTTTTTACTGAAATTTGAGACATGAATTTGGGCGACCTCTAGTTCATGCAGGATGGCGCGCCATGCCACACAGCCCATGCCACAGTTGATCTTTTGCGTACCAAATTCC
Source organism: Pherbina coryleti (assembly GCA_943735915.1). Taxonomy (NCBI): domain Eukaryota; kingdom Metazoa; phylum Arthropoda; class Insecta; order Diptera; family Sciomyzidae; genus Pherbina; species Pherbina coryleti. Next base: position 76,353,496 of record OX030952.1, on the reverse strand, counting down.
CAAATCGTGTTATCAGCCGTCTTGGCGATGTCAATTGGCCGCCTCGGAGCTGCGATTTGACCCCTTTGGAATTTGTGGAGAACCGTGAAGGACCGATGTTATACCAACAATCCGGAAACGATTCAAGCACTTAAGACCAATATCATCTAAGCAATCCGTAAGCTACAGCCCGAAACCATCAACAAGGTCTTGGAAAATTGGAGTGGCAGAATGCGCTACTACGAAGTCAGCCGAGGCAGCCACTTGAACGAATTTGTGTTCCATAATTAATGGGAACTTTTGCTTTTACTAATAAAGCCATAATGCATGGAAAAAATTAATTTTGTTTATTTTATTGCATTTAAAAAAAAAACATGTATTTTGCCCATCTTGTATAAATCCACCTTCTATAAATCGGTACATTTCAACTGCTTATCAGTGTTGTCCAATAATTTTACTTCGAAGTATAAGGAAGTTATTTTGATCAATTCATATTCATAAACCACCTTTTTATTTATATTAAAAATATGTCTCTTTTAATTCATTAAATTCATTCATGTAGAAAACGATCATATTTTTGTCCTGTGCCAATTAATCAATATGGTCACACTCTCATTCCTTTATGCGTACACAGTGATATAAATCACACATATTTATACATACATGTGTCGAGAAATATGTCTGTGTAATTATAAATGTTTAATGCTCGAATTTAATTATTTAGTAAATTGAAAAGTTAATAAAATGTTGCCATTTCATGTTGGTGTTGATGTGTAGGCAGTTGTTGTTGTAATTTCTGCTGTGACATTTAAATGCTAAATAGTTGTTGGCCATCTTAATAAAACCAACTCAACACAGCATAGCTTCATATAAACTAATTATCTGGTTTATTATTGCATTTTATTTCATTTCCATAAATTAAACGAGTGCATGAAATGATTTTATGCTCCTTTTTCATGTTTGTATTGTTGTTAAGCATACTTTTAGGCATACATATGTATCTGCTGCAATTTAATTCTGCTGACAAGAGACTAGTTTATTTATATTTTCAGTACAATATTTAAGAGAAATGGAGTGTGTACCATTGTTAAGCACAGTTCAGCTTAATTTTTCCTGTTGATTTTTTCCTCAACTATTTTAGTTTTTTTTAGGATTGGAAAAAATTGGCCATCGTTTTGTGATACAATACTCTTATTTGAAAAGCCTCCGTCTAACCAATATCAAAGTGGTGTTAGATTCTTATCTAGAAGAGTCTGCTTTTTGGCTTACAACAGTAAAATATTGGGTGGCAGAGTTTAAACGAGGCCGTATGAGCTGCCAAGACGAACAGTGCTAGACGAAATGAGGACACCACATCAGAAATTTTGACGAAAATCAACAAAATTTAAAAAACGTTAAAGCGTATATTAATTTTGTCACTCCGTTTGTAACGCCAATAAGGAGGCGTGTCTGTCTGTGATCACGATTACAGCCGTAATTTTTAAGCTATCATCACCTAATTCGATATTTAAGCTTGTATCTGAAGAATAAAGATCAAGTTCAAAAATGAAACTTGGAATCGGAGGAAAACCACGCCTACATCCCATATAAAGTGACTTCATCAAAACGCAAAAATATCCTTAAATTCCACAAAAATTAATATATTAACTTGAAGTTTTTCAAATGACTTTTAATAGTTAATATGCACTCTTAGTATGAGTATAAACCACGCCTACCTCCCATACAAAAAATTTTATTGGCGACTTAAGACTTTGAATATACTTTGCTTCAGCCGTGGGGTATTTTAACTTCGGCCCAGGCAAAGATTATTTCTTACTATTTTTGTTTTTTTTAAGAAGGCATTTCGTCATCAGTTTCATCTGCCACATCTTCACTTGAGCCCATTGACACTCTTGGTACTCTATACCGCTTGCTCAATTCCACATATACGAACAATAGCCTTATTTGCATTGGTAAGGTGTTGTTCGCGTGAGGATGGAGGACGATCCTCACAAGGCAACGCGTGAGGGTCAAGGGGGCGATCTTCACATGGCAACGTGTCTGACTGCCTCAACCTGGTGAGGCCAGCATTATCCATGTCGAACTCGTCTCAAGTCGACTCAAACCTCTGCGTGGTGTCCTCTAGAAACGGCAAACTGGCAACCGTTAGTCTGACGGCTAATCTGAGCGGCGGGCTCCCCCTGCCTTTAAAGGGTTGTGCGTTGGGTTTGATGCCCACCACGTAAAAACAAATTTCAATGAAACGAAAAAGAAATAAGATAAAAATGATCCCCAAATCTGATGACGACTACCGCAAACGAAAAACTGACAATGATCTACGGATATGCACCTGGAACGTCCGAACCCTTAATTGGGATGGTGCCTCTATCCAACTGATAGATATCTTAGAAAGATACAAGGCTGATATCACTGCAATCCAAGAAATGCGATGGAAGGGACAGGGTTGCTCACGGCAAGCATCCTGTGATATCTACTACAGCGGCCATGCGGAGAAGCACGAATTTGGATGCGGATTCGTGGTTGGCAAGAGACTACGACATCATGTTCTGCGATTCACACCTGTGAACGAACGACTTGCCATAATCCGTGTCAAGGCAAGATTTTTCAACATAAGCCTGATTTGTGCGCACGCTCCGACAGAAGACAAAGACGATGAGACCAAAGACAGCTTCTACGAGCGCCTTGAAGATGCCTATGAGCGCAGCCCCCGCCACGACATAAAAATAGTGCTTGGTGACTTCAACGCCAAGGTGGGAAAAGAAAATATCTTTGGCCCAACAGTCGGAAAGTTCAGCCTCCACGAAAATACCTCCGATAACGGAATGAGGCTGATTGACTTTGCCGCAGCGCGAAACATGGTCGTTAGTAGCACTAGATTCAAGCATCTCAATATTCATAAAGCAACTTGGCTGTCTCCTGATCAAAAGACGCGCAACCAAATTGATCACGTTTTGATTGACGAAAGGCACTCTTCCAGTGTCTTAGAAGTACGCACGATCCGTGGTGCCAATATAGACTCGGATCATTATCTTGTCGCAGCCAAGATCCGTACACGCCTGTGTGCAACCAAGAATGCGCGCAATCCAGCACAGAGAAAGGTAGACGTCGAAAAACTGCAATCAAAGCAAACAGCCGAAGAATTCGCTACTCGACTCTCACTCCTGCTTCAAGAAAGGACTCCTCCGATCGACGATATATGCGCGCAGTGGAATCATATTTCCCACTCTATGCGTACGGCTGCCGAAGAGGTGATTGGCTATCACCGCCCTCGCCGAAACCAGTGGCACGACCAAGAATGTCGCGACGCCACTGCAGAAAAAGACACCGCCTACAAAGCCACCCTGCAGTCGGTTGTAACGCGTGCTGCTAAGGAGCGATACAAAGAGAAGAGGAGGGAAGAGAGACGCATTTTCAGGCGAAAGAAAAGGGAAGCGGAAATGCGTGAGTGAGAGAAAATTGAGATGCATGGCGACAGGAATGAGGTCCGAAAATTTTTCGAAAAAATAAGACGCCTGGCCAATGGTTTCAAGACCGGGGCCTCTTCCTGCAAGGATGAAAATGGGAATCTAGTGACAGATATCCAGAGTACACTGATGATGTGGAGGGAACACTTCTCTAGGCTTCTGAATGGCGACGACGACAACAATCCCGCCAATAGAGATGATATTCCGGAATCCCCAATTTTGGACGACAGCGTTGAAGTTCCGCTGCCCGACCATAGTGAAGTCTTGAAAGCTATAGCTCGGCTTAAAAACAACAAAGCCGCAGCAGCCGATGGCTTACCTGCTGAGCTCTTCAAGAATGGAGGCGAAGCTCTATTTAAATGTATTCATGAGCTTCTATGCAGAATATGGTCGGAAGAATGCATTCCAAACGATTGGAACCTCAGTGTGCTCTGCCCAATCCACAAGAAAGGCGATCCCACAATTTGCGCCAACTACCGTGGGATAAGCCTTCTGAATATCGCATATAAGGTTCTGTCGAGCGTACTATGTGAAAGTCTGAAGCCCATCGTAAACCAGCTGATTAGACCTCATCAGTGTGGCTTCAGACCTGGCAAATCCACCATAGACCAGATATTTACGCTACGACAAATCTTGGAGAAGACCATAGAAAAACAAATCGACACACACCATCCTTTTGTCGATTACAAAGCCGCCTTCGACAGTCCAATAAGGAATCATCTATATTCCACCATGTCTGAATTTGGTATTCCTGCAAAGCTCATCCGCCTTTGCAGAATGACACTGAGCAACACCAGCAGCACAGTTAAAATCGGGAAGGACCTCACTCCTCCATTCGATACCAAACGAGGCTTCAGACAAGGTGATTCCTTATCGTGCGACTTTTTCAACCTAATGGTGGAGAAGATCATCCGAGCTGCTGATTTGAGACGCAGTGGCACGATATTCTACAAAAGTATTATGCTGCTGGCGTATGCTGATGATATCGATATCATTGGCCATAATACGCGCGAAGTCAGTGCAGCATTCTCCAGGTTAGCGAAAGAGTCGAGTCGAATGGGTCTTGTACTGAACGCAGATAAGACGAAATACCTAGTGTCAACAAATAAACAGTCCCAGCGTCTTGGAAACCACGTCACTGTTGACAACATCTCCTTCGAGGTAGTTAAGGACTTCGTCTACCTGGGATCCAGCGTAAACTCTTTCAACGATGTCAGTATTGAGATAAAGCGAAGGATAACTCTTGCCAACAGGTGTTACTTTGGGCTGAGTAGGCAATTGAGAAGCAGAGCCCTCTCTCGACAAACAAAACTCACGCTCTATAAGTCACTAATCATGCCCGTCCTATTATATGCAGCACAAACTTGGACGTTGAGCAGTTCTGATGAAAAGACTTTGGGAGCCTTCGAGAGAAAGATCCTTCGTAAGATCTTCGGTCCAATCTGCGTCAATGGCGAGTACCGAATTCGATGGAACCACATGCTGTGTGAGCTGTACGCTGACATAGACATAGTTAAGCGCATTAAAATCGAGCGGCTCCGCTGGCTAGGTCATGTTGAGCGAATGGAAAACGACGCTCCAGCGAAAAAATATTCGATTCGGTGCCCGGTGGTGGTCAACGCAGAAGAGGACGCCCACATCTTCGTTGGAAGGATCAGGTGTTGGATATTCTGACTACACTTGGTGTTTCCAACTGGCGCCAGCAAGCGCAAAATAGAAATGGCTGGCGCAATTTCTTATACGAGGCCAAAACCGACCTTCGGTTGTAAGCGCCAGATAAGTAAGTAAGTAAGGTGTTGTTCTGAAAAAGGACAACCGAAAGTTACTCGTGCTTCCACCCTGTTCAGTGCTTACTACTTCTTAACTTCACTCTTCCCCTCCGTTCAAATTTTAAGTCGAAAAAATGTCGCCTCTTTTTTTCGAACATTTACCTTAATAAAATGATTTCTAACGTAATAAACAAAAGAAAAATAAAAACGTTTTAAAATAGTTTAAATCGTTCACTTCTTACATTTTTACAAACTTTTAACTACTTTATAGAAGCAATTCTGGCAACTGACAATTTAGGAATTCTGACAGCTGTTTTAACTGCTCGTTTTAAGGTAGCCAAATCGAGAAATTTTCTGTCACACCGAAAATCGATACAAAACCAATTTCGACATTTTTAAAATCTATAACACGGTACAACGGTGAAAAAAGCTCAAGAGGTTTGATAGCCGTTCCTATATAAACCGATTACGGCTCAATTTTGTGTAAAACTACTTTGAAAATGCAAATATTACATAAATTTTAGCTTAAAAAAAAATTTGTATTCTGACTGTTCAAAAAATTTACAAAAGGTTCTTATATCAATGAAATACGTTTAACCCTCTACTGCATAACAATGCCTTTAGGCACACTTACGTTTGTATTCAAATCTAGAACTAAAAACCTTTTTTCCAAATTCAGAAGTCCAATCATAGATTACACTGAACAACAAAATCAATTTTTTTTCCAAAATAACAAGATTCCGACAATGGATTCTGGTAGAGGCGACAAAAAAACAATACACGTGTATCGGCGTTTTGAAAGTTTACGTCTAAGTCTTATTTAATTAGTCTGAGGGGGAATTTAATTTTCCCCCTTTTTGAATATTCTTATAGTGAATCGGCGTAGGAAATCATATTATCCTTACATTTTGGGTATAGGATATGTTCTGAGGATTTATGTAAAATACTACGAGGAATATTTTTGGGCAACATTTTAACCCCCTAACCTTTTGTGATAAAAGGCAAAAAAGACTCATAAAACAATGATATAATGGGTTAAAATGTTCAACAAAAAAATTTATCATAAAATTCTATTATAAGTCTCTGAATACACTAAAGCTAAAAATTTAACTTAAATGCCAGAAATAAGTCAAAACTGAAAATGTGTTTAAGGGTTAATTTCGTACTTATTCAGAATTGATGCTAAATGTCTCAAAAACTTGATTTTAGGGGGTTACTTCCTATGAAAAAAGTGTTTTACTCATTTGGCACATCATACTTAGCAATAGCAACGAACCTTATCGGATGCACTTTGGCTGATAAGATCCATTAGGTTCAAACAAAAAACTATGGAAAGCAAAATTTAAACAAATGTTAATTTTAATCCCCTCCTCCGGTTCCCATTGTTTTATTTGCCAAAACTTGTTACCATATTCGCTATATACTTTTTGTTGTGTACACAATTTTTGGCGTTTTTAAAAAGAATCACATATTTTAAAACTATTGAAAATCAACATTATTTATAGAATCATAATTTTACTTGTCCAAATGTAAATCTGGTAAAAAAGGAAATTCTTTTGCATCCACTGCATATTAAACTTGGTGTGGTAAAATACTTTATTAAATATTTGGACAGAAATGGATCGGCATTCAATTTTTTGAAACATTGTTTACAAAACTTAGCGAAGCAAAGATAAAAGATGGTATGATTCAAACTTTACTTTTTGTCTATTAGCAATCCTAGGCAAAAATCGTTCCCCTACTGCTCGAATATACGTCGACACCATGTAAAGTGCTTTATTTGGTTGATCTGATTCTGGCAGTTGTCGGTTTTCATAACATCCATGATTAATATTGTAATGTAATCCAAATAGTTAACTTACACCGAAATACTATGCAAAAAAAAAAATTGTATCCCCAAAACCACTTGGTAGAAACTTCGTTGGTGCAATTTTTGAGCTGAGAAGATCTCATATTTTCTAAACAAAATAAAATTTTTGTTGATGGTTGTAAAAGTTTGTAAAATATCTTGTTCTGACCAAATTTTTTGCGTTCTATCAGAACAAGATTAATCCTCCCACCTTCAAGATATTAAAACAATTATTTTGTTATACAATCTTGTTATTATTTGATTGAATTTATTTTGTCATGGATTATTTGATTTTTGGTTTTTTACATATGAATAAATTATTGACATAGATTTTAAACTTTTATTACGCTAAATAAATTACAAAAATTTATAATTTCCTTATAAGAAGAAATTATTTTTTCAACTGATGGCTTCAAACTATTAATTGAAGTCTTATGTAATGATTTAAATTAAGAAGAAAATATTTGTTCTTTTATATGAAATATATTTTGTGCATAAGACTTTTCTGTACAACTTAAATTTTAAAATTGAATTTGTGATTAATATCTTCTTGCCTTTTGTTCGACTGACTAATAAGTATGTTTGCACAAATCTTTTTCTTTTTATATATATATACATACATATAAATTGAAAATATTTTACATTTATAAATAGTTTACATTAAAATAGTTGCATCAGTTTTTGTTTTTTTTTTTAATATTAATTAGCCTTTCTTATATAGACAGTTCATGAAAAACATGAGTTGTCTTGTTTTTTTTTCTATATTTTTTGTTTTATTATCATTTTTTGCATATTATATCTATTAATATCTAATAATAATTGCATACTTTTCTGCTGCTTAGAAATTCGGCTTTTATTTTTGAATAAGTTGCTAATATTTTAATTTTATTGTTTGTTTAAAGTGTTCCTTTAAAAATATACTAGGTACAGTTTTGTTTTTCCTACAAATTGAGAAGTTTAAGAATACTTCTGTATTTTTGTGTAATTTGCTATTAAAAATTTCTAATTTTTTAATTTTGTTTTTTTTTTAATTCTCAACTACTTTAGCCTTAAAATTCAGACGGCAACGTTTAGTTGTTCAAATGTTATGTTGACATTTTTTGATTATTTTAACAATTGATTTTTGTACATTAATTTAAGAACAGTTATAAAAGAAAAAATTTATTAAAAAGATCAAATAATTTTTTTAATTTTTAAACTTAAATTAAGTATCAATGAAATTTAAAATTTGCACTTAACTTGCTAAAATTCAATTCAATCGTATTAAGCTAAAAAATTTTAAAGCATAACTTTAGGCATCATAATAAAACTATTCAATATTACGCATTGAGGTACCTTAACCAACATGCAAATCATTTTTGTTATTAAAATTGTGTTTTTTTTTTTTTATTTATAAAACTTAACTACTTTTCTTAGTTAGAACTAAAGATGTATAAAAGCTGCTTAAACTTGGTTCCTGGAAATTGAAATAAATTCCATACTCTCTGCAGACGATTCATATTTGGCTTCTTATGAACTGCCACACGCCACGCATGCTTGCTTGCTGCCGCTCAATCTATTGATACTCATCATCACTGCTCAGCAACATCGTCTTCTCGTTGTAGTTCTGACTGATGGTAGCCACGCGCTGACCACCTGGCATGAATTTACGCTGATTACCCAAGGTCTTGGAAGCCATGCAACCTGCAGTATTGCCCCCAGTAGCACCACCACCCGCTGTCAAGCTTACTTGAGACTGCGTACTAGGATCATCGGGATCATAAGAAGAAACGCGCACGCCACGTGAATTCTTTCCACCTATTTGTTGAGAAGAAAGTCAAGAAGAAAAGAAAAACATAAATTCTTTGGAATGGGTTCAAATAGTGAGAGTTAACTTTGAATAATTTAAATTATTATAAATGGGCATTCCATGAAAAAATAGCGTTATTCGTTTTCATGCTTCTTAGAAAATAAGATTTATGTAAACAAATTTAAAAACAAAAAACTTAAATTACTGTTAATATTTAATTATTTTAAATTAAAAAGTTTAATTTAAAAGGTTAAACATTAAATTTAAAAGATTTTCACATTTCTCAAAATTTTATTTTTAACATTATTTTTCGTCCATCTCCTGAATAAATGTTCATTGCATAATTTTAGAAACACCATCTCTTTAAACTCCACTCTCTTTAATGAGTAATAAAAAAACTTGCTATTTTTATACTGCAATGTTAACTGCTTTTTATACTCCAACGGTACATATATTAACTTTTGACGTAGAATACGTCATTCTCGAAGGTTAGTAGGGCGGTTGATAGTGTTTTAGGTCACACTTTGAGCCTTTGGTCTGCCTAAAGTACTGATCGTACAATGTTGTTGTTAGCACTTGTTGGTCTGCTTGATCCTCACTGGGAGAAAAATTCATGTTTGAATTATCTAACTTATATAAATTTTACAGAATTACATGAAATATAAAGCCAACATTTGATGTTTCCTTTTGCTTTGCGCATGGTTCTTGTATCTGCTGCATATGAATTGCATGAGTTTCATTCAATCAAATGGAACTGCGGAACTATATACATAGTTCCGGGACATGTTTTGCAACTCGAGAGTACTCAATTTGTTCTTTTTAAGCACTTATAAGTTACATACGAACGGACGGATAGACAGACGGACATGGCTAAATCCACTTGGGTGGTGATGCTGATCAAGAATATATATACTTTGCTATACCTACGCCTCTTTATGAGCCTTACAAACAGAGTGACAAAATTAATATGCCCCTATTGCGTTTTTGTATTGGAGCCCATGTAAGGAGTGGTCAGAGTATATAGGTCCCCAAGGGAAAAATGTTCCTTTTACAAAAGTAAAGGGGGTCAGTCATACATATTAACCCGCTTCGGCACTCTCTTAAAGGTCATATGCTCAGGTGTATGGAATAAATATACAAAAACCATAAAATTTGTATGGGAGCCCCAGTAAGGAGTGATCGGAGAGAATAGGTGTCAAAGGCAAAAATGTTCCTTTTGCAAAAGTAATGGGGGTCGGTCATACATATAAACCCTCTCCAGCACTCTCTTAAAGGTCATATGCTCAGGTGTATGAAATAAATATACAAAAACCATAAAATTTGTATGGGAGCATCCCTAAGCAGTGGTCGGAGAGAATAGGTGCCTAAGGAAAAAATGTTCCTTTTTCAAAAGTAATGGGGATCGGTCATACATAATAATCCTCCCGGTCTTCTCTTAAAGACCTTCTGTTCAGGTGTAGAGAATACATATACAAAAACCATAACATTTGGTTGCAACCATTACGTAGCTGCTCTAAAGTTGTAAGCCAAACATTCAACAAGTTCGAGGCAACATTGTTGCTTACAACGTAGAGCAACATATTTAATAAGCACAAAAAATTGCTTCTATAGCTCAAAGGAACTGCATAGTTCCGCGAACATGTTTCCGCGAACTAGTTCCGCTGTACAAAAGAAACTTTCCATGTTCGTTCCGGCCCCGGAACTGTTTAGCACAAGCCCACTGTACAAAAGAAACGTTACATGTTCGTTCCGGCCCCGGAGCTGTTTAGCACAAGCCTATTCCACACAGTGTAGAGTCTGTGTGGAGAAAAAAGTGTTTGTGTGGAGAAAAAAGCACCTACAGTACAACCTTCCTCAATGCAACTAGATAGATTTTTCCTATATAAAAAATGTAGTTTGGAAACAAAGAACTGAAAGGAAATAAGGTAAAAGTTTACGCAAATGTAAGTTGCGAAATTGTGCAATTTATTTTTGACGTAGAATACGTCGTTCTCGGAGGTAAGTAGGGTGGTTGATAGTGATCAGGTGTCGGTATTTACATTACTTTTTGAGCCTTTGGTGGGCCTAAAGTACTAATCGTACAATGTTGATCTTAGCACTTGTTGGTCTGCTTGATCCTCAATGCGACAAAAATTCATGTTAGAACATCAATTTTACACAATTACATGAAATATAAAGCCAACATTTGATGTTTTTGTTTGCTTAAACTTGCTACCTATTTATCGACGGCTTCCGGTTTTTTCGACGGCGAAGACAGCGCCATCTAGCGTGAAGACATAAATCTTATAATTAAAAAAAAGCATACTTTTTGGGGCATGTTATTTTTAACAGACTCGCGTATCCCAGTAATACTGAGTAATTTTGAGGGGCATGCTTTTTTAACAGAATCTGTTATTGAAATGTCAAACGCAGCCAATTAAATATCGGGGCATATTATCGACAGTGAAATTTTGACACATGGGTTGTTGAACTTGATAGCATTGAACACATTTTGTTTGCTTGTTTAAGTTTTCTACCTATTTATGGACAGTTTCCGGTTTTATCGACAAAAGCATAAAATTTGTATGGGAGCGCCCCTAAGGAGTGGTCGGAGGGAATAGGTGTCAAAGGCAAAAATGTTCCTTTTGCAAAAGTAATGGGGGTTGGTGATACATATTAACCCTCTCCGGCACTCTCTTAAAGGTCATATCCTCAGGTGTATGGAATAAATATTTTTAAAAAAGATGTCATCAAAAGCGAATTGAATAATTCTACGTCTTGTGTTACGACATAGTCGAAACTACTGTATCTTTTTTTTCTTTAAATTTGCGTTTACTAAGTGAACAATGTAAATTTTTGAGTGTTGCGATAATCGTACTGTACTCTTACGACATAGTCGAAACTACTGTATCTTTTTTTTCTTTAAATTTGCGTTTACTAAGTGAACAATGTAAATTTTTGAGTGTTGCGATAATCGTACTGTACTCTTAAGCGAGGTCGTACTGTACTCTTATTAAAATGTCAAAATTGCGCAACCAATTAAATACATATCCGGGCATATAATCGACAGCGAAATTTGGACATTTCAACTCTCCACATGGGTTGTTGAACTTGCTAGCATTGAACAAATTTTTCGACTCTACAGCGTACTAGGTAGCGAAAAAAAAAATTCTTGCTCAATTTTTTTTTTAAAAAGATGTCATCAAAAGCGAATTGAATAATTCTACGTCTTGTGTTACGACATAGTCGAAACTGCTGTATCTTTTTTCACTCCGTTTGTTACGCCTATAAAGAGGCGTGGTAGGTAGAGAAAAGTTTAAATACCCTTTATCAGCAACGCCACCCAAGCCGATTTGGCCATGTCCGTTGTCCCAATTACAGCTGTAATTTCGAAGCTATCGTTATAAAATAAAGACATGCTACCTTCTAAAAAATTAAGATGTGTCCGAAAGTGATCCAAATCGTCTTAAAATCGTGCGTTCCTCCCAAAGTTGATAAATTAAAAAACAAAATCTCTAAAATTTCCAAAAAAATTAACCCTTAAATGCAAGGCTTTTTTTTGCATTCATCATTTATTCACTTTTCACTCCCAATTTATTCACTCCAAATAATTCAGTCAGCTGAATTCTGTAAGTATAACCGTTTGAAGAGAACGAAAGCTTTGAATCGATGTGACCCAGAAGGTTTATTATTTCTTCCCAAAATTACTCTTGTTCAGACATGGGGATAATTTCTTTGCTTGTGCCATATATGGTACACTATGCATTTAAGGGTTAATGTATGAACTTAAAATTCACCACATAAGCTTTGATTCTAACTACGCACTCAAATTTTGAAATTTTTTAAATTGTATTCGAAACAACGCCTAGTTTCCTAGTTTCAAAATAGTTTCAAAATAGCAAAACTTCATAAATTTCACTAAAATATATACATACATATATTTACTAATATTTTAAACGAACAATTAGTTTGAAATTTTTTAGCGAATGGTTAGCGTAGACTCCTTACATAACCCTAAAGGAAGAAGTCTAACGTTGTTAAAGCTCAAGATCTTGGTGGCCAATTGGTGTCTCCAAATCACGAAATTATGCAACCAGCGCATTAACTCGATTGTTTCGCAACTTATATGGCACGTAGCTCCATCTTGCTGAAAGAAGAGGTTGTCTGTCGGTATACTCATCCCCGACCACAAAAAATTGTTTATCATGTCTCTGAAGCGCACTCTATTGACTGTAACGTCTCTTCTTCCGTCGTCATTTCCGAAAAAGTAGAGTCCTATGACGTCTCCGGCCTACAATCCTCACAAAACAGTCACTCGTTGACGGTGCATTGGTGCACCGGTGCATTGTCCAAATGCGGAAATCCTACTTATTAACTTAGCCACTAATGTGAAAATGAACTTCGTCTGAAAACACGATTGTTTTGCACAGTCACCATTAATGTTTTCCAAAACCCAATCTGAGAACAAACAACCCTGCTGGTTGCAGTAGGGACGTGGTGAGGTCAATTTTTCGAGCAAGGCGACGAATTGATGTGCTTGGGTCGTTTTCAGCACTCTCCTTCACTACGTCGGTATTTTTGGTGTGACGTCCGGAGCGAAGCTGTTTCCGTGTCTTCACATCTTACAATGAGCCATTTTTTTTTTTTTTATTTTTTGATTCTGTTGTTCACACACTACTCAGAATGCACATGAATACGAGAAAAATTTGCTTGAATTTTGCGCATCGGAATTCAACGAATCCTGTTCTTTCTTTATTGTATTGTGTAGTGTTTCGTGGTAAATTTGGGCGTTTAGAATTCACAAATGGTAACATTGGCAACTACATATCGACCAGCTGCTAGATAATACAACCTTGCAACCCAAGACCTCATGCTGATACACTATCTTTATTTAATCATCCTTAAAAACGTAGATCTTAAATCCTTAAGAACGTGGATAATAAACAGAGAATGTACAAAGAAAACCTATAAATTCGATAAATACCGAATTTATTGCCAATGGGGTGAAAATACTAACATTTTAAATATAGTTCTTTAAGTAATTTAACTTCCTTCATTATTTTTTTTCAAGCTAATTTTTTTCATTTGAGTCCCTTTTTGAGATTTTTGAGATTCCCTCGCTATTAAGAAAACGGTCTAAATAAGTATTGAAAAAAAGCATGATTTAAAAAATAAATTGTTTTATCGTTATTTTATACCAATAATTTTTTAAGTGATATCACAACAAAAAAACGAAAATTTTTTTAGGCTTACTTATAGTTTATATATATTTTATAGAACTGTAGCTTTATATACATTTCTTTTATATATTATTTATTTCATAAATCATTTTACAAACTATCACATAAATGTTAAGAGTGCTTTATAAAATGGATCTTACATAGGGCTTCTTCAAAAATAATAAGGAGCATTCCTAATTAAGATTATAAGCTTTCGCAGTTGTCGAAAGTCTATCAAAATGGTACAGTTGTCCGGGCAGTTACTTGGTAAGAGGTGCAAATTATAAAATTCATGTTTGTATTATGTATAAGATCAAAATTTTTTTTTTTTTTTTTTGAGTTTGCAAAATGTTTGACCATGTAAAATATTGAGCACGGCATATGACAAATATGTCTGCAACAAACAACAAACTATTATGTCATGCATACGCCTGGTATTTCAAGAAAAATTAAGTTCTTATATACTTAAGTGCAATAGATGCCCTTCTAAAGTGACTTTAATTCTAAACAATTTCTTATCAACCATATTTTCTGTAATTGCTTTGCATTTCACTGTAACAAATTAAACTTCAAAAAGGCATGTTTATATTTAATTGAAGAAAATCTTCCTGGTATTTTAAAATTTGTTTTTATTTTTGAAGAGTAAACATTATGTTTAAAGACACGATTTCTTCAAGGCACCGTGGTTAAAATAAAAAAAAAATCTTGAACATATTTTTTTAATGTTTAATTTAAATAAATGCATGTTTAACTAAATAGTTTGTAAGTATGGAAAAACTTCAACTTCGTATTTGCGACTGATTTATACTTTTTATATTCACAAAGAAACAACAAAGATCATTGTGCAAAAGCTTACAAATTTATATTTATAAAAAAAAAAAAAACAATTAAGTATAAAGCATGATTTCAGCAGGTTTCAAACAGTTTTATCATCTTAAGTACAATATTAATAAATTACATGCTAAGTTATATAATTATAAAAGGTAATTTACAACATTAAAAAAACGTTTATCAAAATTAATATGAAAAAACAAAATCAAAAACTTATTCAAGTATACAATTTTTTAACTTAATGCTTAGTAAACATTTATTTTAAAAACTTTGGAAAAGAAAACTAAACGGCATAGACAAAAACTGAGTAATCATAAAAAGTTTAAACTTTGGTCCTGATTTATTTAATTTTTGTTATTAAAGCTAAATAAATTGTTAGCAATATTATTAGCTCTGTGCTGGACGTTTAAAATTTCCATTGAATTAGTATTTTGAGTTTTGTAATTGTTGTCTTTTGAGTTAGGAGATGTTTGTATTTTTGTGGTTTTATTTGGAGAAGAATCATATTTTTGAAATAAGAACTTTCTGTCTTTTTTTTAAATCTAGAGTTTCTCATAACGCTGCGATGATGTTACATCTGTAAAAAAACGAAAAAAAAATAAAACATTTAAAAAATAAAGAAAATTAAACGAAAAAACTTAATTTTATTAACAATAAAAACAACCTAATATTTTGCGATTAACGTGACGTTATACTAACTGTTATTTTTAATTGGTACAGGAGTGATTTTAAATTGACAACTTACTAAGAACAACGACATAATTAAAATAAAAAATCACAACTCATTAATTTACAAGTGTTTAATGTGCAAAACTACAGTACAAATAAAAACAGTTCCCTATGCAAAACATGCAACAGCAATAACGGTACAATAACAACACAAATTAACATAAAAATATTCAACAGCAACTTGACACTTAAAAAAAAACTTGACTTACCCGAACTATATTGCGTATACTGTTGATATTGTGGATGAAAATTGTGTATAGCATCAGTCATGATATCCTTTGGGTTCATTGTTTCCTAGGATATTTTAAAATATATTATTTTTAAATGGATTTATATATCTAAAGTATTATTTATACCTTAAGACTGCTTGAAATAGATTGCATAGTAACAGAGCGCCCGTGTCCATCGCCAATACAGCTACGCGCATAGACCTGAAAAGGAAAACCAAATAATATTTTAATTTTATTAATTCATATTTTGCAGTTTATAAATTTGTATTCAGCGACCAAAATAAGATATGAAAGAATAATTCAATAGTATAATATAATATCTATCTTTTCATCTAGGATAGAAGGTGCAGGGCAATAAAAACAAACCAATTGCAATAGAAAAACCGTATAGAGTGTACTTTAATTCCAATCTACAAATTGCAGAATTGCTATTGTGGGAATTGCTTTGCATATTTTGTCTATTAATTTAGAAGGAGGAAGCATTATGGACTTTATAGCAGCTGTGATATGGGTGAAATTTATTTTTTGAAAATCATTGTGGTCTATTGAAATCAAGGGTTGTAGTAACTAGGGAGCGGATTTTTATGCAAATCTGTATGCTCGAAATATCCAAAATATATGCAAAATATGCAAAAAATTTATGAAATATCGAAGAACTATGCCATATTGAAAAATTTATTTCAAATTTCTAAATTTCCAACAACAAAGAACGGGAAAAAAAACAAAATTATAGAAATGGCCCAGTTGGAATATGAATCCTCAAAGACGAAGTCTTCGAGACCTTCTCGAAGACCAAGTACGCATACTCAGAGCGAACGCTGACGCTCTACAAGACAAGTCATTATAATTTGAGCATGTATAAAACATTAAATGTTCTCTCATAAAAAAAATTTGTTTTTCGTCACTAATGTCTCGAAGACGTCTTTGAAGACGGATCGATCCATTTCCTGCTGAGGATAATTCAATAAATTTTTTTATTGAAAATATTGAATATTTTTTATGATCATTTCATGCACAAAAGCTACTATATGATAAAACTAGTATAAAAGTAAATGGTTACAACTAGTCCCAAGGCGGTTTATAATATATAATATTTAATTATATATTTTTTATTTATAATATTTAAAAAAAAAAAATACGAAAATTTATTCGGTTTATGAACATCACTTTGCAAAAATAAATTTTCTGTGCATACTTTCAGACTGAAATTTTTAAAAAATATAAAATAAATAATTTAAGTTAAAAAAAAATTATAACCACGTTTTTAAAACGAACGAGTGGGGCTTTTAGTTCTCCTAAAAACGTGGGGCGCATGCTATAGAGAATAGTAAGGAGTGTTAGTAAAAATTTTAGTACGTTAGTGAAAAAGTGCAATACATTTTCAAAACAGACACAACTCAAAATTTCAAAAATTTTCAAGAGAAGCAAAAACCAGTTTTTTTTCAAAGGAATCCATACAAAACAAGGAGACAAAACGATTTTTTTTTTTAATGAGTGCAAAATTTTGATAGTTGATGGAGGTTATCACTACGAATAGTTTAACATTAAAAAGTAAAAATTTGTAAATTTTGAGTTGTTTTGAAGATGGAGTGCGAAATGATTTCTTAACCCAAGGGGCCTGGGTTAACCGTCAGGTAAGAAGTCCTTCCATGGATGGCAGATTCAAGTTTGCAAGTTCTACTTGGTTTTCAGAATGCTTCAATTTTAATGTTATTGAAGTTATCAACCAAAGTTTTTCTGTTAAAAATTTTACCATCTATGCCTATCTATGATGAATTATTGAGAAATTATTTGTTAGCAATTAAAAATTTTAATATGTTAGAGAACAAATCGACTGGTTTCTGACTTAACCTCGTAAGTCAAAAAATCGAAGTTTTCAGGAGAAGCAAACAACTAATTTTTTTTCTTAGGGGGAGTTAAAAGTTGTAATATTTTTCTTTATTATGGTCAAAATAATCTTAAAGAATTTATTGACATAGAAAATAGAGCAAAATTAACTGCACATACATCTTACAAACGTTGGAAATGACTTACGAGGTTACTGCTTTTGAAAACAGATTTTTTTGTTCAGTTACGAGGTTCCGACTTTTGTCTGTCTAGATGTTACTTTCGAAATTTGATCCAAATATTTTTTAGTTAAGTTTGGAGATTGTTTTAAAAAAAAAACTGTGTGTGTAATTTTTAAACGTTTATTATATCCCTTTCAGACCGTGATGCATCGTTTGTGCGGGTGGGTTCTATCTTTAATATTTCCACTTTTATTTAACGAATGTTATAAAGAACGAAATGAATCGATTGTGCTTGTTATTGAAGCGAAGCTTTTTACGCCTCGTTCTACGATTTGCTAGAGTGAAATCAGAAAAAACGACACTTTTTTCCGACACCTTTTTTCTTAGAATTGATATTGTTTTTTGCTTGCATCAATTGAACCAGAAAATGTTAAATTCAAAATAATTTCTTGTCCGCTGCAGGAATTGAACTCACGCCCGTCGACTGATAGTTTAAAGCTTAAGCCATCGCACCAAAACACCTTGTTGGTAAATATTGCTGATTCAATATCAAGAATTAACTAAAGCTATGGTTGCAGTAGATCAAAATAATCTATTTATAGGAATTGTATTGGCTACAAGCCTTCATCTCCTACAATAACCATTAGCCAATACACAATAACCACTATAGATTGTGTATTGGCTATACAAACAAGAGTACTAAAAAACACAAATGTTGCTTCTACTTACTACTAGATGTCGTTACGCTACAAACAAATTTAATGAGTTTTGTATATTTATTCCCTACAACTGAACAGGAGGGCCGGAAAGGGTTAATATGTATTATCAACCCCCATTATTTTTGCAAAGAGAACATTTTTCCCTTGAGGACCTTTCCCCTCCGACCTCTCCTTACGGGTGCTCCCATACAAAAACGAAAAACTTTGTTATTTTAAAGTTTTCAATTCAAAAATTATTTTAATCGAAAAAAGGCATTAAGTTCTCAAATCTTTGAAATTGCGAAAATGCTTCGCTTCTCTCGTGTGTCCAGTGACGCACCTGTGTTTTTTGTTTACTTTTGTTTCTCATACTGTTACGCGATTCGCTTTACCGTTACTTGAACACACGTGGAATTCTTGATAAACTTTTTAGTTTTGTCAAAATGAGTCGCAGAGGTAAGTTGTGTCTTCAATTACAAAAATATAAACAGTGTAAAACTAGTGAAGTTAACGCATTTGAACTTAAAAAAATAATAAATTTTGATGTTTCAAATAAATTTGAATCATTTGTTGCTAAAAAAATGGGTTTCAGATAAAGTTTTAAACGATTGTGATCAATTGTGCGTGTCCTGAAACTTCAAGAATATGTAAATTGCGAAACCTAAACATTGAAAATATTTTCATACCATATTACGATCATACATTCCAAAAATCATAAGAAAATGTTCAGTAGATAAGCGTCGGGTCTGAAAGGGATATAGTAAGGAGTAAGAAAACCTAAAAAACTTCAGGCCATTGAAATATTAATAGTAATATTAAGGGCCAATATCAGCATCTGCCTTATAGTGTTAGATGGATTATTTAGAATTTTTTAAAACACAAATTGAATTTTGGAGATATTACTTATAAAAATTGTATAATGATTATTTTAACATTTCATTTAATTTTCAGCAGTAGTAAACAAAAACATTTAACAAAAAAACAAATTATTCAGAATTTTTTTAAGTTATAATAAGAATTTATGAATATTCATGTCTTAAATTATCGTAGAAAAAATTATAGTCAGCTGGAATATAAATTTTAAAGTTTGCAAGTCTTGATATTTCTTGATATAATATTAATTTAAGAGGTTCGTTAAATTTTCGATAACCGATTGAGTTTCGGTATTAAGTCTACCAATCTTTCTTCGGATGGGCAATAAAATCCAATCATCAGCATAACTTAATTAAAAAAAGGTTCCATCTGCTGCATATTTTAAAAACTTAATATCAGTGACACATGGATCTCTTGTTTTGAATCCCGGTCTGATGGATTTATAATAATTTAAATTTGAATATTTCTTAAAAAGAACCCATCCATTGGTCAATATAATGCATTTTATAGAACCATGTTTTGTTCGTGCTTCTTTTATAATTCTTACAAAATCAGCAGGTACAAATAATTCTTTATTTTCTTTCTTTTTTCAATATTTGCGTGAAAATATTTGAAATTAATCACGAGAATTTTTATATTAATAAAAGTTTTGTTTTAATTAAATGTTTGTTAGAATAATGACTAATAAAAGTGAAACTTAGCACAAGTATTTGACATTTAACTTTATATAAATAACGGAGAGTTAGATAAGTGTTACCCCAACTTTTTCTATAAAATGCCAAAACTTTAAACAATATACGAGGTTGTTGCATTTACTAATTTCACCTTTTTTGTATACGAGGTTAGTACACACACGTTTTTCACCAAACAACATACACATAGAGCTCTAAAATTTTTGTGATAGATACGGAACCTGATGATAGAGCTATTTCCATAATAAAGCAAAATGAAGTTTTTTGAGTTATGAGGTTAAGTCAGAGACCAGTCGAAATGCTTTCTTAACGAAGGTATTATTAACCCCTTAATGTTCTTATTTTATACCTTTTAGTTCGCTTTAAAAACATGGTATTTAAAAAAAAAAAATTAACTTAAATTATTGAATTCTGGTTTTTAGTCTTGTGTAAATATTTACAATAGATTTTGAAGGTTTTATGTTTTTATCAGTTTAATTGCAATGATACTTTTTCTTTTTCTTCACGCTTTTTTCTAACACGCACTACACTTTTTATGAACACACACACATTTATCAATCATAAATTTGGATTAAAAATTTAGAAAACATTTTTTTTAATGAAAAACTTTAAAATTTCGAATCTTAAAAAATTCTCCAATGAAGGTTGCAAAAGAATTTGTTTAAAAAATTGGAATAGTTCCATAAGTATAGAAAATGAAGCAACGGAAAAAATTCATTGACATTGGCAGGCTCGAACTAACAACCTCACGATCATAGCATACGTCGTGTGCTCTGAGCTACAGAACTAACATAAAAATATTATCTTAATAGCAATAAATCAAACGAACTATTTTTTACAATTTTTTTTTCACCTTCAGTGGAGAATTTTTGAAAATTTGAATTTGTCTCATAAAAAAAAACAAAAAAAAATCCATTTACATTGTTTAGACTCGAAGCCATTAAATTGCGGTTATAAAGCAATCGCTTTATGCATTGAGATACAGAACTCACATTAAAATATTTTCTAAAAAATGTCAATGAGCTTTTCAGTTTTTTTTTTTTATTTTTAATATGTATTAAATAAGTTCGCACATTTCCCAAACAAACATATGTACAGACAAGAAAACAAGTTAATATTGTGTTGTCATGCAGTTATGAGTTACATTTTAAGTTTCAAAACTCTAGCTCATCAGGAAGTTGGTTAAAAATTAATTTCAAGATTTGTACGGGACAGATAAATGAAGTGAAGCTAATAAAAACGTGTTAAAATTGAATATTCGATTCAGTGCCCGGTAATGGTCAACGCAGAAGAGGACTCCCATATCTTTTTTGGAAGGACCAAATTTTGGATAACCTGACGACGCTATAGTTTCCAACTGGCGCGCAAAATAGAAATGGCTAGCGCAAATTTTTAGAAGAGGCTAAAACCGAGCAGCGGTTGTAAACGTCACATAAGTAAGTAAGTAAGTATGCAAGTAGCTGAGTGAATTACAGTGAAAATCAGGCAAGCCTACTGATTCGTTTGTTGGCGTAAGTGCCAACGAAACAGCTGTCTAGTATGCTGGATGATTACTCTATACAGAGTTTCTTTCTTCTTAAATTCTTAGTTATTTTCTTCATACTTGCCCTTGGTTCAACAATTAGCTCAACAATTAGTCTTAATTAATAATTAAATAAAGGTCACATTAAAATTAAGTATTAATTTCCTAAACACTATGAAGGAATTCGGATTCTTTTAAGGAATCCGAACTTTTCAAAATCTTTTTAAGGTCCCAGTTTTGAAGTGTAACTTAGCGTAGAGCTACGCACATATGTTTTATACTATCAAAAGGTGTGAGAAGATACATCTATATCTATATCTATACTATTATATAAAAGGGTTCTCTCGAATTTTTATCGTTCAATCACGGGATAACCGCTGAACCGATTTTAATAATTTTTTCACTATTCAATTGCTATAATAAGCGACCCTGCTACTGGGTACTATGTTTTTGGTAAAACTTTGTATTTAATGATTTAAGAATTCATGCATTTTAATCCATGCTGCCATTGTATAAGCAGCACAAAATAACATCAAACAATAGCTTAAACTCTTTGTTGAGAGAGAGAGAGCTGAAAGGCTACAACTCACCGCGCTGCCATCTTAAGTGGATAGTTGCACTCAGTTAATTTCTGCTGCAGTGTTGCCATAAGGTCAATATATCGTATTTATTTTGATTTTACTAAGATGAAACTCTTTTCATTTCAATAAGATGCCACTCTTTTTATTTCAATAAGAAATTATCTCAAATTAAATAAAATGAATTAAGCATACTTGATTCTTGAGTCTTTATTTAAAATATGTTTTCATATCATATTTATGCTCCCAAGTAACGCTGGGAACGGGTATGCTAGTAAATTATAAATTAGCACAATCTTATATATATTACGCAACCCCAAATTTTGTCCGGCGTAAGGCTTTTTAAGTACAAGTCCAATTTTAATAAATTTAGTATGGTTTGATAGGTTTAGACCTATAGATGTGCAAACTGGACTTTTTATTTCTTAAAAATTTATATTTTTTAAGTTATAGCTTATTAAAGTTGCCATATAATTGCATATAATTGTTGTTGTTATGTTGTTTTTTTCTTTTATTAACAGACCAGCTGAGAACAACGTTATCAAACTCAGAGCAAAACTATTCGCTGCTCACATTTCGCTCTCTTTTGTCTCTTCTTAATAGAGCGTCTTTTAAAAACAAAATAAAAGTCAGACAAATATAAAGCTTTCGCAAGCCGCTCGTGCTGAACGCTCGCAACCAAGATACATACAAGTTTTTTTATGCAATTTTCCGCTCACATTTCACTTAATTGTTATTATTATTATTTTTATATTATTCTTATTATTTTTAAATTATTCTTATTCTTATATTATCATTATTATTATTATAGTTGCTGGGGGCAGCAACGCGCACCAGTGGTCGATAGTTCTATTTATTTTTGCTATTTTTCTAAGTATTTTTGCGCTACGTTTGCCTAGCTCTAAAGATGCTTTAACATTTTATAAAAAAAAACTAACTAAAGGTTTAACTAACTGAACCCTAAAAATGGAAGTGTGGAAAAAGGGAGGATCTAACAGCAAAATAACAACAACCTCAATATGCTCTGATAGCGGTGAACGGCTGTGATCGAATTTCGAAGATACAGGGTGCATCGAAGTAGATAAGAACTTAAGCGTTCTCTCTGTCAAAATAAATTCCGGGTAAATTTCTCGGCATAATTGGCAGTATAAGTAGAACCTAAGAGGCTTGAGTGGATCACAGTGAAAAGTCATGCAAGACTACTGATGAGTTGGTGTAGCGGCCAACGAAACAGTCTGTATAGTCAAGCTGTGTGATTTGCTCTATACAGAGCCGTTGTTGTTGTTGCCTTCTTTGTCTTCATGTTGTCTTGTTGTCAACATACTTTGTCTAAAGCTCAAATTTGTTTTCAATAGAAATAATGAAAGGTCATATTCAAAATATTAGGAATTTAATTTATTTAAAAAATCTACTATTTTTTAAAATGAACTTGATCATTTTAAATATTAATTATCAAATTAACGCCAAAGTGGTATAACTTTAACTAAACATACATACATAAGAAAATTATTCTTTTTTTATATTTAATTTTTGAAAAATTTTTACAAGTTTAATAACGAAACCCTAAAACGCAGGATGTTAATAAATAGACCTTACTGACTTACAAAAATATGTACTTGGCAAATGAAAAATAATTTGTTAATGACTCGACAAATCAATTGTTTAAAATGTTATGTTATCTCAAGTCGCCGTAAAGTGTGCTTGATAGTCAGGCGGCACACAGAAAGAATTTCAAAATATACACAACGATTTTGTTTTTTTGTTATAATGCTAATGTTCAATTTTTGATAATTAATGAAAAAAATCACCCAATTGAACTTACCTGATATGGAAATGCATAACGCAGAGCAATTGCAGCGAACAGCATCTCGATGCATATGAAGAAATTCTGATAGCCAGCTGAGACGGTACCAGCGGATGTCACAGTGCCAGCACTGTCGACATTGGGTGAGATGACTTTAGCCTTCTCCAAAATGGCCAAGCCCACACCTGTCAACAATATCAATGTCATAAAATATTGTCATAGTTATAGAAAACTAACTGACTCACCCTGCCAGAACGATAAGAAAATCACCGATTTAATTGTGCAAAACTTCAGAACTGGTTCAAATGGCGTCAACAAATCGCGTGTAGCAAAATAGAATAGATATAGACCATAAAGAGCAAGCGAAACGGAAATATTATAGATGACTGTAATGTAAATATAACCACCATCGGCACTATTCAAAGAAAAACATTTATTATTATTGCATTTTTAGAGCCGCTCAAACTTAAGCTTCAAATTTACCTCCAATCACCATCGTGATAGTGTCCAAATGCTTGCAAGAAGATTATAATGAATGCTACTAGCGGTTTAACGAGGCAAAATTGCAATGTTGCTTGTTTACAGAAGCGCAGGAAACCGATGGTGTATGTTTTACCCTTGAGACAACACGTGCCATAGAGGCATGACGTCTTTATCGGCTTGCCACGTATTTCGGACATGATGTTGCCCTCACCGCCAAGATACTCGTAGCAGAGCGACAAAAAGTTGTATATTACGAAAGCTGTAAGAAAAATAAGTAATGAAATAATTTATAATTTAGGTGCTGGCGCGGAAAATTATTTCACGACTTGAGATCGGAGACTTCCACTTCAACTTAGAGTATACCTTCATAACAATCTCGCACTGTAAAAAAGTACACGTAAACATTGTCCGAATTGAAGAAAAGTAAGCTGATCCACGAGTATGTTGCATAGATGGGCACAATGAATAAAATGCGCACAATCCAGCGTTGTTCCTGTGGATTTGTGTACCAGCGTAAATGTTGGTAAATCTGAAATATATTTTTAAAAAATTTTAAAAAAGAACAAGATATAAAGCAAAAGCGCTCATAACAACCTGTTGACACGTGATAAACAGCGCAGCCCACACAAAGATTCCAGCTAATCCTTGTGCAGTCTTCGTCTGTAGAAAAATACCATCACCCACATGGCTCAATGTTGCAATTGGCGAGGACATTTGTTTGGCTGGCGACACTTCTATGATGTAATTTGTTTTGGATGTTGTTGACATTAAAGTTCCATTCGGATCGATGAAACTGGAGTTGGTTGTGCTCATGCTGAAATTAGACGGAAAATAATAAAGGAGTTAAAAATATTAATATTAAGCCCAAATGTGAAAATAGATAAAGGAAAAGCAACCATTAAAATAATAGTGGTATAGCAAAGCAATTAATGCCGAATTAATGCTTAATCTTTTCCAACAGCATTAAATATTTATGGCTAATACACATATATGAAGAAACATACATATGTCTTTATAAATAAGCTTAATTTTCTGTTTGTCTGTTTGGTCGTTTGATTATTGGGCGAAGAAAGAAGTGGTCTTCTACCATAACAAAGAACCGGTGCACACGTCTGTTATAATAAATTGGGCTACGAATTGCTATCCCATTCACCATATTCTCAAGATTTAGCACCCAGCAACAACTTCCTATTTGAAAACCTGAAAAAATGTCTTGGTGGTAAGAGATTTCGGTCGAATGAAGAGGTCATACTGAAACAAACGCCTACTTTGAGGACCTTGATGAAACCTATCATTTGGAAGGAATAAAAAAATTGGAAAGACGGTGGACTAAATGATCAATCTAAATGGAGACATTGTTGAGAAATAAAACGTTTTGTTTTTGCCGAAAAGAACCTTTCCATCAAAAAGTTGAAAACAGTGCTTATTTCAAATTTGGTGTTAAATTTTTAAAACTTACAGAAGAGATTCGGGTCAAGACCCCGTTTTTTTTTTAAATACTGTTTTGGCTGAATTGCCATTAATCCAAAGTTGAAAAGTGGTTATTTTAAATCCAAGGTCAAAATTTTGGTAATCATACATTTTTTCTTTTTTTATTCCATGGATTCCTGCAATGGTCTGTTGTATTAACATATAAAATTCATATTTAAATGAAAAATTCAAGTGTAATATCAAATTTGCACAGTTTTGTTCGAGTCAACTTTTGAAGAAAAACTTTTTCATTATTATTATTATAATTTTTTTTGAAAATTCTACTCCGTTACAAAGTGATAGCCATAAATGTGACCGGATACCGAGTTGAAACGGTTACATGATTCCATTGAATTTGGTACTCGCCATTGACGCAGATTTTATTTCGAACTGGTCTTACGAAGGTTCTTTCTCTCAAAGGTTCCCAAAGTCGTTTCATCAGAACTGCGTCCAGGTTTGCGCTGCACAAAAGATAGGGAGTGACTTTAAGAGTCTGAGTTTTGTTTGTCGAAAGAGGGCTCTGCTTCTCAATTACCTACTAAGCTCAAAGTAACACCTTTTGACAAGAGTTATCCTTCGTTTTATCTCAATACTGACAACATTGGAGTAGTTTACGCTGGGTTCCAGGGAGCCAAAGTCATTAACAACCTCGAAGGTGGTTTTGTCAACAGTGACGTTTTCATCTTTTCTGCATGCACTGCAAGATCCATTCGTCTCGACTCTTTCGCTAATCTAGAGAATACTGCATTGATTTCGCGCGAATTATGGCCAATGATATTAATATCATTAGCATACGCCAGCAGCATAATAGTCTTGGAGAATATCGTGCCGCTACGTCTCAGTTCAGCAGCTCGGATGATCTTCTCCATCATTAGGTTGTAAAAGTCGCACGATAGAGAATCACCTTGTCATATACCTGTTGACATATACCTTACACAGTAAGGGTTGGAGTAGCTATGCTGCTTATGCCTCATATAAAGGAAAAAACACACGATATTTAACGAAATACCCCTCTATGCAAGATATCACACCGAAAAAAACGAACGAAAGCAAATGGCGTCATAAATAACGAGTATTTTCTCAAAAATTTTTACAATTTACTGAATAAATAATTTGCATTGAAAAATGTCTGCATTTCAGAATTTTCATTTGATAAACCTTTAAATATTATATCTTATCAAATGTATTCAGGTTCAAGCAATAAAAAGAAATATTAAACAAAGTTATGAGCCATTCAAAAGGTCACAATTATAAATAATAATAATATAATAGCAAACCTCGAAAAGTTTGGTAGAGCACGACTAAGAAAATTTGCAAAAAATAATATGAAACAGATTTTCACCAACATTCCTGGTGTCACTTTGATCTAATACTAGTAAATAAATCCATTGTAGATTGTGATAGATCAAAAAATATTGGTCAAAACCAAACAAGTCTTTTAATGTATAATTTATAAAAAAGCAAAAAAAAAAAAATAAAAACATTAATTTGTTGGTAAAGACACTTACATTCCGCTTAGATTGGTTTTGCCGAATGTTGTCTCAAGTTGCTTCTAAAGTAAGTGAACTGCAGAAATCATAGAAGACTGGTTAGTTGGTGCAGCGGCCAAAGAAACAGCTACCTAACCAGCTAGTCAATTTTTTAAAAGTTTGTGGTTGTGATTAGTTTTTCCATAAAATTGTTTATTTTTAATTTGAGAGCTCAAATTTTATAAAATTTCTTTATCTTAGAAAAGCTTAAAACATTGCAGGGTGGGTATATAGTCCATAGCTTCCAGAAAAAATATTCATACAGTTTTTTTTCAATTTTGATGCTTCAGTGTTTTTATTTTTTATAGTGCCAAGTTTTGCTTTTCGATTAACATTCAAATTATTCGAAATCAAATTTGTTTTATCTCTGAAGAAAATGTTTCGCCGATTTTCTGCACCTTCTGGGTCGCACGAGGTTTAAGAAAATAGTAAAGTTTTTCCCTCTTCTTCAAATATGCACTTCTAACCAAAGGAACTATGTGTGTTCAAAGAATGAACAGCACTCTCATTTAATTCTTTAAACTCTCGAGCGTTTCTAAAGAAGTTTTGATACAATTGATCGATGCACCCTGTAGGGTTTGATGTCAACTTACCTGCATTGCAGTGCTAAATATTCGTTTATTACAAATTTATTTAAATTTAAATAAATTAAGCATTGTAAAAGAAATACACCAATTTCGCTGTCCTCACTAATTCAAAAATTTTAATTAATTAAACTTCATGTAAAAATCTGTCGAAAATCTTTAGTTTTTCCGAAAAACGACGCCTTTCTCGAGTAAAACCGTGCTAAAAATTCGGTGCCACAATTTTTGGTCCAGCAGCCATTTCGGTTTCTCACACGGATAAATCTATTTGCTCATCATGGGCAGTTAAGTTAACATATTTAATGTCCCTCAACGATTAATGTTCTAAGCAGGGTCTGAATATTGAAATGTGGTAAAGACTGCAGCGTTCAAAACGGGTATAGATGGCGCTTGTTGTTTGCAAACAACGAATCAATCAAGTGTTTGGCAAAGTTCCTTAGACTGCAGCGTTCAAAACGGGTATAGATGGCGCTTGTTGTTTGCAAACAACGAATCAATCAAGTGTTTGGCAAAGTTCCTTAGCAATAAAGCAGATTTTTTGCGTCGATTCATAACCATGGATGCAACATGGGTCCACCACTTCACACCTGAGACGAAGGAACATTCAAAACAATGGACCGAAAGGGGATAATCTGCTCCAAAGAATAAAAAGACAGTTCCATCGGCAGGCAAGGTCATGGTGCCAGTTGTTTTGGGATGCACGTGAGATAAATTTTATTGATTATCTTAAAAAAAAATAAAAACAATCAACGGCGAGTATAATGCGAACTTATTGCAGTGTTTGAGTGAGGAAGAAAAAAAGGCCGCAGAACACCTCGTATTGCAGAGCACCTTCCAATCAAATATCATCGAAAGTAAATCTGATTCCCACCAGAAGAGAAATACAGATATTTTTGTTTTTTCTTTGTTAGGTCGGATACTGATGAGACAACCCTCGTAGTTGTTCATTTACGGCGTCTGAAAGGTTATTTTTTTAAAATTCTATGAGAATCCTTTAAAAATGTATCCTGAATATGCTGAAATTTTTAGCTTGGATTAGTTACAGGCACTTTAGTTTTCCAACCTTCTCTGCAATAGATCTTAATTAGATGTCAAGACTAAGTAGATATCAAGACATTTATCACGAAACTTAGATAAAGACATTTGTAAAAATATTTCCCCGAGTAACACCGGGAATATCAGCTAGTTTATGAGTTATTAAAGGTAATTTTTTTTTAATGTTGTTTAACTCAACTAATCTATGACAAATTCAATTGTTATCATATCAGCATTAGTGGTAGGTGTTGTATTCCTACCTAAACAATTTATTACTATGCAATGGTGTTTTTTACAAATTAGGAACATCTTAATGTTTTATAAATGCTTTTAAAATTGAAAATAAAAATAATAAAGTTTAAACTCTAAATATGATGCTAAGTTACAGCCAAATTAATTACAGATTAAATACAGTCTGCAAATTAAGGGGGCAATTAAACCATAAGCAGAAAATTAAAAACTATCAATATAAAAAAAAATATGCATGCATTTACTTTAAAACCCAGTCATTTCTGGTTATGTGTGGACTGGTAACTGTGTATACTAATCGTCATAATTTAATAGAAATTAAGGTTAAAAATATGCTGAGCTCATGTATTGAAAACCAATAACAAATAAGCTAAAGTGAGCTCAAAGAAAGCAAAAAAAAAAAAAAAATTAACTTAAAAATGCTAGCAACCTACAAAAACTCCCGAATTTCACCTACTTTCCGCTATGGGCCAATAAATTCAACGAATGACAACCATAAAGCAGAAACAAAGAATTCATTGCATGAAAAAGTGTAACGCTCAAAATGAGTTCATCATGAAAAAGCTATTTTTAAAATTCATGTTAGGAATATAAAAGTAAAAAATCCAATATAAATAATACTTATCTTATAATAGTAGCATTGAGCAAAAATTGAAACGAACAAGACTTTAAAGAGGGAAAAACACAAGCAATAGACGGACATGGGAATCAACTGTGAATAATTTAAATGATAACTTATACGAGTATTATTACGAGAGTAACTGTTATAACCGGTCAGGGTCATCAATATCAGCAAAAGTTGGAGCAAATGTGTTGAATAACATTTTATTCTACATGATAACAAAAAATAATAGAAAGCAGAAAATGTAATGCATAAAATTTGCATAAAAAGAGGATAAATAAAAATAACTATTAATTGTTTTAATAAAAATAAAAACAAGATACCAGTGGTTATTCTAGAAATGAACTTTGTAGTCGAAGACGAGGTATGGGGTAAAAGTCCCAAGGTTGTATAAATATGAATTATTAAATTCATCAAATAAAAAAAGCATACAGAGTGGTCCAAATTCACGTATTTTTATAAAAATGAAATAAAATTAAGGAAACTCAATTTCTTGGGCAATTTCACTCGTGCTCTTCCTTCAGGACAACGCACTGGCGCTCAAGTCCGCAGTCCGCTACGAATTGGTCCGTCATCCCCAATGTTGTCCAGATTTGGTCCCCTGTAGCTTTATCTATTTCCAAACTTGAAGAAATGGCTCGACAGAAAGAGATTTGCCTCCAACTCATCGTTAAAAAAAAACGCCTATTGGAATCATATTATTCGGAAGGAGTCGAAAAATTAGAAAAATGTGGGACAAAGTGCATCGAACTGCAAAGAGATTTTACTGCGAAAAACATAAGTTTTGGCCGAATTAATCATTTAATCTTGTGTCACCCTGTTTAATTTTTCATGGTCTTTTCACTTTGCCTACGTAGATATATGCGCTACGGTAAATGTTCTGAAATGAAAATTAAGGATTAATATATGGCCCAACGTCAAAAATAAAAAAATTATTATGGTCATCAGTCGCTAAGGTAGCATCTTATGCAACAAAAATTAAATATTGTTGTTTATTACTCGATTGATAGGTGCTAAAGTACAGTTTTTTTTAATTTTTTTCAACAAAAAATGTTGACCTCATAAAGACAACAAAAATTTATCAAATGATCAAAAATTAAACAGAAATGCAGAAGCGTTGTTTGGAATTATAACTCGGTGATTACAGATTGCACAGTAAACTGTCTCGCCTTAATGATTTTTTCTGGGATGATAACTTAATGATACCTTAAGATGGTAGGAACTGAAGTCCGGTGAGTCAGTGCTATAAGGGGTCAACTGACGCCAATGAATCCCAGAGACAGAAATTTGGTCTCCCTGAGAAAAAACATAGAAATATCTATCGGAAAGTTAATACTAAAGTTATGAAGAAATATGTCAATCCGCGAACCCTACGTTCGTTAAAAAATAAAAAATTTTTTTTTCTAATCTTTCTTTCAATAATGCTTCAGATTAGCTGGTGTGCGGCGAAAATTATTTTTTCGAAACGGTCTACTGTACAGACAATAAAGGTGAATTCTTTTCAACAAGGATTAGAAAAACTAGATTAGGAGAAGGATTAAAACAAGGTTTTAGACAAAGATTACGACAAAGAATAGGATAAGAATTAAGACAACGATTGGGACATAGAAAAGAACAGGATTCGGACTTCGATTAAGATACAGATTTGAAAAAACATCAGGATACAGTTTTGGACAAGGATTTGGAAGAGAATTTGGACAAAGATTAGGATAAGAACTAGGATAAGGTTTAGGACAAGGATAAAGATAAGATTAAGGACAAGGACAAAGATAAGGACATGAATACGAATAATAAAGGATATAAAATAAGGTGTCACGTCAAAATATGTACGGGATTGTCGATGACACAGCTAACTGTACCTTTTTTTGTTTTAAATTACAATATTGATAAGATATATTTAATTTTTGATTGATTTTAAGTTTAATGTTTTAAAATTTCTGATTTATCGTGGAATAAGTAAAATTAAATTAATTTTTTAGTAAATTTTTTTTCCATCGTTGCCATTTTCATTTTCTAATCCAGTCCACAGTCCAAAATTGAACTGGACTGTGCAAATAAAACAACAACGGTTAATTTTTCTTCAGAATTTATTTTATCACCTTCAAAATAAACTGCGTGAAGTTAAATTCGTAAATCCGAAGATAACTTAGCAAAGACACAAACCATTATTTCTTCTCTGTACAAAGTTAAATTCGTACTTTTCTGCAAAGTACGAATTTAACTTTTGATACGAATTTAACTCACGACACAACGAAGTTAAATTCGTACTTCTACGCAAAGTACGAATTTAACTTTGGGTACGAATCTAACTTCATTTGTACTGAAATCACTTTGACATCGACTTTTAAACAAAAAAAATATTTAAAAATTTATGAAGAATTCTAAAAAATATTTTTAAATGTAAACAAATGCAAATACGTTATTTCATGTAAGAATTTTAGCGATTGGAAATTTTTGAAAAGTAGGAAAATCATGGTTTATGGTACTACTTTTCAATGACAAAATTCGCAAAACTGAAACGCACAATTCTTAAATAATGCATACCAATGGACAGGTAATTGATGCACCTTTCCAACGATATATGACTCTTTGTGGCACAGTTAGGATTTTGGCCATTGGAAATTTTTGAATAGTAGCAAATGTTAGGTTCATGGTACTACTTTTCAATGACAAAATTCTCAAAACTGAAACGCACAATTCTTAAATAATGCATACCAATGGACAGGTAATTGATGCACCTTTCTAACGATATATGATTTTTTGTGGCAGTTAGGATTTTGGCCATTGGAAATTTTTGAATAGTAGCAAATGTTAGGTTCATGGTACTACTTTTCAATCACAAAATTCTCAAAACTGAAACGCACAATTCTTAAATAATGCATACCAATGGACAGGTAATTGATGCACCTTTCCAACGATATATGACTCTTTGTGGCACAGTTAGGATTTTGGCCATTGGAAAATTTTGAAAAGTATTAAACCATGAACCTATTATTATTGCTTTTCAAAAATTTCCAATCGGAAAAATTCTTAAATTAAATTACTTATTTGCTTTTGTTTACATTTAAAAATATTTTTTAGAATTTTCCATAAATTTGTCAACTTTTTTTTGTTTAAAAGTCGATGTCAAAGTGATTTCAGTACAAATGAAGTTAAATTCGTACCCAAAGTTAAATTCGTACTTTGCGTAGAAGTACGAATTTATCTTCGTTGTGTCGTTAGTTAAATTCGTATCAAAAGTTAAATTCGTACTTAGCAAAAAAGTACGAATTTAACTTTGTACAGAGAAGAATTTTTGGTTTGTGTCTTTGCTAAGTTATCTTCGGATTTACGAACTTAACTTCACGCAGTTGATTTCGGAATGGCCATTAGCTCCCTCAGGCAATTCTCTTTTATGATTTCAATCGTCTCGACATGTTTTCCACGAAGCGACAATTTGAGGTAAAGGAATAGACAAAAGTCACACGGAGCCATATCTGGCGAATATGGTGCTTATTGAACGATATTGACATTGTTTCGGGTCAAATAAACACGTACAATGCTTGATGTGTGACCGGGTGCAAAAACCATGAATTGTCCTTCCATAATTCTGGACTCTTTTCCTGAATATTCTCGCGCAAACGTTTTAAACCAATCAAATAATATTGAGCGTTGACCGATTGACCTTGCATGCGGAATTCTGAGTGCACGACACCTTGAGAATCGAAGAAAACCGTCAACATCCAACATCACCTTAATTTTTGAGCCACTTTGTCGTGGTTTTTGCGTTTCGGCTCATCTGGATATCGCCACTCTGCAAATTACTGAGCTGTTTCGACGTCATACTCCTACACCCAAGTCTCGTCACCAGTATTGATGCGCTAAATGTCCGTATCGTCTATTAAAAGCATCTCCTGAGCAATAGTTTTGCGAAAATCTTTTTGAAGGAAATTCAGCAACTTCGGCACAAGCCGCGCTGCAACCATCATGTAAAATGGTGTGCGCCGATCCAGTCGATATATCAAGCTCGGCAGCTATATCTCCCACGGTCACACGACGTTTTCGAGCACAAGTTCCTGTGCTTTTTTCACATTTTTATCGTTTATTGATGTTGCTGAACGAGAAGGGTGAGGCAAGTTGTTAACTGATGTACACTCTCTTTGGCCCATATTACACGATGTCCGTTTGTCCGCCGTACGCTAGGGCAGACAAGCGATTTTGTTGTTGCATCCGCTTACACTCTCACTGTTTTTCGACAGTTTCACATTGAAAGCAACAACAAAGGTTGGACAAACGAACATCGCGTAATATGGACCTTTCAAAAATCAGTACCACTCAAATGTCTGCGTACGTGATAGAGCAGACTCCCCATAGGTTTTCTGCAACATTTTCAGTGGAGAAGATACACAATTCTCATCCGGAGAAGATATTCCGTTGGTGAAACACAATTTCAAACACACTCTTTGCTCAACTTTTTTTCCATTGGCTGTACTCAGACGTCAATCAAATGATTGAATGAACTAGTGTTGCCAAATTGAGGAAAATTTCCCTAATTGAAGTAATTTTTGACTTATTTTTTGGGCAGAGGTAAAAAAGGTAATTTTTGACCAAAAGTGGTAAATTTTGCGGAAACAATAATTTTTTAGATTTTTTGTAGAGGTTTTTGACCATTAATTTATAATTGCAATTTTTAAATAATAAAAAATAAAAATTCAATTTTTTCCCGACGTTTCGTCACTTTCTTGGCGACATCGAAAAAATTTAATTTTTATTTTTTATTATTTAAAAATTGCAATTATAAATGAATGGTCAAAAACCTCTACAAAAAATTTAAAAAAGTTATTAAAATTGAAATTGACCCAAAAAATTACAATAATTTTTTAGACTTGTTAATTTTTTTGAGTTATTAGCAGTACTGCTACCTCTCTGAACAAGCACTTTAAGAGCCCGAACAGAACCAAAGCGACTGTTGGTTGGCGAACCTCTCTCGGAGAAACACGCTGAGAACACGTCCAGAATAGGAGCTGTTGTCGGATCAGCTTTGCTATGTGAAATGGTGTGTGAATGGTACAAATATTATATTTTTTATATTTTTGTTGTTTCTTTATAAATATATGTATACTAAAATAAATTAGAACGGTTGTTAATAATTTATAAAATTTTTTAATTTTTTTTTTATTTTGGGAAAAGGTAAATTTTCTCCGAAAGTGGTAAATTGTTTTCCTAAATAGTGGTAAATTTCGTGGCGTCCGTGGTGTAGTTGATTCAAGTGCGTGGCCGCTATGTCAACGAACTTGGAGACCCAGGTTCGAACCCCAGCAGCAACAGAAAATTATTTGAATTAAAATAATTTTTCTGTACGGTCGCCACCTCTCTGCAGACAATGGCAAACCTCAGAGAGTATTCAAAATGCTATGTAAAGCTTCTTGAGAGTAAGAACATTCCGTTCATCGCCGTTCGGAGTCGGCGTTAAACATGTAGGTCCGGTTCTCGGTCAATTGTGTACAAACTAAATAACACGCACAACACAATTAATCATAAGAAGCTAGGTCAAAGTCCTTTGAAGGGCTGAAATGGCCAGTTATTTATTTATTTTTTTTTTAATGGTAAATTTCAGTTCGTCTCTCTGGCAACACTGGAATGAACTCAAATGTGTTGTTGTTTGTCCAGCCAAAAAAAAAAATTAACTCTCTGCGAGAGAGAATATGAACTTTGAATACTTATACGCTCTAGACCTGAATCATTCAATTAAAGCGTTGCAAACTTTTACTCGGCTGCAGCTTAGTAGTAAGTTATTGATAAGAAGGTAGTAGATTCAACATAAAAGTACTTTTGAGCAGAAAAAGCATAAAATAGTAGGCAAAATGATACTAATCGCAAATAGTAGGTGTCAGAAAAGCCTGCGTCGGCGGTTCAATCAAACAATCACGTGTGAGCAGACGTCAGTCAAATACTCTCCGAGAGAGTAAAAAATACAAAAAAATCCCGTTGTTCTTCAATCATTTGATTGACGTGTGAGCACGGCAATAATGAAATTCGCAGGTCAGACTCGAGGTGAACTTGTTTACAAAGCAATAAGAAAGAAACTGCGTGACAGATCGCGCTAAAAATTAACGCCCAAGCCTATAACAGTGTAACCAGCCTTCAAAAAAAATCATTAACTTTATGACGTTTTTATGGTGTTGCTTCATTCGCACAGGCCGGTTCAATTTTGAACAGAAGGTAAGTCAACCCTTACTTTTAATGATCTGATTTGCAAAATTTTTTTTTTTACTTTTGCAAACTTAGGGGGGCGATTTTAGCATCGGAAATCCCCCTTGGCTACGACCCTGAGAACAGGAATCTGTCTTACGGTAATAGATTGTGATAGATTTATTTTTTCGCAGCCAGATGTGCTAATTAATCCATTTCGAATACAAAGATGAACAATATTTCACAATAAAAAATTGGCCGCAACAAATATTTTTCAAATTAAAAATCTGCTCGTATTTTTCATATTGAGACTGATTCAAGTGTTTGCTCTCTCACAACTCTTGACATCCGTCTGTAAAAATGGGGCAGTATTTAAAGACTTGAAAACAGATGAAGAAAGAATAATTAAAACTCTTTTGTTTTCATTTAAAAAACAAACAAAAATAAACACAAAGCTTTTATCTTTAATTCTGAAGAGTTTTTTAACTCATTCAAAAATAAAAGCATTCGCCATCAAGGCAGAGCTTTTGCAATTTACGTCGTGTCCTATGAGTTAAAGTATAAACAGCAGAGATTCTCTGGCATGGCTTTGTGTATCAAGTGCAGGCTAAATGCATAAAGCTGCGAAGGACATTTGCTGTTGACGGCTGCATAGCTGCAAAGGCATCAGTAACAACAATAATGAAATTAAGAACATAATAACATGTGAGCTATAGAGTTCTAGTAAAAAGATAACTAGATAAATAGTGTCATAATTTACACACTTAGCAAATTAAATATGGTGCAAGAAAAATACAACAGAAAAACACTTTGACGCATGTATTCCAACGCATTCAATAGACAGCAAAAATAAAAAGTAAATTAAACCACGCCCCCGCATGAATCCTAATAACACAGATGTTCGTGTATATTTTATGTTGGAAAAACAAGGTGCGCCAGGCGAAAACCTTGAGCTCAATAGTAGTTTATTTTTTTTTAACGATTCCTTGTCATGCACTAAACAGGCTAATTTATTAGACCAGCGAGAGAGACAGCCGAATGAATAGCAGACAACGGCGAAGGATGGGAGAAGAAAAAAAAACTGTATTAGCTATATGTATTAGCAATCGAACCAGAAAGTAATTGTGGGCAAAAGTAACGGCAAAAGTTAGGCACCTTTAATGCTTGGAGAAAGAGCACATAGTGATAATAAAGCAGCAAGCAAACTTAAAGCACAATAAAACAAAGGAACAAAGAAAATTAGCTGCGGTTGAACGTGAATGGGTGTTAAAAGATCGGTAGACATGTTTAAATGGAATACGAGCAGAAGATATGCAAACAATTAATGCAAGCACAAAATTAAGATGATGGAAAATGGATGAAGATGAAAAAACCAGAATCGCTAACCTGAATAGTCGTGTAAAATAATAACGGCAACTACTCTCTGGATGCTAGACTTTCATAAGCAAGAAAATAAAGCTTTTTAAAAAAAACACAACAGAAAGAAAATAAATCTTTTGAAAAAAAAAGCATGACAAAAAAAACCATGGCGGAACTGAAGTCAGATAAAAACATGACCTTAACAAAAAACAAAGATACAAATTTTTAAAAGAAACACACTTAAAATAAGAAATCAACTCAGTTGATTTCATTCAAGCAAAAAATAAACAAACCCCGATGATGACGAACGACAAAAACCACCTGAATCATGTTTAAACAAAGTGTGTAAAGACTAAAGTTGAATAATTCTGCTTAAAGGAAATATATTTCAAGACAGGTATTTTGGCAATGATAAGACATGGTCAGCCGCGAATCCGATATGGGGGTTACAGCCCCAGACGCCACCAGATTTTTTTTATAAAGATGTGCGACAATTTCTCTGTTGAATTATCTGCTTTACACTAAGAGAACAAAATATTAAATTTATCTTTTATAACTTTTTTAATTTATCCAAAAAGCGAGTCATTTTTGCACCAATAACGCATTTGCTTAAATCGACAACGTAAATATTTAAAATTTATTTAAATACTTTTTTAATTAAATAAAATATTAAAATATTTAAACAGAATTAATAAAAAAAATATTAAAATTATGCATGAATTTTTTTAAATATCTCTCAAATATTTACTATTTGAAAATGAAACTATTTCATGTAAAGAAAATTTATATAAAAATATTGAAATTAAAAAACTATATTTAAATATTTCTCACGAGCTGCGTCCATCAAATGCGATCTGCGTGTATATTTTATTTTCTTTTTTACTTTTTTCGTTATCTAATTTTTACTATTTTTGACAGTTGGTGCAATATTATGGCATCAAATTTCAAAAATAGCATAAATTAGAGAAAGAAAAAGTAAGATAAAAATAAGAAGCAAATTATGCAGGTAAATAGCAACCGGTGCAAGATATTCTTGAGCAAATATCGAGTTGTCACCAGAGATAATGAGATTGGAAACTTCGGCAAAAAAGAGATAGCCGTATGCTAAAATACAGTCAATACTAAAACAAATATTATAAATGTGTTAGTAAAATTTCATGACAAACTCACGATGGATTCTGGATGAATTCACCCCGCAAGATGGACATCAGCGCTGGTGAATATCTTACTTTCGACATAGGGAAAAACTAACTTTTTTTCCTCAAACAAATTCATGCATTTAAAAATTGGACCAGTTTTCAAAACAAAGATATAGCTGATCTGGAAAGAAATTGATTTATGTTTTTCTGCTAACAGCACTTGTAAATAGAACAAGTGTTTTTATTTTAAATTCAATTTTTTTTCTATCAAAAATATTTTTGTGTATTATTAAAGCAACTCCATAAATAAAATTGACAAAACTGACATTTCTATATTAACAAAAGTTCTTTATCGACTATTATTAACAATATTCTTGCTCAGCTAAAAACAATTTTCTTTTATATATACAAGACTTTTTTGGGTGTAGCACCTATTTTTGACAAATATGAGGTAAGCTCACATACACAATACGTGATCGCATAAAAAATTGGAGAAGAAGCATTTTTAGCTGTCAAAATCAACAGAATTCACATTAGAAGCGAAGTTTCCCATCTCATTATCTCTGGTTGTCACTCCACCCTACAAAATTTAGTTTCTTGGCCAAACATCCAGGCTATATTACCCTTGCAACAAAAACTAAATAAGAACTAAAAGAAACCTGCAACTGCAAGAAATAAACTGCAGGAACAGAGTGCGATGCTGTTGCTGCTTGTCGGCTATTTCAGCTGTATGGAATATTTGTGTAGGTGTGTGGTATAAATAAAATTTAAATACGGGAATAAAACGAGTTGTAAGAAAAATATTTGATTTATCCACGTAAATATTTTAATGAAATTGATACTCAGGCGTGGATAATGTTAATATGCGTTATTTTCCTTAGTGTATAAATGCATTCAAACAATTACACCGATTCTAACATACATTAAACACATCACAACGATAATATGCAGGCTAAATGCATAAAGACAACGAAACTTAACGCCTCCACGGTTGTTTTCAAACCTAATTCAATAAAAATCCGACGAAACGATGGGTAAATAAATTGAGTAAATTGGTAAATTTTAATTGCTATTAAAAAAGTACTGACCAGAAATCCCGCCAAAAAATTATCAAACAAAACTAGTAAGAAATGATCTTCGACTGGGCCGAAGTTAAAATACCCCCACGTCCGAACCGAAGTATATTCAAAGTCTTAAGTAGTCAATTAAATGTTTATTTTTAAAAACATTTTCGTCATATTTTTAACAGAAAATATTCGCTTTTGTTTTTTGACATATCACTTTTTATGGGAGGTGGGTGTGGTTTTCACTCGATTTGGTTGAATTTCATACACAGAGTACATGTTATATATCAAAGTTCATATGCAAAATTTCAAGACCATATATTAATTTTTGTGGAATTCTAAGAGATTTTACCGTTTTAAGAAAGGCACTTTGTATGGGAGGTAGGCGTGGTTTTCATTCGATTTGGCTCATTTTCGAACTTGACCTTTATTTTTTAGATAAAAGCTTAAATATTGAATTTCGTGATGATTGCTTTAAAATTACGGATGTAATCGTGATCACAGACGGACAGACAGACGGACATGGCAAAATCGACTCGGGTGGTGATGCTGATCAATAATATATATACTTTTCTATACCTGCCACTCCTCCTTATGGGCGTTACAAACGGAGTGACAAAATTAATATACCCCCATTTACGTTTTTTAAACGTGGGGGTATACAAACTGCGTGAAGTTAAATTCGTAAATCCGAAGATAACTTAGCAAAGACACAAACCAATAATTCTTCTCTGTACAAAGTTAAATTCGTACTTTTTTGCTAAGTACGAATTTAACTTTTGATACGAATTTAACTAACGACACAACGAAGTTAAATTCGTACTTCTACGCAAAGTACGAATTTAACTTTGGGTACGAATTTAACTTCATTTGTACTGAAATCACTTTGACATCGACTTTTAAACAAAAAAAGTTGAAAAATTCTAAAAAATATTTTTAAATGTAAACAAAAGCAAATAAATAATAAATTTAAGAATTTTGCCGATTGGAAATTTTTGAAAAGCAATAATAATAGGTTCATGCTTTAATACTTTTCAAAATTTTCCAATGGCCAAAATCCTAACTGTGCCACAAAGAGTCATATGTCGTTGGAAAGGTGCATCAATTACCTGTCTATCAGTATGCATTATTTAAGAATTGTGCGTTTCAGTTTTGAGAATTTTGTCAATGAAAAGTAGTACCATGAACCTAACATTTGCTACTATTCAAAAATTTCCAATGGCCAAAATCCTAACTGTGCCACAAAGAGTCATATATCGTTGGAAAGGTGCATCAATTATCTGTTCATTGGTATGCATTATTTAAGAATTGTGCGTTTCAGTTTTAAGAATTTTGTCATTGAAAAGTAGTACCATGAACCTAACATTTGCTACTATTCAAAAATTTCCAATGGCCAAAATCCTAACTGTGCCACAAAGAGTCATATGTCGTTGGAAAGGTGTATCAATTACCTGTCCATTGGTATGCATAAGTTAAGAATTGTGCGTTTCAGTTTTGAGAATTTTGTCATTGAAAAGTAGTACCATGAACCTAACATTTGCTACTATTCAAAAATTTCCAATGGCCAAAATCCTAACTGTGCCACAAAGAGTCATATATCGTTGGAAAGGTGCGTCAATTACCTGTTCATTGGTATGCATTATTTAAGAATTGTGCGTTTCAGTTTTGAGAATTTTGTCATTGAAAAGTAGTACCATAAACCATGATTTTCCTACATTTCAAAAATTTCCAATCGCTAAAATTCTTACATGAAATAACTTATTTGCATTTGTTTACATTTAAAAATATTTTTTAGAATTTTTCATTAATTTTGAAAATTTTTTTTGTTCAAAAGTCGATGTCAAAGTGATTTCAGTACAAATGAAGTTAGATTCGTACCCAAAGTTAAATTCGTACTTTGCGTAGAAGTACGAATTTAGCTTCGTTGTGTCGTGAGTTAAATTCGTATCAAAAGTTAAATTCGTACTTTGCAGAAAAGTACGAATTTAACTTTGTACAGAGAAGAAATAATGGTTTGTGTCTTTGCTAAGTTATCTTCGGATTTACGAATTTAACTTCACTCAGTTGGGTATACAAATCTTATTTATTTATTTATCCCCCCCTTGAGCAATTTCTAGATCCGCCACTGGACATGGTGAACACATTTAAACACATACATAAACACATAACATTTTTAGTCAAAGAAAAAAAAAAATCATATCTTTAAGCCAAAATACGATTTAGGTTTAGATACAAAGTGTGCTACTATGCGGGCCAAACAAATAGTAGACTGAAGAGCAAGACATAGGCTATGCAATACAGCCGCAATTGTAAACAATATAACTGGCGAGTTATACAATACAATCTATATCTGATGTAGGCACAAGTATGTAAATAAAAAAGTTTTAAAATATGGTGCAAAGTCTAGATACATTTATGGCATCATTTTATAAATCACCGTGATGAAACGCAACGCTAACGCGGCGCATCACTTGGATTAAAAATTTGCATTTTATTAATCACTACGTTATTGCGTTAGCTATGTTACGTTACCACAGTGAACTGTCAGACAACAGCAGTTTAGGGTTGTCACATGTGAAATAAAACTAGCATCATTATTGCAAATCTTTGAAATATTTAAGATTCACCAAATTTGGACTTGTTGGCAACCATATCAGCTGTTCTCTTCAGCCATCATTAAATTGAAATTGCAATATAAACGCCAAACACTGGCGTACCATTTGCTGCCTGCGGTAGTTTTTTTATTTCTTTTAGCAACATTTCGAACTGTTGGTTCGTTGTTGCTGTCTTTAACCTATATTCAAACGATATATGTAAACCATGGTATAATAATATAAGGTAGTATTGACAGTTGCTTGGGCAACGACCATCTGTCAACAAAAATGTCTAGAAAGAGAGCGTTCAATTATTTCTTATGTTTTCGCCATTGTTTATGTTTCAGCGCTTGCAAATAACCAAACATTTTCTTACAAAATATTGCCTATTTTATTTAATCAATAGTGAATTATTATTACTACAACGAAGATAACTTGTGAACTTTGTGTTATTAAGTGCAAACATAAGAAAAAATGTTGAAAACGTTCAAATGTAGCAACCTCAGCAGCTGCAGATGCATATGGACGAAATTAAAGAAGTTTCCAATTATTATTAAAACACCACGGCTGGAAAACGTTAAACACATATCACACATAATTTTTTCACAACTTTCATTATTATAATTGTGTATTTAACGCACATATTTTGCGGAATTTATTTATTTTTACATTCGTTTAATTTTTGTTGCACGAACAACTGTTTTTGACAGATGGTCGTTGCCTTGTTGCTGAGAAAATCTATACTTGTCAATGCTACCTGTATAATTATATCATGTATGTAAACATTTAAGAATATGTGAGTGAAACAAACAGTTATTACCCTTTCAATGCCAACTTATTCGTTCTAACGGCAGCTCAAGAGCAAGTGATGAAAGTGACAGTTCAAGTGAGCGAAATTTCAAGTGCAGCGTTTTATAAAATGCGAACTTTGTACTGTTTTCACTACGCTATTGCGTTACTCAACGCTGAAGATCACGGCGTGAAGCGTTGCGTTTTATAAATTGCGAATTTCAACAACGCATCGTGAAGTGATGTGCAGGGATTTATAAAATGATGCTATTAGTTTATATGGTCTTCCTGCTTGAGTGATCAAATGTAAATGTAAACAAAACACATGGATCAACCTGTAAACAAATAAAAATATAAATTTATAAACAGGCTAGCTGATTTACCCGGTTTTACTCGGGCATGATGCCTGACAAAAAAGAAACGATCAGCACTTCTATCTCCCATACAAAAACCGATTGCTTCTCGTGTCTTGCTTATTGTTAGTGTGCTTTTTCGTGACACAGAATGAAGGGGCAAGTTGTTGAAGCAGTGACTTCGCTTTAACCCTTATCCTATATTTAAAAATAAACCAATATATGAAAAAAGTTTTTAAAATATTATATATTATTTTTATTCAATGAATCTGAAATGGAGTTATAAATCTTAAATTTCTTGAGTGGTTTTTGAGCAATAAGTGCAGCTTATCGTTGTTTCGGAAAGGGTTTTGCGATTAAACTTTTTGCAACTAGAGCATTTATTTGAATATTTTGTGCTATTTTATCAATTTTGA
The DNA here is from genome assembly GCA_943735915.1 of Pherbina coryleti. Classification (NCBI taxonomy): domain Eukaryota; kingdom Metazoa; phylum Arthropoda; class Insecta; order Diptera; family Sciomyzidae; genus Pherbina; species Pherbina coryleti. The sequence goes on along the minus strand of OX030952.1, from coordinate 76,309,625 downwards.
CAAATAGACCAACGTCCTCGATTAAAACTTGTAGTTTGTGAAACTGTATCTGCGATATTTTGAAGGTTTCTTACAATTGCTTTTGCTGGACTGCTATGAATTTTCTGCGTGAATTTTCCTGATCAAAGAGTTCCAAACCAAGTCCATCTAGGAATATGCGACGCTTGTAGTGTTGATTTCTATTCAATTTAGGGTTAATAAGAGTAAAAATTATAAAAGCATTGTATGCACTTATGTCAACCATATTATAAAACAAAGCCTGAGGCCAACGGTTTGTTCTACGTTTGCAAGTATACGGCCTGATAACCTGATCTAGCGTATCTGTGAAGACTCATTGTTGACATGAAAATTTTACGCCTTTTCCGATCATTTCACAAAATTTTTAATGCCTCACCGTGGGATCGAAATACTCCAGCTAAAAGCAAAAGTCCAAAATATGCCTCAATAATTATTGTATCTACTTGAATCCAAGTATGTAAAAAACAAACTGTCATTTGTTAATAGCTAAAGAAAATATATTTAGGCAATTCACAAGATGTTCTAAAGTTGTATAATGTAAGCAAAAGTTGTATAAAAATACAACCCTTGTGAACACAATCTTGGAGTTGTATGTCATATTATTTATAATTGTACAATATTAACCATTTTTTTGCCACTTTCCTGCATTTTTTAATGTAATTCGTGATTTTAGCCGCACGAATATAAAAGCAGGAGGAATAAAAATATAAAAAACAAATAAAAAATATATATATAAATCAGCCGATAAAATAACATGCTCTTTAAACAGTGTTGTATGTGTCTTATCGCAATTGTGCATGGGAAACAACAACAGTGTTGACACGACAGTTGTAAAATAATACAACAATAGGAGGATACGACGCAATACAACACCTTGTGAATTGCCTAATTATCTTCTATATTAGTCATCTCGACGATTTTGTTTACAATATCATGCGGCATGAATGAAAGAACTGATGATCCAATACAGTCCTAGTAATACCATATCGTGTAACACCATGCGCAATATTCATAACGTTCTCTTTAGAACGTCTGCCAGCTCCGCTTGCAATTGAGTTTTTAGACCACACATATTCCCATTTATTGACGGATAAATTTCTGAGACACCGTCCTGAGGGCCAGCAATTTCTTCTTCATCTGTGCTTTCAGATATATTGGGATCATAGACAGATCCGACTTCGGAAGCATCAGAGATCATCAAAATCAGAGTTTTCTAGTAAAGCTTAAATTTCTTCTCTACTCATTTTGCGCTGGAAAACACATCCGCAAAGTCCAAAATTTTATTATGAAAGCACAACTGTCGGCACAGAAACTAAGCAACAGCTTCAATATTTTCATAATTGTTGTAATACGCCGAATTGTTCGCATAGTTCCAACCGCATATATTCACTTGTATAACTATTCATTGAGAGAAATATGTGAAACTATAACGGTAATATAATGCATTTGAGTTTGTTGTTACTATTGCTTGTACGTTGCAAAATTTCCTTATAAAAGAACCAATTCAAATAACTGCTATTTAGGTTTTATTTTTTTTTTATGTTGACGCTTGTAAGAATAACCACTCATAATAACATACTAAAGAGTGATTTTTTAAGTGCCTGATAACTTTTTTTTTAAAAAAAACGCAGAAAATTTGCAAAATCTCATCGGTTCTTTATTTGAAACGTTAGATTGGTCCATGACATTTACTTTTTGAAGATAATTTCATTTAAATGTTGACCGCGGCTGCGTCTTAGGTGGTCCATTCGGAAAGTCCAATTTTGGGCAACTTTTTCGAGCATTTCGGCCGGAATAGCCCGAATTTCTTCGGAAATGTTGTCTTCCAAAGCTGGAATAGTTGCTGGCTTATTTCTGTAGACTTTAGACTTGACGTAGCCCCACAAAAAATAGTCTAAAGGCGTCAAATCGCATGATCTTGGTGGCCAACTTACCGGTCCATTTCTTGAGATTAATTGTTCTCCGAAGTTTTCCCTCAAAATGGCCATAGAATCGCGAGATGTGTGGCATGTAGCGCCATCTTGTTGAAACCACATGTCAACCAAGTTCAGTTCTTCCATTTTTGGCAACAAAAAGTTTGTTAGCATCGAACGATAGCGATCACCATTCACCGTAACGTTGCGTCCAACAGCATCTTTGAAAAAATACGGTCCAATGATTCCACCAGCGTACAAACCACACCAAACAGTGCATTTTTCGGGATGCATGGCCAGTTCTTGAACGGCTTCTGGTTGCTCTTCACTCCAAATGCGGCAATTTTGCTTATTTACGTAGCCATTCAACCAGAAATGAGCCTCATCGCTGAACAAAATTTGTCGATAAAAAAGCGGATTTTCTGCCAACTTTTCTAGGGCCCATTCACTGAAAATTCGACGTTGTGGCAGATCGTTCGGCTTCAGTTCTTGCACGAGCTGTATTTTATACGGTTTTACACCAAGATCTTTGCGTAAAACCTTCCATGTGGTCGAATAACACAAACCCAATTACTGCGAACGGCGACGAATCGACATTTCACGGTCTTCAGCAACACTCTCAGAAACAGACGCAATATTCTCTTCTGTACGCACTGTACGCATTCGTGTGGTTGGTTTAATGTCCAATAAAGTAAACTGAGTGCGAAACTTGGTCACAATCGCATTAATTGTTTGCTCACTTGGTCGATTATGTAGACCATAAATCGGACGTAAAGCGCGAAACACATTTCGAACCGAACACTGATTTTGGTAATAAAATTCAATGATTTGCAAGCGTTGCTCGTTAGTAAGTCTATTCATGATGAAATGTCAAAGCATACTGAGCATCTTTCTCTTTGACACCATGTCTGAAATCCCACGTGATCTGTCAAATACTAATGCATGAAAATCATAACCTCAAAAAAATCACCCTTTAGTTGTTATATTGGGCAAATTTGACCCACATGTACAGCTTGTGGAACTTTTTTTGCCCAGCCTACTTAAAGAAGGTAATGAAACAAATAAATATTTTTTTATTTTAGTTTTATGAAAAAATAATTGTCAAGAAGTGTTTTAAAATATATATAGCTAGTTCAAAAATATTCAATGTTAAACACATTTTGGGCAATTTTGACCCATGAATACAGGATAAGGGTTACAATTTTTCAGAAAACATACAAATTTTTCGAGACTAAGATCTGCAAGATGTCTTGCTAAGACTATTTTGCTACCTTTGGGTTTCTTACTTCTTTAAAAAAGGGTTGAACATTCAGTGAAAATACACGATGTGTAAAATAATATCCCAATCAGGTTCTGGAAAACATAATTAAAACATGATATCTGTTTATATTTCGATGTTTTTATTCAAAATATTCTCCTCGTGATTCAAATGCCTGCTCTGGCTCATTTTGCGGGATTGACTCCAGTGCCCGTCGTGCGTGTCGTGGCTGCTTGGATGGTCGGAATGTCGTTAAAAAAGAATCCTTTAAACTTCATTTTCAATTTCGGGAACAAAGAGAAGTTACACGGTGACAAATCAAGTGAATTCGGCGTATGATTTAACACACACACTTGATTTCGAGCCAAAAATTGAGGAACAATGAGTGCTGTGTGACTCGGTGCATTATCGTGCAACAGAGGCCAACTTTCTGAATCGCGAAATTCACGGCGAATACGATGGATTCTGGACATCAAACGCTTCAAAACTCCAAGATAATATTCGACAGTAACTGTTTGACCAGTGGAAATTAATTGTTTGTGGATATTTCCCTTGCTTTTGAAGAATGTGATGAGCATTGTGTTGATTTTTTAAAGAACTTTTCGTGACTTTTTTGACTTGTGGTGAATTTTTTTTCAATTCCGCAGTTTGACGCTTGGATTCTATATCGTATTGTAAACACCATGTTTCAACACCCGTAACAATTGCTTTCATAAAGTTTGGATTATTTCTTGATGCCGCAACGACGTTTATGGAATGCCGGACTCTCACAAATTTTTGATCATGATGATGAAATTTTGCACAGACCTTTATTTTGACCAAATCCTCGTGAAGAATTATTCGAATAGTCTCTTTGTTAATGTTTAAAGTCTCTTCCAACAACAGAACACAAGCATTGCGGTGTTCTGCAACAAAATTACGTACGTTTTGGATCATTTCAGGCGTCCGAACTGAAATTGACCTTCCTGCGTGTTTGTCATCCTCCAGCGTCTCTCTGCCGCCCAAAAAACTTGTATGCCTCTCCAAAATAACTGCTGTACTAAAACAATCACCACCGTACACTTGTTTTACATCAATCGAAATGCTTCTGATGTGTTTTTATCAAGCTTTGCGTAGAATTTAATGCCTGCTTTTTACTCCATGTTTGAATTTCAACATCATATGAACACCTGTTTTCGTAAAATAATTACTATAACTGTTAAATGACAACTCACTTCACTTCATGACAGTAGAGACAAATTCAACCATTTAAAAGCATGTTCGAATGCATAGATAGCGCTCTGGGTTGCTGAAATATGGTTTGTGTCCGGGATATTAATTGGCGCACTGTGTGTGTCCAACGGATTCTATATTATCTTCGCTGAATCTACTTAATGAATCTACTAGCAGGTTACACAGGACCAACAATCTGAAGATGTTTTTTAGCTTATAGTGTCCAGCTAAAATTCCTGTCAGCATCCTATGGTCGCTTTCTCTTAGTTTATTCGAATTTAGCTACCTTAGGACTGAAAATTTTTGGCGCAACCTCTTCAGGTTTATTTGTTGGTACCAAGTTAGTTACAGTATACAGGACGTCTAAGGTATGTGGCTGAAAGGAAAAAATTTACTTTTTCCACATATAATTTAGGGCAGATAAGATTGAGTTTCTGCCACTTTTTGAAACGCACAGTAATGCCATGTCTAAACAGAGGGTTTAGTTTGAAATTAGTTGGAGTTTAGTTTGAGTTTGAGAAGCTAGGTCAAAGTCCTTTCAAGGGCTGAAATGGCCAGATATTTATTTTTTTTTTTTGGTTTGAGTTTAGTTTGAGTTTAGTTTGAGTTTTGTTTGAGTTTAGTTTGAGTTCAACCATAGCTGTTCACACAGAGATGCGTCGGCAGAATTGTGTTAAGTGTGACATTTCTTTCTTACTTATGTATGTGTTCTCATATTTTTTCGGCACATCCAGCACCGTGACATTAATTCCACTTGAGGAATTTTTATCGGGTCATACTCATATGAAGACCTTTTTTGTTAATTTTTTTGCAAATAGTAAATTGTACAATTTCAGAACAGCTGTTTTTGACATTTCTCAGCACAAAATTGTTCAACATACCTTGTCATCTAAAAAGTTGCATCGGAACGTACCTTTTTATATGAACATTAGCATTCTAAAGTTGAGTTTAGTTGAGTTTTATCCTGCAAAATTGTACTGGGGAACTCAAGAGTTTTTTTTTTTCTTTCTTTGTTTTCAACGTCAAAACTCAACTTTGTAGTGGAAACTCAAACTAAACATTCTGTATAGACATGGCATAAGACACTCTGATAAAAGATCTTCTCAGAATATGAAACTCATATGAAATATAGGTTAATAAATTCTGTTAAGAGTTTTTGCCAGTCATTAGTGGGTCACTTTTTCTTTAAGAAAACGTGGGAGTGAGATATATGAAATAATATAACATTCGTGTACGTTCCAATTACAAGATATTTGGTACATGTTGGTACCAAAAATGATGAATGACACCATAATGGGCGTAATTTCTTTAAATGGATATAGAATAAAAATATTAAACTCCAAAATTAACTGGAAGTAAAAATTAAAAACTATTAGAAAATCATAAGAGTTATATCAACAGTAAGATAGTAAAAATTGGAATGGGGACTTATCCACTTCGATTAAATCTATTTTATTGTAGTTCTGTATGGTATGTTAAGAACGATATGATGGGTATGATATGATAATTTTGGTAAGAAGGGTATGGCATGATGAATATGGAATAAAGGAGTTACTTACTCACTCACTTTTCTGGCGATACAACCGTTGATCGGTTGACCTAGCCAGCGCAGGAAGAGCGTGAGCGTGAGTTTTGTTCGTCGGAGGAGAGCACTGCTTCTCAATTGCCTACTCAGGTCAAAGTAACACCATGCATGATACGGCGGATGTGGAATGGTATAGAGTACACGGAAGGAAAAAATTTACTATTATTAAGAAGAAAAAAAGCTCAACTGATTTCTACTAGCATCAAGTGGAATTTCACTTAATTTTAGTGGAAATCAGAAATTTGAGTTTCTTGCAACAAGAAAATAATTTACTCAGTTTTCAAAAAATTTTTCCAGTACTATATACATTATGCGTAATCTAAGAAATTATTTTCTTATTGCCAAGTCGAAGCAGTTCACTGTTACAAACACTTCCCTGCAAGACATGCCTATCCCAGCGGGAAAATAAAAAGCGCTCCTAGAAACACGGCATTTTATACGCAGTTTAGGTATGCTTTGAGGATGTGGTCTTCAGAGTTCAGATTTGTGGAGCTCATATTGTTATATACATTTTGTTCTCAAATAATCAAGCGGGCAAATAGCAGAGCGTTAAGTCATTCGATTGTAATGCCAGCAGTTCGAGTTCAATCCCTGCCTGTGACAAAAAGTACAATTTTTTTGCATCTTCATTTGTTTACGAAGTTAACTGCATCCACAAAGCTTCCCAAAGTGAATTTTGAGAGCGCAGCAAATATCCATTTGATTTAAGAAGATTTTGGCTGGAATATTTATTTTGATACATCAGATATAATTTACTTGATTTAAGCTTATATTCGCTGTGTGCTATCTGTGGCCGCAATTTTCTTAATCCCCACTGAATTTGAGTATATTTTTCTATCCGCGTATGATGAGTATTTGGTATGAATATCGTATGATGGGTATGGTACATATGTTTGGTTTAAAGGGTTTAGTTTGGTATAAGTAAGTGATGTAAGTAATTGTGTCCAGTGTTATTTTACACAAATTATACCGAAATCTGAGAGAATATATTTACGCCGAAAGTTTCCGAAAATCATAAAAGAAGAGAAAAGTAAAGCATTTTTTGGTCGTCGTGAAGCACCTTGTCGGACCGCAATACAGAAATTGTTGAAAAAATTTGAGCTGTTGGGACAAGTTAGTGATGTGAAGAATAAAACCAGTGCACGTCGCTCTAGAACAACTGAGAATATTTATGCTGTAGCCCAAAGTGTTGAAGAAAACCCAGGTTTGTCCATTCCTCGTCGTTCTTTGGAATTGGGCATTCCACATACGTCATTACACCGTATTTTGCATAAAGACTTGGGTCTTAAGGCTTATAAAGTTCAGTTAACACAAGAACTCAAGCCGGCCGATCATCAACAACGACGTGTCTTTGCTGATTGGGTCCTTGAAATGCATGAAAATTATCCGGAATTCCATCGAAAAATCATCTTGACTGATGAGGCCCATTTCCACCTCGGTGGCTACGTCAACAAGCAAAATTGTCGCATCTGGGGCTCGGAAAACCCAAGAGTTATTGTTGAGAAGCCTCTCCATCCTGTCAACAGTCGTTGGTGCTGTTTATGGTCCGGCGGGGTCATTGGACCTTACTTTTTCGAAAATGAGGTTGGATCAGCAGTTACGGTGAATGGATTGCGCTATCGAGATATGATTAATAATTTTTTATGCTCGGAGTTGAATGGTATTAATCTGGACAACGTTTACTTTCAACAAGACGGCGCTACGTGCCACACAAGCAACGAAACCATTGATCTTTTACGGGAAAAGTTTCCGGACCGTGTTATCTCTCGAAAAGGTGATCACAATTGGCCACCGAGATCTTGTGATTTAACACCATGCGACTTCTTTCTTTGGGGCCACGTGAAATATAAGGTCTACGCCAACAGCCCAGCATCGATTGAAGACCTCAAAGATGGAATTCGTGAGGCTATCGAGGAAATATGGCAGCCACTTTGCGATTTGGTTATGGAAAATTTCATGAAAAGGATATTGTCCTGTAAGCGTTGTCGTGGTGGCCATTTGGCTGATGTTGTTTTTCATTATTAACGGCATATCTTTATATATATTATGAAATAAACATCCGATCATTTATCTCCTAAAATGGCATTTTTCTTTCAATACCAAAATAACACCTCTTATTGGAAAACCCATAACAAAGGAACGAGTTCAAATTACAATTCAATCATTTAACGGTTGGCATTATTATTCCAACTTTCTCTTTTTATAAAAGTAGTTTTTGATGAAAATAACTTTCTTCTTGTTTCAAAAGCAGAGTGCATCGACTACATTAAGAATTGGATTATGTCGAAGCTGCTGCAAAATTCATTGCTTAAAAAAATCGATTCGACATCGAATTGTTTGATCAATTTACATTTTTGAGAAACTATGTGACGGAAGAAATTATACAATACTGGAAAGGAAACGGGGTTTCTATTGACTAACGATGGATGAATTGCTTTGACTACTTCTCAAAAAAGAACATTCCGTACAATCATTTGCTCAATATTGTGGCGTACATTCTCTATTTACCAGCTACCGTTGAGAGAGTTTTTTCCATAATTAACGATATTTGGTTCACCGATAAAACACGGTTGAACATTCATACATTGAGGGATATTCTATATGTTAGGTACATCGTGAAAATGACATGACTCGATTTTTATGAATTTCTCAAAGGTCAGCCAAATATGTTGAAACAAAAAGTATCAAAAATTCTAACAGTAACAAACCAAATGAATGAATGAATTTTAAGAACAAATAAAAATCTTTTTTTTTATATAAAAATAATAAATAAAAATATATAATATTTATATAAAATATATAAAAATAATAAATAAAAATATTTTTATTTTTTTTTTTAAACACCTTTCATTTTGGTCAAACTACACGGGCAGTAAAATATTGTTTATGTGTACCTTAATTTGGTGAGACATAAGTAGTCACCTTGTGTAGGTTTTTGCATGCCTATGTCCATTCGAAATTTTCCAGTGTCACAGAAATTGCTTATATTCCCAAATGTAACTACTTATATGACTTCTCCCAAACAAACATTACGAGAACAAATTTTTTGACCAATAGACCAAAAACCATACTTTTTTGTAGGGACATGTCCCAAAATATGCGTCTGTAAGTATCATGTCGACTTTTCGTTTCTACTAGAGGGTATTAACACCAAAATTCCGACATTTCCTCTGCAGTCTAGGATTTTTCAAAAATGTTTGCTGCAAAGTAACTAATGAAAAACACGAGACGGATGGATGTTAGTCAGATTAAAAATAAGTTTACATTAAGAATAGTTCAAATAAAATTTTTCAGTGGATGAACCAATTTCGAGTTGAAGTTCGGTAACGGTAAACAGTGAATTTCTTCCGCCCAGCTTATTAAAGTAGAAATAATAAACAAAACACCGTCTTATATGATAAGCACATACGTACATATTTTGTAGTATGTATTCCTCCAATCATATTTTTCTATTTTGATGCCACAACTAGATATTTTCAGTAATCATCAGTAAATGTTTAAACTGCAACGCTCGAGCACGTACACAGTGTACGATATGAGATACATTATCATGATACAACAATAAAAACAATAACAATTACAAACTATTAAGCAGAAAATAAAACAAATAGTAAAGCACACAGCAATCATATCACTTTAACTGGAAATGATGCGACTTCATAAAATTAATAAAATCTTAAATGAAAACATTTAAACAAATCTAAGTGATAGACATTTAAACAAATTGATAACGAATTACTTAATGGAATTTAAAAAAAAAAAAATATTTTGAAGAAAGTATGATAAATAGTTAAAGAGAAATAATAAATAATTGTATTATAAATATTGTAAATAAGTATGATAAATAGTTGAAGAGAAATAATAAATAATTAGAGCATATAATTCGTAAAAGAAAAAGACAAACAAAATAAACGAAAGATAACGCGAGATATAAGACGAAACAAGATTAGCTATTGTTTAGGCCATGTGCGTTTTATACTCGATGGTTTTTTAACCCCATGACACAATTTGGTGTTTTATTTTTCCATTGATATTTGTGCTGTGATTCGTTTTGTTGTCCTAAATTTAAACTTGATACAATGGTATTCACAAAGTGACCTCACAATACATTTGCTCATCCCATACAATTGGATATTGTATAATTTTCTGTGTATTGTAAGATTTTATAAGTTTCAATGTCAAAATGATACAAATTGAAATAGAGTTTAAATTAATAAATGTTTTTTGCTCCGAAGTTTTGTTAATATAGGAGAATAATAACATCAATAAATAGGAAAGGAAAGTATAGGAAAGTTTTCATGCAAATAAATATTTTTCTATTTGAACATTATTTCCTTTAGATATAAAAAATCGTTAAGCTACGCTTATAATTTGTTGGGGCACTCAACCTTACCTTCACGAAGCGACCCGCTGTATTTAACTACACTCATTAATCATTTTACTAATCATTAGCTCTCCAAAGTTAACGTTTTAAACAAAATAAGTCCGTCCGAAAGAGTAACTGAGCGAAAGTAAAGGTTCAAAGACCTTTAAGATACTGAGAAATGTTTCAAATGTTCCATGAAAATTCGAATTTTTTATTCTAATTTATCATGTTGATTATCTTGTGCGATTATGCTGTGTGCTCGCTTTATTGTTTACACTCAGAGAAAGGGCATTGTTTGAAAAACGAAAGAATTATTTTTGTTTTACGAGTTTGAATGAAATTTTATCTACTCATATCGGTACAGAACTCCAGCTATAAAATACTGGGCTACACAGAAAAGGAATTTACAGTTTTATTCAAATGTATGATTATTGTTTTCTTACTAAAATTTGAATAACTACAAGTACTAACCAGTAGACTTTGGGAATGAATTAAAAAAAGTACAAAGTAAAAAGTGTTAAAGGTGTAAAAAGTGGCATTTTTTTGGGAGTCTGATGCAAAATATATACAAAATTGTTAAACCCCTCGAAGATGACATCAGAGAACAAAGAATCCTGAAGACATAAAGTTCCACTCGTTTAATCCATACAACGATGTTGTATACGATCTGTTAACAAGGAACAAAGTTATGACGAAATTTCCATTTTGACTGGTTTTTTTTTAGACCACATAGAACAAAAATATTGCACCAAAACTTTATCCGTTACAGCTTATTCTTCTTCAGTATTTTTGTTTTTTTTTTTAAGCTGTTTCTTCGAATATCTAAAACTCTTTCATTCGTGTGTTCAGGTTGCTCATTCGTGTAAGACGAATAAAGGGTTATCAATTTTAAGGTCACCTTGAAAATTTGTTGACGAAATATACATATGTATATACATATATTTTTTTTTTTCTTACATGAAGAAACATAGTATTGGAAACATACTGTGAAAATTTCTAGCAGATCCTCTGAGTAGTTTTTTTACGAATTTTTTTGGAGAAGTAAATTCGTAAATCCGAAGAAAACTTAGCAAAGACACAAACCAATATTTTTAAATTTAAACAAATGCAAATAAGTTATTTCATGTAAGGATTTTCGCGATTGGAAACTTTTGAAAAGTAGTAAATGTTAGGTTCGTGGCGTCCGTGGCGTAGTTGGTTAAAGTGCGTGGCCGCTATGTCAAAGGACTTTGGAGATCCAGGTTCGAACCCCAGCAGTGACAGAAAATTATTTGAATTAAAATAATTTTTCTGTACGGTCGCCACCTCTCTGCAGACAATGGCAAACCTCAGAGAGTAATCAAAATGCCATGTAAAGCTTCTTGAGAACGAGAACATTCCGTTCATCGCCGTTCGGAGTCGGCGTTAAGCATGTAGGTCCGGTTCTCGGTCAATTGTGTACAAGCTTTAATAACACGCACAACACAATTGATCATAAGAAGCTAGGTCAAAGTCCTTTCAAGGGCTAAAATGGCCAGTTATTTATTTTTTTATTTATTTTTTTAAATATTAGGTTCATGGTTAGGTTCGTAGTGTCGTTAGTTAAATTTGCAAAAAAGTACGAATTTAACTTTGTATGGAGAATAAATATTGGTTTGTGTCTTTGCTAGTTTTGTACTATTTTTTCAGTTTTCAAGTTTAAATTTTTTTGTAATCAATAATTTTGGAGCATTCGACATATTCGAATATATTGTACTTATTTTTCGTTAAATTTTTTATTTATTTTTTATAAAATGTATTCTCATGTATTACTCAAAAATATCACAATTTTTTAAAGTTTATTTTTCTTTTTATTATTGTAGTACATTAGTAGATGTCTCTAGTACATTATTGAAAATCGGCTATTAAAAATGAAAAACCAGCTATTAAAAAAAATCCGTATTTGCGGGTTATTCGTTCGTCGAATATTTGTCAGCACAATCCAGATCGAAATGCGCTGATAGATTTTGGTTTCCACGACTTCCAAACTTTTCATTATTGTAAATACCTTTTGATTAAAATACCCGGAATTCTTTAATAAAACGAAATGTTCTATCATTCATCGATATTCGTTTTATTTCCTTCAAAGTAATCTTCATTGCAAGCAATACACATCGATGACTTAATATAGAAAAGGCGTAACTCGGTTTTTTATTCGAAATCGGGTTTTTAATATATGCTGCTCAAATACACCGCCCTTAAACAAATCAATTCCCTTTTTATTTGTTGTTGATGCATAATTTTAAATAAAAACTGTATTGAAAAATTTTTTGTATCTAAAGTTTTCCAGATGTTATTTAGTTCTTTTCTTTTTCTGTAAAGTATCAAAAAAGCGAGATACGCCTTTTCTATATTAACCGTCATCGGTCCCTTATTTCTAGAAACGAATAAGTTCCTTGTGTGTAAATTTTACACTTTTTTCAAGAGCCATATTTTCATCGATGAATGAAATTAATGCGATCTAGTCAATAAAAATTATATATTATTCATTATTTTATTGATTTAAAAAAAAAAAATGTTTTCTTTCAATATTGAAAAAATTCATAGGTTGATTTTGTTATCATCTTCAGCTCCTTCTGCGAGTTCTTCTTTATCGCCCCAATCGTCTCTTGAGCCCAAAAAAACTTCTCAATATATTGAATGATATAGGAGTACGTGGTATAAAATTAGTATAAACATATTTAAACAGCTGGCCTCATGTAGTAAAAGTAGATGACGAGTACAGTGACGAACTTATAACCGAAATTTGCGTACCACAAGGTTCGGTGCTTGGACCAAAATTCCATCTATTGTACATAAACAACATATGAACAGAAACAAATACAAGTTTCCTAACAGCTAGAACGGAAAAAGATCTGGAGGAGTGGGCTTGTGGAATGGGCTTGTGGGAATGGGCTCAGCATAAACATTCAAAAAAGAAACTACATCGTCTTTCAGCGACATAACAACACAGAAATAAACCTAAAAGTAAAAATCAACGATACAGAAATACAAAGAGTTACCAGAAAAAGCAATATACTTTCAAAAATAAGATATAACATACTCCATCTTCAAAACAGGCACAATTCAAAATTTACAAATTTTTAATTTTAAATGTTAAACTATTCGTAGTAATAACCTACATCAACTATCAAAATGTTGCACTCATCTTTTTACTCTTTAATCACGAAAAAAATCGTTTTGTCTCCTTGTTTTGTATTCCTTTGAAAAACAAACTGGTATTTAGCATCTCCTGAAAATATTGAAATTTTGAGTTGTCTGTTTTGAATATGGAGTGCGATATGTAGCTGAAGTCAATGCAGCAAATTTCAAGTCGAACAAATCGGAAGGCTAATCGGAACAAGACAATTCGAATCCTCTTCAACAAAAGCACATCGACCTCGACAAAAGACTTTTACAAAACCATTAACCAAATGGACATCAACCAACTTATATACACTGAAAATGTAAATACATTTATAAAATCAAAAACAGTCTTCTCTAATCAAACTTGATTCTCACAAGAAACGCGATCCATCAACATAATACACGACAGAAATACAACTTCAACATCCCAAAAGCACGAACAACACAGCAACTCAACAGCCTAAACCACAGCGCAATAAAACAATTTAACAACCTACCAGAAGAAATAAAAAATGCAGCCAATGCCAACATCTTGAAACAAAAATTTAAAAATGACATTATGAGTTTAAGATGAATTAACTATTGGTATAGTGTAATCAATGGGATATCTTACAAATTATTTATTTACTAGTTTTTAATTATTGTTAATATTTTTTCTCAATCCTCTTGTACACGGATTATAAATCCGTCTGAGGATTTTAGTAACTACAAAAATAGTATTGAACAACTTTTAAAACATAAATTTTACCTTTAGCAAAATGAATTCAATTTATTATATAACAATGAATAAAGTTACTACTTCCAAGGGTTGTCTTTTAAGTCTTGCGCCTAACAATGAAAAAACAGTGGTTAACCAGTGAAAATCCTTTCTTGTATTGCAAAGTATTCTCCAAGATGATCAATACATTTTTACATTCGTTGGAAACCAGGTATTTGAAAGCCTCTACGCCCTGTGGGGTTGTAGAAAATCGCTCGCCACGTATTATTTTTTTTTTTTTTTTTAATTAGAGGCAACAAGAAATAATTGGGGTGTCAAATCGGTACTGTAAGGCGGATGACACATCAATTCCGTTTTGAGTGCTTAAAAACTCTCTTGTTTGCGCAAATGTGTGGGAACTCGCATTGTCGTAATGAAGGATGATCTTCTTTCGACGGTTGATTTTCCTTAATTCCCCGAAGACTTCCGGGAAACAAATGGTTGTGAAACATTCAGCATTGGCGAGTTCTTCATTGCTAAAGTGGCACAGTTGCGACAATGCCGGTTTTTCTGGAATTTGAGAAAATTCCCTTTTTATTTCAGAGTAACTCGTAAACACTGATATTTTTTTACTATCTTGCTTCCTTTTCGAGATATGCCGTTTTTTTAACCCTGCAGTAGTCGGATTACATATGTAATCCGTTTTTTAAAGTTTAAAATAAGAGATGGCAATTTGAAAATGGTTAGTTATTTGTTTTAATTTTTATTATTACTTTATTTTATATTATATTTATTTAAAAAAACAACATAAACATAATTCTTATAGTACGCAAAATCAATGAATATCGATTGCAGACAATTGTGAAATTCATAATTTTGCATGACTGGATTACATATGTAATCCGCGCGACTACTGCAGGGTTAAATATTTTAAAGTACAATTATCGTATCGACTAACCCCCTCTACTTGTATGCCTCTTAAGAAAACTACAACGATCGCTCCAAATTTTTTTCAATGCTGATGCATAGTGCACTCTGTATGATCGTTTTGATCTCCCGTATTTTTTTCTTCATTGACGCTCTATGTTTTGTTGGCTTCGCTTCGTACAGAACATTTTTATTCAATGTCAACGCTACACTGAAATACACTGCACCCAGTAAATTCGACCAAAGGCAGGATTTATTAAATCCTTTTTTGGGTGTTTTTCTCAAATTTAAAATCTCTAAATCAGAATATACAAGTCAGAATACCCAAATCAAAATCTCCGATCAGATATCCCCACGATCATAGTTCCATATTCAAATTCACGATTTGATCGCCAATTTTTTTTTAATTTGTTTTTTACTTTTGCAAAAACAAAAACTGTTTCATTGAACATTATTGGCAAAATTAAACGATTAAGGGCCGTTTTATTCACTTTTATAACTTGGGAGTTAGAAATAACTTTAGGATTTTTTGAAACTGAAAAAAATATTTGTTTTATTCAGTACAATATTTCTGTTATAACTTTTGAAATTGAAAATTTTATATAACTTGAGTTTTATAACTTTCGTCAACTTGTGATTTCATTAACTTCCGATATTGGCTTCAGTTATTTGCTTTAACTTGAGATATTTTGTGTAACTTGAGATTTTTGTTTCATTCGTAAAAAATCTGTTGCCTACAATTGAACACAAAAGTTATTAAATTTTAAGTAACAACAAATTTTATTAAACCTTGTGGTATTGACCAGTGTTAAGCACAGATTGAAAGATGCTTCGATTGGACGGACTAGGCCGTTTAGGACGGCTTGGAGGACGTGCCGATAGCAAATCATCGTGTACGGAAGATGAAGAGAACTTTGTCGTAAGCCGTCGTCAATATAAAACTTTGACAAGAGTCAATGCAGACAAGTGGGATGATGTGGATTTTGTTTATCGTTTTCGATTGGCAATGGAACCACATGGATGATTTTGGAGCTGATCAAAGACAAGCTACATTGCGATGAACGACGGTAAATTGAGTGACTTATTGCTTATACTTTAACACGTATTAAGTGTAATTGTTTCTTTCATATTCATCCCAAATAGCTCACGTGAATTACGGCCAATCACTTAATTTTTGATTTTCCTTCGCTACTGTGCTCTTGGATCAGTTGAGGTCGCCGTGGCGGATTTTAGTGGAGTGTGTATATCCTCAGTGCACAATGTTTTACATAAAGTGAGTGAAGCACTTGCTGTACTTAGGCCACAATTCGTCAGAATGCCAACCACGCAAAGTGAATTCCTAAGTGTTCCAAGAGCATTTTTTAGTATATCTAGATTTCCGCGCACAATCGGTGAAATTGACTGCACACACGTGACAATTCAATCGCCAGGTGGAGAGGATGCTGAAAACTACCGAAATCGAAAGGGATGGTTTTCTCTAAATGTTCAAACCGTCTCGGATGCCAATTTGAAAATATTAGATATTGTCGCGCTTTGGCCAGGGGCGTCACATGATTAAACTATATTCAATAGAATATTTTCAATAGAATATTCAATTTTCAGCAATAGAAGTATTTACTGACATGCTTAATAGAACAGAGTTCAGCACACAAACGGAACTAACAGGATTAGTTCGTTCTCGGAATGCACTTGACAATGCTCGTGCTCACCTCGATCGTCAATACTTTGAACCACTAATGATGGGAAATAGCCAGGTGTATGATATTTAAATAATTAAGAAGACAGCCATTCAACAATATAATATTAATTACTGTACACTGT
The DNA here is from genome assembly GCA_943735915.1 of Pherbina coryleti. Taxonomy (NCBI): domain Eukaryota; kingdom Metazoa; phylum Arthropoda; class Insecta; order Diptera; family Sciomyzidae; genus Pherbina; species Pherbina coryleti. The sequence continues at coordinate 76,292,684 of OX030952.1, read as the reverse complement.
ACAGTATCAATACGCATCATATTTTTATGTTAATGTTAAATGTTAAATATTAAATGTTAAATGTTAATGTCTAATTATAAAAGTCAATTCATAAATTTCTTTATTTATAAATTAGAACCAAAAACAAAAATTAGCTCATTTTGACTCAGCTCGGCAACGATATTATTTTCAAACTCGATTGATTGATTCAGAAACAATTTCAAAAGTTATAATTTCAATATTTTTGTTTTTTTACTTAAAATGAGTTGAATTTCCTTGGGATATTTTGATAACTTGAGAAATTATAACTTTACTTAACTTTAATGCTAGATACGTCAACTGACAAAAATCGAAACTGAATGAAACCAATTTTTAACTTTGGAAAATAAAATTTTCAACTTCTCAAGTTAAACAACTTGGGAAGTTGACAAAAGTTATTTAACTTGTACAAGTGAACAAAAAATAGAAAAAGTGAATAAAACGGCCCTAAGATTTTTTTGCTACCTGTGGAGAACTTGTATGCTGGAGACTGTGAGCTGGGAAGCTGTTGTTAGAAGGGGTAGACGTTGTTAGATTGCCTTACGGGTATTAGTTACCCTTACCCTGGTGTCCTGGAGTTGAAATGACTTAAATGAAACACTCTCTAAAGATTGATGCCCAATTATAAAAAAAAACCACTTGGCATGCCATGGTACATGTTAAATTTTTAAAAGTGTTAATATATATTTTTGTTTTCTTTAAAAAACGTTTAAAAAAACAAGTTGTAAACCGTTATTTCAGATAATATATAGCAGTAAATAATTGATATTACATATATCTTTAAAAAAATTAGAGATATCACTAGTTTAAGATTTTATTTTAAGCTTCAATAACTTCGAAGACAAAACAAAGTGACACGATTTTTGCGTCACCGATTTTAGCGAATATACATTAAAGTTTCCGTAAAAAAAATCACTGCACCTCAAGTAAACATAAACCGTGAATTCTGATGGATACAAAGTAAAAATTCAGTTTTCTGTTGCTTGTTTTTTGGGCAACACAAACGTTTGTCGCCCAGTTGTTGTGGAAAACCATATGTTTTGGGGTTTTCTTTCACTAGCAGCTAAACTTTTCCTCATATATAGATGAAGTTAAGAGGAAAATGTTTGAAAGTGGCAACGCCAGAAAAACCACTTCTGCGGACATTCACTGATCATTGTCGCGGGTTGTGTCTGTTGTATGTTGTGTGAATGTTGCAGTAAAAACAAAACTTCAAGTACTTCAAAAATGGTAGAGCATAAAAAACAGGTCGATATTTTTTCATTTTATTTGCCTTAACTTCGCTGTGAGTGCGAACAAAAGTAAATAAAATGGCAGCATTTTTCAAACAAACCTTTTAGCTCAGCAATATTGTTGCTGGTATTTTTTCCGGAGATTTAACTGGTTTTCTTTTTAAGCAGAATAAAAGTTATATTTAAAGTTTCGCACACCTTTTTTTTATTTTGTTGGTATTCCCTTGCTTATGGTGCTTTATTATATCCAACTTCAGCAAAACAATCAAACTGCGCTGCCCACGGAGACGGCGCTGCTACGCCGTCGGAGCGTTCTCACGGCGACGAATGTGAAGAAAAAAAATTGTGTTTTGTGGATGTGTAGAAATTTTTCCAGCTTTCGTCACTTATTTTCGCTATCACTTTTTATGGACAGCTAATCGTAATTTTTTCACTCAAATTTCGCTGCACATTAACCAATATTTCTGCACTTCAATAATAATGGAATTTATAACACTTTTACAATAATTTTCAAGATTTTTTTAGCTAGTATTTCCACAATAAAAAATTTCTATAAAAATTTACTACGTTGAAGATGATGACACTCACGGAAAAAGACTGCGAATATATGCAAAGTAAATACTTAATTACGAACTTGACGCTACGCCTGCTGGAATGTCAAAATAACTCACCTCTCCACTGCAAGTGCTGCCAAGTTCCATAATATCATTGACACGGCACATCGTCGATAGTACAGTGCTGATATTGTAATAGATTCAGAAAATTGCGAACGCCATCTTGTTTTCTACTATTTCTTTTTCGCGTTTATCGATTGTAAAAGCTGAAAATTTTCAAAGACGTGTGGATACCGAGCAGAAAAATAAACTATTAATTCTATGGATAAAACTGCATATATTGGAAAAAATAATAAATAAACTACAAAAGAAAACTAGATTATTGCCTTGAAGATTGTGTTTAAGTCATTTGATTTGAGTTTTCTTGTTTTGTTAATACGGTAAGTAAAGTTCGTACAGTTTTCACACTTTCACTAAAGATATGGGGCAATGTTGGTGAAAAAATTACATTTGTAATGACGCCTCGCCGTTGCAGCTGTAGCAGATACATATCTCTGATACATGAAGCCGCGGAAGTCTCACCTTGTGGAGTCTCAACTCAATTAAATGTGTTTGTGTTTGTGCGTGTGTGGGGCTTTTGCGTTTTTCAATAATCGCGTCTATGGAATTTCGCATATTGCCCATTTGTTGCGTGTTAATAGCGCCATTCATAACCCAGTAAAGCTCGAGCCAATAGGTGGTTGTGCCGTACTGATGGTTGCTTGGTGTGAAGTCAGAATGGAAATTAATGTGAAGCAACTCTATATTTTGTCTGCACCACATTTTGAGGTTAATGTATCTATCGATTAAAATAATGTGGAAGTCAACCCAACTTTTGTTTGTGTCATCGTTTAGCTTTGAAGACTTTGTTTTGCATGAACTTCATTTCTTCCAAATCTCTTCACGATACGAATTCATATTTTCGGTCATGGAAAAGTTTTCAAACCATATCGTCTGAATAAGTTTTTCTAACATCTGACATAAGATTTCGTAACAATCTGAATACCTAAAATTAAAGATAAAATCTAAGAATAATATAAAAGCATAATAGAACGAGTCTTTCTAATGAGTTGGTGTTTCAACGAATTGCATCTTTACTGTGCAATAATTTAAAAATAGCTGCTTATGAATTATTTATATTTGGCTTTTATAACCAATGCAAATTTTTAATTTTTCAGACTCGTTTGCCATTGCTATTAACATGCGTAAAAACTTAAGTAAAAAAATTATTCTTACAAAAAAGTACTAACACTGCTAGCAACAAAACCGTATTTGTGTGAATGAAAGAATTTTTATTCTTATTTAGGATACTTTTCGATACGGCTTTACTTGTCACTCAAATTGAATGAGATAGAAAAAATTAAATAAAATTAAGTTATATGTATATAAATATTAGCCTCCATAAACAGTGCACTAAACAGAAAAAGGGGTATGAAATTCTTGCTTGTAATGCTATATTACATGCTTGTAATATAGTTTTTGGCCAAAAAATAGGCTTTTGTATTACTAATGAAGAAATAAATAAATAAATTCGCGGAGTATGGTCTTGTGGCCAAGCAAAACTTTTTATATTCTAAAGACAAAACTTGGTCAGAGATAAAACCATTTTGTTTAGATTTCTAGTCGAAAGTAAAATTGACCTTATGCTGCATAGTGGTGCCATACAATCTAGAGATTTATTTTCATAAGTTGAGGAGACTCCCAATAGATGCAAAAAACAAACTTTATCTAATGTTTTTTACTTTATTTGTTTATTCGTCCATCGGTCTATTTATCTGTTGATGAAATGTCTTTTTCTGTAATTAAACTGATGCTTTAAAGCTAAAAAAGCTAATAGAATTTTTGTTTTTTTTTTTTTTGAAAATGCGAAAAAGCACATGTTTAACGAAGGCCCGCGGTACGAAGGAATAAGCTTACTCAAGCATTCTTCCAAAAGTTCGAACCATAAAAAAATAATATAGAAAAATGTATAAAAAAAATCATAACAGAAACGGAAGAAATCCATCAATATCCATCACGTTAAGATAATTTTAAGGAAGTAAAAAATAAGCAAATAAAAAGAAAATGTTCATAGAAAAATGCTGCGTTTACGTTTATAGAGGCTTAGTAATTAGTTTAATTTTAATCAAAAATTTTTATTGAGTTGCCTCGGCATTTTTCTGAATGGCATTTCTAAGAAAGAATAAACTTATGGAGGTTTTTTTAGCTAATTCTACCTTTTCTGTCCCATCTTTTATCCTGCATTCATAGTTTTCTGTTATGAATATTCATATAAAAATTCGAAGTGCCAACAAATCTTTTAAAGATACAATAATTCTCGTTTAGCATGACAAAGTATGCGACGATATCTTTTACCGGTGATGAAACGGAGCGTTTTAACCCTGGAAGGACATGCCTATTTTTTATAAAAATCATTTGTTCTTGATTATTATGTTTATTAAGATTAAAGGAAAACTGCAATACATTTTATTTATAGAAGTATTTAATAAAAAAAAAATTGGTTTTCACAGTTTGAGTTCATTTGGCTTGTTTTACAAATGGTGCATAAAAAATGAAAAAATAATACTTAAAGCACATATCTGATATGAAATTTGTTTTTATCTTAAAAATAATGTACTTACTTTTAAAGAGATCAAGTTTTTTTCTAGCTGCATATCCACAGCTTGACGTAAACTGGCGCTATACTAAAAATGAGAGCAAAACAAACAAAAACAAGAAAGAAAAAGGATTAAATGTAACCATGCGTCGTCGATTCGACGAGGGTGTCCTTTCAGGATTAATTAAAACTTGCATCTTGTGATATAACGAAAAGAACACATAAATATTAATACGTATTTTTGTAAAAAGATGTATTCATATAAATTATGATTTTTTTTTTTTTAGGTTCCGTCCAAGTCCACTGAAAATAAAAATTTAGCTGCATTCTGCTATATGTGCCCGGCGAATAATAAGTCGAATATTTTTCGGTTTCACATTTCTTTAGTTATCTAAATTTTTCAAAAATATTGGACAATATTATTAAATTTGGTCTGCATTTATCTGCTTAGCTATCGATAAGTTTTTTGTCAATTTTTATAATAAAACATCAAGCGCTAGTAGTTTCGTCCTGAATAAGAAAAGGACGAAACTGGCAAAAACTTGAACGCATCACTACCTCTGCTATCATATTCGCTGCAGTCATTCTACTATGACTTAACTTTCGTTAAGATCACAACAAAAAAGGCCAACGATTTTCATGATTTCACAAATTAACTGTCACTAAGGCTCGACTCGTTTTATTGCCAGTACGATTTCGATATCATATCTATAACAATCCATTTATGTATACATTCAATAAAACACTGTTATAAGACGCAATACATGCAGTTCACGCTCCTAGTTTTACCGATCAGAGTTTGAGTCTTCAACACATGTTTTCGTATATTTCTAACTAACTTGATAATCTTGCATCAGTAGTTCTCCAAGTCGAAGGATCTGTTACCGTGAACATGTGAAAATATGAAATTTAAAACAAAAATATATATTAATTTTAATTTCGAAGAGATGATCTTATTAGAAATCGAAGAAATTTTGTTGCAATTTCTAACGAGTTAGTCGTTTGGTATAAATGAAATACCAATATGTATTTGGAAAAAATTCCCCAGCAGCAAATTTCAAAGTAATGGAAAATCTAAATTCTTCGATTATTATAACTGGTTTATCCTACAAAATGCAAGCTCAAAGATTGAAGACTCAAAATTAAAAACCTTGTGGGAATGATAGATCAGTGATGAATCCAGTAGTAGAGAAGTTAACTAAAAAGTAAATATTTAAGAAGTACATACTTCAACATCCAATATGAATTCAGACAAGGCTCAAGCTCCCAAACTTCATTAATTCAGACGATCGATGTTATTTCTTGCTACTTCTACTTGCATCAACAGTGTTATGAGGTTGATGGTGTTTTTATTGATTTGCAAAGATATTTGAATGTGCTAATCATAGCATCCTTCTCGAAAAAATTGTATATGCTGGATTTTCAACTTATGGTGAACTATTTAAGTTTTTTGCATCAAATTGCATTAAAAGGAAAAAAACAAGTGAACCAAAAAACGGTCAGGGTAGTGTTTTTAATTCTTTAAATTTTCATACATACATTATAAGAGTTAATGAAGAAATAACTACCCAGCAAACATTGAGGTTTGAGCATTATTTGATATCAAATGTATTTTTTAAATGTCAAACGTTTGATATCGATTTGAGAATGATAACATTTGCTGAGTTCCAAAATATCAAAATACTTTGTAACGGTGCGGTTAAGCTACCGTGTCAATGCAAAGCAACCCTATATTTCGTAAACTTTGTAAAAAAAAAACTTTGTAAACACAGTTTGACGTTTTGGAACAAATGTCCAAACAATTTTTTGTTTTCTCTAAAATTATATTTTTTAATAATAAATTACGTAACCTCTAAAATAGCAAAAATACATTCTTGCTCTTCGATGTCGGCCATTGTTGCAAATCAAATGCCAAAGTATCACAAACCTTAGCGATGCGCAGTTTGCTTTTGTTTGCGCATCGATAACTTTCATGATACAATTTGGGACATGTGATATTGTCAAAGTTTACACAATTGCATTTAGGAATGCATGACTTTGTAGAGTTGCTTTGCAATTGACGTTTTGAACTCATCCATTCTCAACAAAAAGGGGACTTTATTCTCAAATTGAGAAATAGGTTTATTCTCAAATTGATATCAAACGTTAATCTCAAACTTGTTTCAAATGTGATTTTCAAACTGTTAAGAAAAACATTTATTCTCAAATCAACCTTAAATCGAACTCAAATATTAATTCAAACATTAATTCTCGATTTGAAAATAATTTGAGAATCATATTTGAAATCAAATTTGAGAAAAAAAAAATCTCAAACCTTTGTCTTGTGCCATAGTTTCTAAATCGAATGCATTCACCTCACTTCAGGTTTTTTTGTCTGACAATTTCATTTTGATATCAAATTAAACAAATTTTGTCACTAAAAATTTCTAATGTAATACACTCAACTAAAATATATTAAAAGTTTCGCTTTCTGCTCTTTGTTGTTGTGGTGCTTAATATCAAAGCAGTACGAACTATTGATAGGGCCAAGACGTATTTTAAGTGTGATATTATTTTTTTAAATATATGGTGTTTTTAAGAGCATGATATCTTTAAATAATAACAATACAAGACAGAAATATTGTTGGAATGAATTTTTTATTATTATAATCTGGTAAATAATTACATGGAATTTATTTTTTTGATATGATTTCCGGCATATGTCCGCCGCGCCTACGAGTTACATAGTTCATTCGATCCAATTGTCCAATTGTTCACTACTTTTTCCAATAAATCTGGCCGTATGGCGTCAATGGTACGCACTAAAGAGGGGACGAGTTAACAGGACCACTTCTGGAAATAAAGTTTTCACCAAATTGATTTCGCAATAAATTGATTTATGGCAAGTTGCGCTTGTTAGAACGAAATGTCGTCGATGTTTAGTAAATTAATTTTTGGAAACAAAAAATCGATAGCGCTCGCCATTCACCGTATCGGCAGCTTCTTCATCATTTCGAAATAAATAAGGACCGATGATGCAGCCAGTGTGTAAACCGCACCAAACAGTCAATTTTAATGGATGTATTGGTGATTCGTTAATGGTTTGAGGATTGTTTTCCCTATACGGCAATTTTGCTTATTGACGTGCCATTTAACCAGAATTGAGCTTCATCACTAATCTGTATTCTTCGATATTAATAGTTCGGTATTAAATAATCTCCATTCCAAGTAATACACATCGTCACCTAAAATGCAAAATAACGTAACATCACTTTTGATAAGTTTACAGGAGAAGCAAAAAACGATATAAAATTCAAACAACTTGAGATATTGAAACGAAATTTTCAAATCAAATAACTTGGTTATTTTTGGCGGCAGAAGTTATTTTTGTTAAAATTCATAACACATATGTAATATAATGTAGTGAATCATAATCAATAAAAAACACAATTTCGACTTTTTTGATCATACGTTTTTTTGCATTTTATGTGACGACATATTCCAACGCTTCCTCCAATCTTATAAAAATTATCATAAGCTGATTTTGGAATTTCCTTCAGCTCCTTCTGTAGAAAAGTAGCCCTGTTGGGTGATTACTGACGGAACGGTTTGAACGTTGTTTTTGGTCAACAAATTCAGTACTTTCGGCATAAGCCGAACGAGATAATTATAATCGGCTCCTATCGCCCTTATGCTCACACGACAATCTGCAGTGACAATTTTCTTAACTTTTACGTCAGTCACTGGGGATTGACGACCGAAGAGAGAACTGTACCACTCGTACGCTTGTGTTTTTGACATTGTCGAGTCCCCGTAGACTAACAGTTACATTTTGAACTCTTCCGCACATGATATTCCGCGCGATTGATTGAATGGAAAATTCCATATATTTTTTTATAAGAAGGTATTCAAATGTATTCAATACATTTATTACTTTCGATTTGAATGCATGAATGTCTCGCAGCAATGATATACATTTGCAATTTTTCTTATTTCATCATGTTGTCAATCTCACTGTAGTATCTGAGTATCTATAGAAAAATAGTTGTAACTTATTTCTTTCCAGTCGGATTGACCGATGGATTATTTGTTTGAATTTTGCAAACGGCAATACTTTGTCACTCAAAAATCATTTGAATTTTCGATTTCTCAGAGAAATTTCAAAACAAAATTGCATAAATTTAGGGGAGATATTTGATTTTCTAGTCAACATTTTTAATTTTTAACATACGTGCATGATTTTGGGTTACAATATCTAATTTTTAAGAAATTAATGATATGTTAGATGGACATGTTTCCAGATAAAAATTTTACCAAAGAATACTATTATATTGTTATAGAGCCAAAAACCACTAACTATATTTTTGAAATTTTTAAGAATTCTCTTTGAAAAATATAAAAAATAACACTAATAAAAATAATTTTTATTTTTTATAACGAAGGAAAATAGCTGTCAGAGCTTTGACCTGCGAAATTATTTGATTAAAAAGAGCAAACTGTGAAATAATTTGTGAAAAATCAATGCAATACATTTTTTTTAAGTTTTTTGATAAATGAATGCTCTGAAAGGCCCATATTACACAGTGCTCGTTAGCTCGGCGTGCAATGAACACTTTTATTCTCTTTTCTCAATTTGCACGTTGGTAGGTCACACGACAGAAATATGGTCGCCGAGCTAGATTTGACATTTGATCATTCAGTTCACTTAAGATCATTACACTTAATTCCAACAAAGGTTTCCTACTACTATTTTTTTCATACTATTATAGTACAATAGTAGCACTTTTCTTCAAAAAATGTACTTTTTAGCTACTTAAATGCCCAAACCTTTAATTTCACCACCCAGCAACACTTGCACGGTGCTTGGCCCATGTTACACGGTGCTCGTTTGCTCGGCGTGCAAATAATGTTGTTGTTGTTTCCAATGCAAAACTGTCAAAAATCAGTGAGACTGTGAGAGGATGAACACTTTGTAGACCGAGCAAAATATGTTCATTTTTGCTCGGTGTACATGGCAGCGAGCACCGTGCAACAGTTGCTGGGTGGTGAAATGAACGTTTTGGGAGTTTAAGTAGCTGAAAAGTACATTTTGTGAAGAAAAGTGCTACTATTGTACTACAACAGTATGAAGAAAATAGTTGTAGGAAACCCTTGTTGGAATAAAGTGTAGGAGAAAAAGTAAGGAATTGAATGAAATGTCAAAACTAGCTCGGCGTGCATATTTCTGTCGTGTGACCTACCAACGTGCAAATTGAGAAAAGAGAATAAAAGTGTTCATTGCACACCGAGCAAACGAGCACCGTGTAACATGGGCCCTTGCTGCCATGTACACCGAGCAAAAATGAACATATTTTACTCGGTCTACAAAGTGTTCATCCTCACACACTCTCACCGATTTTTGACATTTTTGCATTGGAAACAACAACAAAATTATTTGTACGCCGAGCAAACGAGCACCGTGTAATATGGGCCAAAGCAGAGTTGCCAGATTGAGGTAAATTTCCCTAATTGAGGTAATATTTGACTCATTTTTTGGGCAGAGGTAAAAAAGTTAATTTTTGACCAAAAGTGGTAAATTTTTCGAAAACGATAATTTTTTGAGTTATTGACAACACTGTTACCTCTCTGAACATACTCACAAGCTTGGTTGAATTAATAAGGTTGTCTCGGGGCTGATCGTACTCTCTTCTCAGTACCCAAAATAGTCGAAATCAATTAAAAGCAACAAGAACAACTTAATTGGCTTTACATGTTATAAATTTTCGCTTTCAGATTTTGTATGAGCTGTCAACTTAGAATTGACATTTATGGGAACTCGCTCTCACCCATGCGACAACCTTATTAATTCAACCATACCATTCTCACAAGCAGTTTAAGAACCCGAATAGAACCAAAGCTACTGTCGGTTGGCGATCCTCATTCGGAGAAATCCGCTGAGAATACGTCCAGAATAGGAGCGGTTATCGGATCAGCGTTGCTTTTCGGTGTGTGAATGGTACAAATGTTATTTTTTCATGTTTTTGTTGTTTCTTTATAAATAAATGTTTACTAACAAAAAATTATAACGGTTAATTATCATTTAAAAATTTTATAATTTTCTTATTTCGGGAAAAGGTAAATTTTCTCTGAAAGTGGTACATTTTTTCCTAAATAGTGGTAAATTTCAGTTCGTCTCTCTGGCAAGACTGGGCCAAAGTGAAAGTCAATAGCTATTGTTTATTAAGAAATAAAAAAAAAGAATTGGCATTTCAGACCTTGTAAGAACTTTGACCGAGCTTCTTATGATCAATTCTGTTGGGCGACGATGTCAAAAACAGCTGTTTCTAAAATGATACAATTTACTTTGCAAAAAAATAACAAAAAAAGTTAAAAAAGACCTTGGGAAAGTAGAAGATAAGGTCATCATGGGCCGATAGAAATTCCGATTAGCACAGCGCAAGGAAGAACTCGCATGTGTACACAGAGCTGTCTGCAGCATTTCCTCAAGTGGAATTGATGTCACTGTGGTAAAGGTGCAAAAAATATGAGAACACATAAGTAAACAAAGAAATGTCACACTAAACTCAATTCTGCCGACGCATCTCTGTGTGAACAGCTTTGGTTGAACTCAAGAATGATAGAAAAATAGATTGCGCAGATCGTAACAATAATTTTCAACGATCTGCGCATCTACGTCACGATATACTTGCGATATGAGCTTACGATATGGCTTTCTGTCAAGTCGTGTACAGAATGTGAACAGATATGAAACAATGGCAAAAGATTCAAGAAACAAACTTGATTTAGCGTGACGCCATGATCGTAAAAAATGCTTTGTTCGTAACTAGAAATGTCAAAATGAAAAGTAAACAACATAACGGAGCTGCGCAATGCGTAATCTATTTTTCTATCATTCTTGGGTTGAAATCAAACTAAACTCTGTGTGAACATATTATTACAGACCGCGAAATATATTTTTCTTAAATCGTTAGCCTGTGGTGCCGCTCGAAATTCTTTGTCCAAAAAACATGTTTACGAGTTTATGGATTCTCTTATAACTTCGTATTTGAGATAGGTTTGAACTTGATTTAAAAATAGTAACTCAGATGGAACATTTTTTAATATAGTATTAAATTTCAGTTGTGCAGAGTAAGTACTTTAGTGACAGTACGTTAAAAACTGCGTGGGTCACTCGATGCCAATTCGAAACCAGGTTCGAACCCCAGTTGACAGAAAATGTTTTCAATTGAAATTAATTTTATCATCTCGCTGCAGACGAGGGCAAACCTCAGAGAGTAAATAATGACGTTTGATGCTCCTTAAGAATATGCACATTAGCCGTTCGGAGTCGGCATAAAACTAGTAGGTCCAGTTCTCGATCGATTGTGTACAAACAATTAATAACAGTCATATCGCACCCTAAATACAAAAGGGGCACAACTCAAAATTCTCAATTATTCAGTAGAGGTAAAAAATCGTTTATGTAAAAATGGTTGCAATATTTAAAGAAAATATTGTTCCATTATGAAAAAATACAATATTGAAGAAGGTTCTGCTATATTTTTTTCAATTTTATATTATGTTTGCGAAAATAAAACAAAATTTTGATTTATGACTCTTTAACTGAAATTTTTTCGATTAACTAGTGATATTATCTCAAGTTGTGCCTTTTCAACTGATAAAATGTTTTACTTTTGTAAGTTTCCTAACCGTCGACTGAATAGAAGAATAAGAATAATAAGAAAATTCACAGGAGTGATGAAATATATGTTTTTATTTAATTGTTTTTATTTTAAAATAAAGCTTTATTCATTTCATTAACACATATCAAAGTAGCACAAAGTAGAAATCAAAATAGTTCATTATATTAAAAAAGAGAATCTTCAAAAGTTTTCGTTTTTAAATGCCATTGAATCTATGTTATAAATAAATTTTTGTAATATGACTCATAAAAGTTTTTTGGAATATGATTTTTATTCACCAGTTCTTTTATGTCCTTTTGCTTTATTTGTGGAAGCGATAGCCTTTCCGAATAAATGGTGCATAAGCTAAAATTGTCATTGGTAAAAAAATGTTTAATGTTTTTAATAACAGCGAAATAAAGTAAATACAAAATGCTTCTCAATTCTTACCTGATGCAACTCCAAGGCTATCTTCTTCTTCTTCTTCTGAGTATTCTTCCGAGGTGCTGCTTTTACTTTTTCCAGACAAACAAAATTCACTCCCAGAGTCACTAAATGCATTAGTGCTACTATCATCATTGTGCCAAGACACACTACAATCAGTGCCCATTGTACTTGAGTAATGTTCAAGGTTTGGGCAATACATTTTCATCGAAGGGGTCACAACTAAAAATTAAATTTAATATTGCAAATAATTTAAGATTTTACAAAAGGTATGCACAATAAGTAAACAAACAAATGTCTAATACCAATATAATTAACATTTAATTCTTTTTTTTACTTTAAAATAAAAAAAAATTATAAAATTTACGCCGCCACGATTATTTAATCAAAGAAGGCACATAAATAAATAATACTGTTAATTGAACTCACTTTTTACAACTAAAGACGCACAATGCAAAATAATATACCACGAAATTTATCACTTTTTACAGTGATAGAGGCAGAACTCGAAAAAAAAATCTCTTTATGTGTAATAAAAGTAATCAGTCGTTCTTGAGCACGTAAACGCAACTAAAAATAATTCTCTCTAGTTGATCGTGCATTTTTCCAGTTAAAGAAGATAGTGATGAGACGGAAATTTTTATAGTAGTTAGAGATGTGTAATGTGAAGTTTATGGGATAAAGTAGATTTTGAAAATTTTTGAGTTGTGCCGCTTTTGTATTTAGGGTGCGATATGTATTGAGTTCCATTGATTTACAGCCCTAATTAAGGGCTGCCATTGCCTAGTTAAAAGATGACATTTCTGGCGCCTTATTTTCAAAAATTCACTAAGATTATTCAAAAAACAGATCCATGGATGAATGACCTCAGTCCATTTTTAATTTTCACAAAATTTCTTTTTTATGCCATATTAACTGTGATAAGTTAAGTTCGATTGGAAACAAATAAGGACGATTTTTCTATATGTACTCAGATACTTCAGTGCGATCGAGACAAAATCATGGTTCAATAAACCGAAACTTTCAAAATCAATAGAAATAATTTTCGATTTATTTCTTTTTTTTTTTTTACTGTTCGTTAGGTTTTTTTTTTATATAAATCTGACTGGGCTCTCAGAGCTTTTCAGTTACTTTGTTAAGTATGCCACGATGAAATAAACAAGGTATACTCGCGGTTGAGAGTCAATAATCAGAATTGTCAAAAAACACCGAACTCCGAAAAACAGCAAAAAAAAGCATACAATGATTTGCATTGGATATTGACAATTTCGACTTGGAGCGATATAGGATTTTCAACCGCAAGACTATCTTTATTCTACCATGAAGCATACCATGGACAAAATCACGAAATATCGAAAATATTAAATTTATTTTATTTCAGCTGCGCTCATACATTTAAATTGAAATAAGCAATTGTACTGAATACGTGTATTTCTATTTTTAGATTCATACATAAAAGGAAAAGCTGTAGATATCAACAGTTTCCAAACAGTATCAAGATAAGAGTGGAACTCACAAAATATGTTTATGTTCGTCGCAGTGGGAAGAAATGTCATTCACAGTTGGTGACTTTCTACTCGCTGTTTCTCGAGAGGACATAAAAAATTCACTTTTCCAGAGTTCTGTTAACTTCATGGAATCTCTTGTTTATTTATGCTATTTGCTGGACGTTCACCAAATTTCCCAGGGTGCTTATATAAAAACAAGAGCATGCTTAACAATAAAACAAATCGTCATTCGACAATGCTATTGCTCATATTTGTACGCTGTCGCAAAGAATTGTTTCACATGTGCATTTTGTTGCTGGAATAGAATTGCTGGCGCAGTGAATGTTGGTGTTGCTATAGTAATTCTTTTCTATAGAAACACAGTGATAAATCATGTTTTAATTAAAAAAATATTTATCCCTTCAATTAAATGACGTGGGCTCCACCGTTATAAAATGTATCTTAAGATGAGATTTACGTCAATTAAATAGTTTATATTTCTTTAAAAATACTGAATTAAACTTTAATTTTCTTGTATCCCCCTCCCCCCGTACGCAATTGTTGCTTCCAGACATAATATGCATTCAACATTCTCCTCAGGAACTATTGGATGAGCTTAGAACAATCCAAGAGTAGGGCTGGGGGTTTTTACATATAAACATGTTAAAAAACAAATCTTATTGAAATTTTTGAGATGGATTTTTTTATTAAAAAAAATTTACAAATTTAAAAAACCTTATACAAAATAAACCTTATTAATCAGCCATATCGGCTTTTTGTGGCTGAGAAAAATATTCGTACCATTTTTTGTTTTGTTTCGTTTTTTTTTTTTTATCTTTACTCTATATTTGTATATATTCAGTTGAAACCTATAAAATGTTATCTATTCGAGGAATAAAATGTGGATGCTTTTGTAGTTTTATGTTGAAGTGTTTTTTCTTAAAAATCTCGGCCTTTGGGTGTGTTAAAGGCTAATTATAAGAGTGTATTAAAATTTGCTTGCTCTAAAATACAGTCATGCTCTGCTCGTTCCTATGATATAAACAAAGCTCCAACTTCTAAATTAAAATTTTCAATATGTCGTAAATAATATGTGTTGTAAATAGAAGAATAACATCTAACGATCCTAAAAATTTTTCACCACTCGCCATTATTTCATAGATTCCTGTATTAATTATTAAACTGTTTCGAGTTATTAAAAGTATTTACTGACTGACTGCTTGTTTTTTTTTCCATAGGCCAAGGGATATCCTGGATAAGAAGCTGCAATAAGATTGATTTCTGAAAAGCTATATGAAACTAACTGTGATATAAAATCATTAATTTGTAAATGTAAACTCTTGGTTACTTTTTATTGCGTTCGTTTTATTTTAATTAAAGTGAACTTTGTTATTAAATGAATCCATTTAATTGAATTAGTACTCGCGTTCTTCGTTTTCAGTATGAAAATAATAAGGATTTTTTTTTGTATTTGTAAGTTGACGGGTTTGTTTAGTTTATGAACAATAATTTTTCTGGCATTTGTAGTAGTAACCACTTGTGCCTCAAGATTGATTTTTATTCTCTCTCTTAGGAAAAAGTTTGAGCCAAAAGCAATGCAATATATCTTACATTGTGTTGGAGTAATATATTTTATGATCAGTGGAGCCTTCTGATCCTAAACGCACTTTTTGAAAGAACACAATAATTCTTTTTTTAATTGTTTTGATTTTGAACGATATTAAAATTTTCATTTGAACGAATAAACGGACATCCTGGATATAATTTCAGTATTTTCTGAATGCTTATACGAAAAAATTGTTCTTGAAGTACTTTCAATTTTAAAATAGAGAGTTTTGAATAATAGTCTTGACTTTTTTAAAATATAGGATACAAACAACCGGCTTATATAAAAATATTTTTGGACCAACAGTGGTTCCATTCGAATAATCGGACAAACTTTTATTTTTTGGAAATCATTCGAACAAAGGATTATTTAAGATTATTTTTTTTTTTTTTAGGTCTTGTCAATATTAAACACAATGGTGTTTATTATGTTTTTACGTGCTCAACAAATACTCGGAAAATGTTCATATAAAGAATGGTTTATAATACGAGAAATAAAAAATATGCATTTTAATCTTTCAACGAACTACAAAATTTGGTAAAATCAGATTTAAATAAGGATGTCTGTGTAAACACCATAAGAAATACATTGTACAGACACGATTACCATGGGGAAAAATTGTGCGGCAAAAACCATTTATTTATGAGTCCAAAAAACAAAAACTCCAATGGCTTCGCAAAGAATATCAATAAAAAAAAGATATTTTAGGAATATGTAAGAACTTATTTAATGTTGTTTTTAAAAAATTTTATTATTGGTTATTATTAATAACACAAAAATTAAAAATGTATTATTCGTCTCCTTATCTTGTTAAAGGGGTCTCTGTATTGACTGAAAGTTCAACCTTCAGGGCTCTGACGGAAAAATAAGTGTGGCGCGAATACAGTCAAGCATGGAGGAGGTTCTGTAGGGTTGCATGTTCAGTAAGTAAATAAGGTTTTTTTAGAACTTTGCATTTTACCAAGACTCAAGACATACAGTAATAACGAAGCTTTGATTAATACACAACTGTCCCAAACTGTTGCAGACATCTGACCAATCAATCCCCCGATTAAAGCGCTATAAAGCATATTGTTTTTTTTTCACTTGAGACAATAAAAATATTGAGAACATTAAAACCAAAATGAATGTCCATTTGTTTCACTTTGTTTGAATGTCATTTCTCTAGAAGTTATCTTTGTCCGACCATTTGTTGGAACCAATGTACATATTTTACACGAATAACCTCATAGATTATGGCATATAAGGTAATCTACGCCTTAAAACAAGCAAAAAAATAATTGTTAAATAATTTTGAAATATTACAAAATTTAATTATCACCTTATATTCTCCCCTCTGGCTTTCACCCAGTATTTTCATATTAAAAAGTTCCTGCTATAGGAATCAACGCCAGGCTTTCTTTTGAGTGACCTGTATGAACTATTTATATGTATAAGCTTAATAATAATCCAACATTAATAAAACAAGGTCTAGGTCTGTGTGATTTAAAATCATATTGAAAAGGGTATGTTTATCAATGCTGATAATTCTTAACACCAACGTTTTTAATTTTTCAAATAGTTTAAGCTCGTTACTCAAAGAGTCATTCTGAATCCAAATTTTTTTTTTTTGGAGCTTGAAAACATTTGTTATAATATATAGTGTCTTTGAAAACTTTTATTAATTAATATCTAAATTTATTTAAATAAAAGCTTATAAATATATAAAATGAAAAAAGAAAGTAAAAAACAACAAACTTAATATTTTAATCCTCGAGATCTTACAATATTTGGCCTAAAACCACGAATAACATAAGTATTTGTACGGAAATTTATTGGACCTGGGCGATAGACATTCACAGAGGGTGGCGCTCGGCTAGTACTCAAACCATTGCGTAGACTTGGAGCAACATAACTAAGTTGAGTTGTTGAAAATCCATCTACCTGTTGCCGCTGTTGAGGTGTTGAATTTACTGAATTAGAGCCACCTTGACTTTGCTGTGGTGGAAGAAGAGAGTTTACTGGGAATGTAACTGGAGCACCTGCTGAATTTCCTGCTGTTTGCTGATTGCTCTGAGATTGGACTTGCGTCCGCTTTGAGATTGCTGGAGCAATATAAGGCTTTCCGTCGTTATTGTTATTCACTGGAATGTCATAAGTACGTCCCGAAGATTCGGTTACTGGTATGCTAGCTGGCGGACTATGAACACAAGGCTTGGCATAATCATAGCCCAAGTTTGATTTGGGGATTTCTTGAATGTATTTATCAAATTGCTGTTGTACTGTATGCTGGGGCGTTGAATAGTTCACATCAACCATTGGTTCCCGTACGCGATATTTTTCAACAGACAACGATTGAGATTTTGACATAGAGTTGTGCTTTTTCTTACTGCTACTCGAAATTAACTCTGCATCTCCTTTTATTTTCTCAATTGGAGCTTCATCCTCAGCTTGAGGTGACTCCTTCATCTCGACAGATTCTTCTCGAACAGGCTTTTCAATTTCTTTCACAACCGGAGCTTCAGTTCCCTCTTTTTCCTTTTCTTCTGGTTTCTTATTCACAAAATCAAAGAGATCATCGATATCTGGTACATCTGGGATTTTTCCATATGAATCAAAATTATCACGAAATGCTGATCCCCATTCTTCGTTTTTATGCAATTCTGGATTTATTTCAAGCGGTTGGTGCTTATTTTTATTGCCGACATTTTTAATCACCGTTATTGTTTTAATACGCGTTCCTTCTTTGGAGTCAATGTCAGTAGCAGCATAACTCAGACTGAGATCCCGTTTAGTTTGATTAACAATTTTGGCCTCTGAAACTTTGGTGCTCGTTGAATATGATGAGCGCGCTGGCGACAATTGCACGGAAGTACAAAGGAATCCAGATATTATGACAACCTAGAAAACAAACATATCGAATTAATATTTCTATGCATTAACATATTAGGTAAGTTTTAGTCAGTAAGCTTATGGCTGTATAGCCAAGATATTAATAAGTAACTGTCCATTAATTTGGGCATATTTTGAATTAAGTGCAAAAGTCTGATAAATAAAAGGCTATGTATGTCTAGTAAATATCTATATCTACAACTATTTAGATTAAATTTTATTGTATTTACATTCTTACCAATTTACAGATACAATAAAAATAAAATTGTGTTTCATAGTAATAATAAGAAGATCAATAAAGGTTAATTGGAGAATTACAACAGATGTTGAAATAACATTTACAACAGATAAGGAAAGGTCATGTTTAAGATCGTTATATAAATAATTTGACCCAATTTAAGACAATGTACGAAGTTAAAAGGGCAACGGGGGAAAAGATTTCATCTTTATTGAAACTATGGTGTCATAGGTTTGAAGTTTGTATATCTTACATTACAACTTTAAAGACGTTAATATAAGACATATTTTATAGCCGTAAGCTCAAATCTAACTTTTTAATTTTATGAATTACACTTTCCATACAAAAATTTACTACTATCGTTTTCTCCGCTGAACTCTAATTGGTATTCAATCTTAAATTCTCCACGATATGGAGTTTCTGGAATTAAAGAATGGAAATATTTTTCAAAGTTTATTTCGTAGACCCATTTTTTTTTATGGATGGTTTGGTGCACAAGCCACAGTTGAATTTACCCCATCTCTCATCGAATGAATAGCTTGTCAAGGACGTATCGTTTTATACCCTGAAATAATAAAACATATTTTATAATAAGCATGCCAAAATCATATCATCCAAATTGGAAAGAAATTTCAACGTTGAAGTTAATTGAAAACTATAATGGTAGCTCTGTTTCCGTACTCACTTTTAAGTAACTACTTGAAACTACTCGAAAGCGTTTATTTACACATTTTTCCAGCACGAGAGAGAAGAACAAGCAAAATGTGTCACTCTCTACTACTCGGAAATTTTCTTCGAGCACGAATGTCGGGCTTTATACAGCTAATTGAAATAGTGGAAAAATTAAATTGTAATGTTTGTAAAAAAAATTATGCAATTGGTCAGCTAACTAATAAAAATAAAGTTAAGCAATATGAACTTGCGTTCAACAACAACACTTCCAGATCTTTTAATACTGCTGATACTGATACTACTACTACTACTAGATGCTTCCAGTCATCTGAAAATGTGGTGAGGACATTTTAGAAATGCTGTGCTAGGATTCTGATAGTGACGACGAATTGATTTTGTCGGAGTTAGTCAAAACTTCAAACAACAAGCGAATCAATAATTCTTTAAAAGCCTCCTTATTTTAAAGCAACTTCCTTGGGTTTTTAATTTTTTTTTTTTTTAAATAAACCAACAGCGAATTTAATTTTTATTTTATTTCAATTGTCAACAGCTTGAAACTTACTTGAAGCCGTTTCCGTAATTTTTGACAAATTTTCTTATTTTGATAGATAATCAAATAACTCTCTATATCGGAATTTACTTTAACTTTCCCAGCAGAAAAGTGAACCAAATTTCAAATAGTTCTGAACTAGTTCCGAAAAGGACCAGTACTAGTTCCACTACATGTCATAGGAAAAGACAATTGTCCCCATAAACACTCCTTTTTCCGCATATTTGAACTAGTTGCATTAGGAACATTTTTGAAGTGTATGCTTTTTTTTAAATATTTTTAAAGTGATTAAAAGTAAAAATTTAGTATATATGTATGTAAAGAAGAAATATACATTTACATTTATACATACAGAGCAACAACCAATTCCGTCTTGTGCGCAGCAAATTTTAAAAAATACCCAGAACGCGTTTATTTTCTTCAGCAATACTTTTGAAAATAAAAGCAAAGTGAACTGTTCTACACTGAACGCCTTTTGTACTTTTTCAGAGCTACTTTGAACTGCGCTAGAAATGATTCAGTTCACTTTTTCATTTGACTCCAAAATAACTGCTGGGTTACTTGAGGTGAGTACGGAAAAACTTGGTGTCGAAAAAATAATATGAGATTATGTAACATTAAAACTTAATAAATAAAAGCAACGATGTGTTGACGATCAATTTAACCTAGTGAGATAAAGAAAGAGTTTTTATGTATTTTCAGAAGAATTTGTTTCTATTAAAAAATGTTCTCGGTCAGGCTTGTCTTGATCGTTTTGAAAAAAAAAAAAACTTGATAAACATTATAAGGATGTGTACTATTCGGAACCTTTTCACTCGGATGATGGAATTTTGAGTCTGAATGAGAATATTTTTATATTATCCAGATGAATAGGATTGTCAAAAATTGATGCAGCCGCAGGGGCTAGTATAAATTTTGACACAAGCAAACAGAAAAAAGCGTGAGTTCGTGAGTCGTAAAGAAGTTAAAAATTTTTTACTTCCGACAGCATAGCAACCAGTAGTGGAATTCTCAAAAAGTTAACGATACGAAATCGCTATGCTTAACTTTCGACGTTTGTAGTTTGCAATAACAAATGTTGTATTCTCAAAACTCTGCTAAGCTACAATTTTAGCTAAGAGTTTCGTCAAAAAGTTAACTACAAATATTGCTTAGTTCTATCGAAAATACGGCAGCACTGCCATTTGACAGATAAAAAAATAGAAAAGTGAAAGAAAAAAAAACCAACGAAAGCAATTATAACAAAATAAAAATGAATACAAACAAAAAAAGGTCAAGTCGGGCAACAGGCGAGCAGTATGGATTGATGGTGGATTTTTTTGAAGCCAATAAAGGCCTAGCAGAGGGGAAGTTCGTGGCAATGCATGGTCGTCAGATAGCAGCCGAGAAGTGGGACGAACTCGCTGGCCAGCTAAACAGTGTTGGAGGAGCGGAGAAGTCAGCGAGCCAGTGGCAAGTGGTGAGCTCAAAATGCACAAATGCAGTTCTTTAATAAAGTTTCGAAAAATTTTCGTTGATAGGCATGGCTATCGTTCTAACACAAAAGCTTAACAAAACAAATTCTCATAAAAGGTTCTTAATGTTTAAGTTAGCGGCACCTAAATAGTCGTAGTTAAGTGAGCGACAAATATGATTAACGAACTGTCAAAGTTAAGGACAAACATTGCTAGCTAAGATGTTGAGAATACCAGTTAACGAGAAGTGTTGTTAAGGGCCAGTTAACGATAACACAAGTGTCGTTAATGCGTTTGAGAATTCCACTACAGAAGTGGAAAATATTTGCGTAAAATTGTATTAATTTTCAGTATCTATTTATTAACAATTTTGCAAATGAAATGAAATCATTGCGCGAACACACTAGCGAAATATTTTTTTTAAATCAAATGTCCAAATTTCATCGTCCTCTTGTCACAATAAAAATTACGATTATATTTCAACTGACTGAAATTATATTCAACACAGTAATTTCTTTTCTACCACGAATGAAAAGTTTCCGAATAGCACACAACCTAAGGTTCTTTTTTTGTGCGGGGGAAAAAGCTCAAAAAGCATTTTTTGTGCTTGTTTTATGAGCTTTTTTTCCTCAACTACCATTTCAAATATTTTAAACGAAGTTCGATAGAAATGTGGATTCATATATAAATTTGATTGAAAATTAAACACCCTGTTTCACTCAAAATAAAACCAATAAAAAAACAACTATTGACTTTAAAACCTTTTCTAGAGTTATGCATTTCGGGTTTCGGAAATTGCAGTCCCGGCATTTAGCAGCTGTCGAATGTTCATATCATCCAAACTGGTTGTTGTGTATTTAAGGGTTTAACACTTTACAATATGGAGCGTTTTACTACCGAACAACGCGTTCAAATTGTTAAATTGTTCTACAAAAATGGTAACTCTGCCGTGGCCACGTATCGCGATTTTTAAGAAGGTTATGGTTGTCATAATCATCCTACTGAGCGAACTATTTCCAATGAAGTGAAGTGAAGAAAGAAATTTTCTACATTTGAATTTGCATTTTCATCCATACAAAGTTCAACTCACACGATGGAGTCACAAGCCACACAACAGCACCAATTAGGGCTTTGTTGCATTAGAAATTTCCAGGACG
The DNA here is from genome assembly GCA_943735915.1 of Pherbina coryleti. NCBI lineage: Eukaryota > Metazoa > Arthropoda > Insecta > Diptera > Sciomyzidae > Pherbina > Pherbina coryleti. Next base: position 76,270,126 of record OX030952.1, on the reverse strand, counting down.
ACTTATTTCAAAATTTTGCGATGCCAATTGGCCTCCGAGATCGTGCGATTTGACGCCTCTGGACTTTTTTGTGGGGCTACGCAAGAGATCATTTAAATGATATTATATTCCACGTATAATGTCAAAGTCCAAACATTATAACGAAATAAAGATTTTATCGAAATCTGCATGTTCAGTGTTTTTTTTTTTTTAACTTAACTTTCCGAAGTAGAAAATAACCCTTTACTTCATTATTTTACGAAATGTGAAAATGGGACGTATTTAAAGAATTCATCATAATTTTTGGAAGAAGTCCAGCTTTCGTTCATATTTCATCAGTCAAACAGAAAGGAGGAAATAAATCCCTCGTTTTATTCAGCTTTGAACTAAGAATTTTAGACGTTACACCCACTCAGTGGCGTCCGTGGCGTAGTTGGTTAAAGTTCGTTGCCGCTATGTCAACGAACTTTGAGACCCAGTTTCGAACCCCAGCAGCGACACAAAATTATTTGAATTAAAATAATTTTTCTGTACGGCCGCCACTCTCTGCAGACAATGGCAAACCTCAGAGAGTATTCAAAATGCCATGTAAAGCTTCTTGAGAACAAGAACATTCCGTTCATCGCCGTTCGAAGTCGGCGTTAAGCATGTAGGTCCAGTTCTCGGTCAATTGTGTACAAACTTAATAACACGCACAACACAATTGATTATAAGAAGCTAGGTCAAAGTCCTTTCAAGGGCTGAAATGGCCAGTTATTTATTTATTTTTTTTTTTTTTATTTAACACCCTCTCAGTCAAGACTGCCTTGGTTCCAAACAACTAAGGGTTATCATAGGTTATTTTGACACTGATAGCTGTTTCCTGCTCGAAATCTTGACATAAAGACAGTATCATACCTCTTCGGAAAGTAATGAGTCACTTTACGTTAGAACAACGTTGGGATATATTGGAAACTTATTTCCAAATTGAGTGCTGTGTAGCAAGCAGTGCGTTATTTGAAAAGAAGTTTTGGCCGAAATGAAGCACCCACCGTGCCTGATGCACCTGCTGTATATGGGGCTCGGAAAACCCGCACGCTATTGTCGAGAAGCCGATTCATCCACAAAGAGTGACAGTTTGGTGCAGATTGTGGAGTGGTGGCATCAATGGACCATTTTTCTTCGAAAATGAGGCTGGAAACAACGTTTCGGTCAACGGTGAGCGACAGAGTACCATATTAACCGACTTTTTTACTGAAATTGGAGACATGAATTTGAACGACCTCTGGTTCATGCAGGATGGCGCTCCATGCCACAGCACCAAATTCCCAAAATTCCCGTCTTGGTGATATCAATTAGCCGGCTCGGAGCTGCGAACCCTTTGGACTTTTTTTTTTGTGGTAAACCGTGAAGAGTCGAAATTATGCCAACAATCCAAAAACGATTCAAGCATTTATGGCCAATATCATCCAAGCAATCCATGAGCTACAGCCCGAATGCATTAACAAGGTCTTGGAAAATTGGAGTGACAATGCGCTACTGCGAAGCCAGCCGAGGCAGTCACTTGAACGACGTTGTGTTCCATAATTAAAGGGAATGTTTGCTCTTAGTAATAAAGGCATAGTACATGGAAAAAAATTAATTTTGTTCATTTTATTGCATTTAAAAAAAAAAAAACCTTGTATTTGGCACACCCTCGTATAGCACAACCCACGAGAAACATGCAAATACTACAAAACAACAAATGCATATACGATATATTGGGCGAATCATTTCACACCGAAAATAAATTTACAAACTTCTTACTTGAACAGGAAATACACCACGGCCTCGGTAGTCGAGTTGGTAGCGTGCTCGACTGCCACCCCAGAGGTCCCGGGTTCGATTCCCGGTTAGGCCATGGTCCTTCGCTTTAAACCTTTCTTAATTTTCTATCCTCATTTCTAATCAACTTAAATTAAAAATTCATCAATATTTACGATATGAAGTTGTAGTTGATGGTAGAGAAGTTTGTGGATGAGATTGCCTTATAACTTGAATTGACTGAGGTAAAGACAATAACACTTGCCTCAGATTCAAAATCACATGTTTCTTTGGGTTTCCACCACGCTTAGAACATCCTACACGTGTTTCACTTGATTGCTCTTTCCTTCCCACTAATCTATCACCCCATTTCGAACCAAGGCAGACTTGAGTGAATAGGTATTCTACCTGAAATCCTTGGTTCAAAGCTAAAAAAAAAAAAAATTATATATTTTTCACCAAGTTCATGGTAAACATTATGCACCGGACGAATCAGTCAACATCGAAAAAATACTTATTACTTAAACAATAAAATTACCATGTACATAGAAACGCGTTGATATACCGCGTCATTGTTATAGTCTGGGTCAAAAATGTTCAAAAGAAATCTGCAATTAGTGATTCATGCCAATATAACCATGACTTCATTGTACTTATGCTCATGAAAATTATCTCATATGACCCGCTTCCATCAAATTTAATATAAAACATGCGCATGCTCAATGCTCAAATGATGCAGGCGACTATTTCCTTTATGCAATGGTCCTGCAGTTGCATCTCCAACGCCTGTACAGAATTGTCACTTTTGTTCGGGCATGACCGCTCAATCGGCCTTAAGTTTGTAAAAAAAATCTATGATAAATGTAAGCCAATAATTAGTAACTATTATTCGCGAACCCGGAATTATTCAATGTTTTTAAAAGAAATAAAAACAGAATATATCAGGTAAAAAACCAATGGCTATATGAAGTTTTGCAGCTTACTGTAAAAAATGCTAAATCAATTTGTGCGATAAAATAGGCTATTTCCAAGGAGTTAAATTAAAATGTAGAATATAGACTTCAAACGGTCGGTGCAATGCTGGGTGTGATAAAAAGCGTCGGTACTCAATCATAATCCTAAATTATTGCAAATTCATTGCATCTGAAGTATTTAGATGGACTGAACCATGGGCTCAATATCGTCATTATCGTTAATATGGATATTTTAACAGGAAAGATATTCGAAACCTGCTTAAAGGAAACTGAATTTAAAGAAAGTGTGTGCAGCTGTACCAGTTCAATGATACCGAAGCTTATTAAGTTTCAGAATTCTTTTAAATAAAAAAGATTTTCTCATCTAATATTACCACGTTTTTCTATGATCAAATTAATTATTTAAGCAAACATTTTGTATCTACAAATATTGTTGCAGTGAAGTTCGTGCATTCTGGCATTTCTATTGGCAGATAAATTATAGTAAGAACAAATTGAATGAACTCACGTTTTTTGGCGTGTTCACAACTAGTAATTTATTGAAATTCTTCGACTTGACACAAAACTATTTTCAACAAATATACATTGGTTGAATTTTAACCAGCGTAGACACCTATCTAGCTAACCAAAATATAGCCGGTTCGTATTACGGCAGAGTCAAAAATATATTCTATTCGTTGTCGTAAACAATGCCCACAAAAAATTATTTGAAGAGTGCAATAACAATTTCAACAAAAAGCCAACATCAACAACAAAATGTTGGATCCGTGGCACAATGAAGAATTACCAGCAAAGAAAAATATATAAATCCAACAACACAAATAAATCGTGCGCATCAACAATGAAAAAGGACGTCTACGGTGGCAGTGCCCCCGATCGCACACAAGTTAAAATTTAAGAACACTAAAACAACAACATGCGATACAGCTGAATACACTGAATTCGGCGAATTAACATACAACCAACATAAAAATATTGATATTGTTGTAAAAATGGGAAGAGTTAGATGCTGTGCAAACAACCCTGATGTTAACAACCATAAGTTTATCCAAAAAAACTCGTCCATACAGCCGCTTATGTGCATTCAAAAATTAAGAAGACACACTACAACCAATTTGAATACAACCTGTAATGCATCAATGTTTGTTTTATCATAGGCAATGTTTAGTATTTTATCTATTGATGTCAACACTTAAACGATAAAAAATGTAAAAAATTTGTCTGGATCCAACTCTGTTTTTTATTTGAATTTATTGCATTTTATTTCGGCCATAGACGATCTTTAGCATCCCTATAAGGTTTTTCTTAATCTTGATTATTATATTTTTCTTTATTTTATTGAAGAGTTTTTTATTGTTAAAAACCATAGGTTGGTTTCAACATCGAGTGTTTTAATATTTGTTTTTTTTTTTTTTTTCTTTTCAAATAATCACTTTATTTCATATTTTTGTATATTTATACGTCCACCACTCACTCACAATATAAAACTTCATTGCGCAACCGTTACTTGAGTGTTTAAATTCAAAATATTTTCCAACTTATGCAGTCTAAAGACACTACTCCTACTAAAAAGTTGCAACGTGCGCAACGGTTTGATTTATTGTAAGCATTTTCAACTGCAGACAAAGGTTTATATATTCACCTGGATTTTCTGCTCCCCTCACATGAGCTGATTATATTTTTATTTGTTTGTTTGTTTCTGTCACCATTCAGTGCAAGTATCCCACTTAACAAGGCAAGCAGCCTGTAATGGTAAACATGCAGTTTGTCCAATTTCCGTATAAACCACCACTTGCAGTAACTGTGATAATTTTATATTAAACTGTGAAATCGCATGTGGATCAAAGTAAGATACCAGTTCCCACATTAACAAATCTACTTTATTCAGCAGAGCAATGGTTATTTTGGAAAATAATTAACAATTTACTCTATAGTTTATGTTTAATAAGGAAACAAAGCAGAGCGTGATGCCGCTTCACAAATCCTTTGATTTAATGATGTGGCAACAAACGCAATGAAACAAGCAACAAGTTTTCGCTGCCGCTTGTTGACCGATAAAAACAGCATAAACTACATCAGTTTTTTTTTTTTTTTGTGATGTTTGGAATTCGATGTTTGTACACTAACACAAGGTAAATGTTATGATTATCTAAAAGTAAGTACTTCCGTTCAAGGCTAAATCCAGATTTTCAAGAGCTAAGTCATTGGTTGTCCCTTGATGGTGATATTGCGACATCTGTTGCAAGTTGGTCTGAATGGATAAACATTGCAATTGAAATGTATTGTTTGGTTTGTATTTCGATGCATGCTTAGTTAACTCAATGAACCAAAAATTTTATTAAATCTTATACAAGGCTGAGGAAGATTCTGAAGTAATCCAAACAAAGTTTTTCTAAAGGAATGGATTTTTCACAGAAAAATAAAAATATGCGTTCAGATAGTTAGAAGAAGAGGTCATAGTTGTAATTATAATGTTAATATTGGTAAAAGTTTTCGAATATTTTTATTTCTTTTAAAAAAATTCTTTAACCTTAACCTAAAAAATGTATCCTGATTAACTTACAATTGTAAATATATTGAAGTTAATTTATATGCATATGTATGTAAAAGTTTTTATAGTAAACAAATATCTGCACAAAATATATCTCTTTTGGATGTCGAGTTACCAATAATGGAATTGATAGCATTATGAAAAGAAGATAAATGGAAAGCAACATTACTTTTAAGCTTAGAGGAAAATACAAACGATAAATTCAACTTTAATTGTCACCAGCAAGTGAAAAGAAAGAAAGGCTATGGTATTAAAACTTTATTTTAACAATTGACTGCCGCGGCAATTTTCAGAAAACTGGGAAAAATTACAATTTCATTTTTTCACATTATATTACTAAAAAATGTCTAGATCACAGGTATCATCAAAAAGCAAAAATTATGTTTTTTTTTAGGAGAAAAAGGACCTACGAATTATCTCGTTGGCTTTTATCGATACTAGCACTGATATAATACGGTTTTATTCGTAGATACACAAAAATGACAGGTTTAGTGAGTACGAGATAACTCCCTAGAAGGGAACGCAATCTACGAGTTATCTCGTAGTCGGCAGGCAACGTGTTAAGAAATATTATCTTGGAAACGTTTGTTTTATAATTCATTAACCTTCTGGAATAATTTGATATAGATTAACATTTTTAGTTAAACTGATGCACCCATTTTCACTTCAATTAGCAAATATATAAAAAAAATAACAAGAAAGTTAGCTTTCGAAATGTTTCCGAATTGTATGTATAAAATATTGAACAGTTCTTTTGTTAAATTTGTACAAAAATGATAAATCATCAAATTTGTGGATTATAGCACAAATTATAGTGCTATAGCAAAAAATGATTATATTATATTATAGTAAAAAATAAAAAGTTTAAAAAAGCTTAAAAGATATTCTATCTGACAAAATAAAGTTTTTGAAAATAAATGGAAAGAAACAAAGTAACAGGGTTGCAAACATGAAAAAAATTTAAGAATTTTTAAAATTTTTGAACTTTGAAGGCAGATATCTTTAAAACTACAAAAGACAATAAATTTTTGTAAAAAGTTATAGTTAGGGGTAGTATTTTTTAATCAAACCTATTCAAGACAATTAAAATTGGCTAATGCGTTAAAAAGATGTAATGCAGTTATCAGAAAAAGACTTTTCTAATAGAGAAAAATGGATTGCGGATTTGAATTCAGCGCACGAAAATACATATAACACAGAACCTCTTTCGTCTTCTCTGGTCCAAAGTTGACCTTATTTCGTAAACCTGTGTAATTGGAATTTTTGAAAAGAATTTTCGCTAAATTTCCGTTATAGAATATATAAGCCCTTTTCCAGAATCCGAATCGAAATTACTTCGGAATCGGAATTGAAATCTGATTCGAAATAAATTTAACCTTAACCTAACTTCTAATCAGCTGTTTTGTTTTGTTGACAAAAATTAGAATTGTGATTTTTTTGTTCAAAAAGCGAAGTATTTTAGTTTTATGAATAAAGTAACAAATATTTTAACAGACAATAAAATAGCTAACAATATAAATTGAGAAAGTGAGCGAAAAATAGCAATAGCTTTGCAACTGCCGGATTCTGCATGAGTAGTGTTAATAAGTTCAGCCAACCAGTAGAAAAGTTTACATTTGCAGATTTCTGACACATTACCGCGTCAATATAGCAGCATTCAACATAATTTTAACCGAAGTTAAAGCTTTTTCTACTATCGCAATGGGCAGAAGCACAGTATCCAAAGTGATAACTGAAATGCTGATTTTTCTGGAGCGAAAAGTTTGTCTAAAATAGATAAAGCTAGTAATTTTCGATGAGGACTGACGAATTTCAAAAAGAAAAAAAATGTCAAATTTTTCGAACTAGGAAAATCACTATTAAAGCAAATTTTTAATTAAAAATAGTGCAGGATTAAAAATACTGAGAGTAGAAAAGGTACCAGACCGAAATTACAGAATGAATGAGGAGGAAAAACGGGGCAAAAGCCTATACGAAAATGTCTTCATAAGATATGATTATTCTACAATGGCAGATGTAGTAATTCATATTTTACAATAGGTAGAATAAACACCAGTCTTTACGTGAAAGATAGAATGCATGGAGAAGAGACATTACCATGTATATGACAACACTTTTTGATCAAGATCGGGCCAGTATTTTCATTTCCTGGCCTGATCGTACATCTTACTACTGAAGCATATTTAAATTGGAGTAGAACGTGAAGAATAATGTTGTTTAGCAATCCAGAAAAGGAAATATGCCAAACTGTCCAGAATTTAGGACCCATGAAAAGATTTATAAAGAATAGGAAACAGGTCGTCAATGATGCTGCAGTTCTTGGATATAAATGATCTCTTAATAGTAAGAAAATAGTCGAAGATATGCAATAATAAAATGAGGGATGCATGAAAATAGCCCCTGAACTAATATCAGCCCCTAAAAGGTATTTGATCGAGCTTTTTATGATCAAATTGTGTTGATCGTGTTATAAAATGTTTGCACGCAAATGATCGAAAACTGGACCCACTACATTTATGAGGACTCCAAACGGCTTATGTACATGTTCTTAAGAAGCATTATATGTGTACAAATATAAACTCTGCTCTCTGAGGTTTGCCATTGTTTGCAGAGACCGGTAAAAAAGAAAACTCATTTTTAAAATTTTGTTCATTAAATTTAAATTTGTTTAATTACCACTTAATATGAAGTATTTTTAAATAAAATTGGTTTAATAAATCAGAACTTACACCAGGAAATATTTTAAAAATTAATGTTGCTATCGTCGGTACGCTATTGAACTATTCAAATCATACAATTTTTTCGATAAGTTTTTATCACAACCAATCACGAAAAAGTGGTTTCGAGATGAACTTTATGGTAAGTGTTCTCGAAATAATAAAATTGAATAACGATTGGACGCCACATTATATTTTTTGATATTACTATTGGCTAAAATTACTTTATACTTTATATTGGCTAGAAAAATATATATTTCACTATAAATGATATAGTGAATTAACGATTTAAATGATATCCTTGATTCCAAATTTCATGTACAAAATAATATAACTAGGAATATTAACATTCTAGCCTCTATGTCAAAGAATTCTGAGACCCGGGTTCGAACCCCAGCAGCGACAGAAAATTATTTGAATGAACATAATTTTTCTGTACGGCCGCCACCTCTCTGCAGACAATGGCAAACCTCAGAGAGTAATTAAAATGCCATGTAAAGCTTCTTAAGAATAAGAACATTCCGTTCGGAGTCGGCGTTAAACATGTAGGTCCGTTTCTCGGTCAATTGTGTACAAACTTAATAACACGCACAACACAATTGATTATAAGAAGCTAGGCCAAAGTCCTTTCAAGGGCTGAAATGGCCAGTTATTTATTTTTTATATTAACATTCTAAACCTATAACCAGAAACCATTGAATTTGATGTGAAGCATCTGTATGATATTCGCTTATTAGCTCTTCAATACTTTACTGTCACATCCTGTACTGAAGATTACCAATTCAATATTTTGAAAATTATATTTGTTGGACTAAACGAATTTCAAGTGATGCAATATAAAAAAAAAAAAGAACAAATTTTATAAAAATATATGGTTTTATGTGAATTAATGGTTGAAATGGAGAATTCTTGTAAAGATCACAGGTAAGTTGATCATTAAGAATAATCTTGGAGGGGAGAAAAATGTTTTTATGTATAAACTTCATGATGAAATAATTAAATCATACCACTTTGATTAGTCTGAACAGATTTATCAATTTTCTTTCTTCACTCAAAATAACTTCAAATTGAAAATATCTTCTCCAAAAATTGCTATTGGCTATCATTTTGGCGTGTAATTTTATACTCGTTATTTACTTTTGAATATTTCCTACCCAAAAAATTAAGCCGCAGTCAATATTCAATTTCAGTGATAAAACTTTGCATTCCAAGGTCCTTCGAGAACAAAAACGATTAACTATATAATTTATTTTTTTTTTTTTGAGCTCTGAAAATTATTAAAGAGAGATCGTTAAAGCCACAAAAGAAAAATATTGAATCGAACCATATTTTTTCGAAAACATTGAAGATGCGACAGTTACTGTTAATGTGGAACGCTATTGTCGTATGATAAAATTGGAACCACGTACGAGGGTTGCTATTTATATTTCTGGCCTCGGCAACAGTAAGTATCAACATTTACCATCTGAACTTTTTCCCATTTGAGCGTGGTTTATGATGTTAAAATTATCTTGAAAAATTCATCGGGCGAAAAATGGAATTGACTGGTGAACTTTTTCGTGCACGACAAGATGCATCGATGAACTTAATACTTTCAATGGCAATAAAGCACCATCCTACTCAGGCCAACGTTTGCTCCCAAACGAACTTTATCGTCAAAAACTAGCAAGTTCAACAAAAGTTGCCAAAGGAAGAAGCAAATGGTTGCCTGTTTCTTGGGCATTATCGGCCATGTTACAGTGGCGTTAAAACAAGGTAATACGATAAATTCTGAATGGTACACGACCATTTGTCAAGAAGTCATCGGAAAAAACCGAAGAAAAGGCGAATTATTCTTCATCATGACAATGCAAGCTCTCGCACATCTGCTCAAAGAAAGAATAGTCAAAAAATTTAATTGATGAGCCATTAGCCGTAGAGCCCTGATTAGACACTCAATGACTTTTTATATCCGCGGTAATAAAAAAAACGAGGTCAATGATTTTCGACACTCGAAAAAGCCCAGTTTTTGCATTGAAAACGCTTCTTTTGGAGTTATCACAAACGGCGTGGAAATGGTTCTAAAATTGGTTAAAATTCGAAAACAATCGGCGTGGAAAAAGTGGTTCTAAAATTGGTTCAAACGCAAAAACAAAAAAAAACAATTTTGATCATATGTAAATATTTGTTTTAATATTATTAGACCAGAAATATAAATACCAACCCTTGTATAGTTCAAGATTTTAACTTTAACAATGCGTGGTTCCAACGCGACCAATTTTTACTTTTTTGAGCGAGAAGTTTAAAGGACGCGTAATTTCACGTTTCGCCGAGATCATGCGTATGATATGATTTTTGTGGGGCTATGCGAATGATATCGTATAGCAAAGCATATTGAATTACGTTATTTTCACCGTAATTTTAATTAGAACTTATGTTTCGCTGGTTATATAAATGTAAATGTCTCAGCACTTATGGAACAAGAAATTTTATTGAGCATACGGTCTTTCAACCCCAATAAAATGAGAAGATTTATGGTAAAAGACCACTCCAGGTTTAATGGGACTTGCAGGATTGCAGTCAGGTCCAAAGAGAAATCCTTTCAGAATTGACGTTCTAAAGAGAACGTCATTGTAATGCAGATTTTAAACGCGAAAAGTTTCTTTACAAAACTCACGTTAGACAACAAATTCTGATCCCCAAATGGTTTAAAAATTTTTGGTCATTCGTTAAAAATCAGACGTCTTCATAGATTACCAATCTTTTCAAGGATGATCAAATCATCACTTAATTGACTGATAAAGCGATACTTTAGCTGGATTGCTTGCACAAAATTCCACATTCCCGGGTAATAATCAGCACTCATCATTCTAATCCCAAAACACTATCGAAAGTAGATTGTTCGGTGCAAGAGATATAACGAGATCAGTTAAAAGAGTCCTTGCAAATACAACATAAATAAATCTTCTAACCCAAACTCTGATAGCACATACCAATCATGCTATGGAAGTAAGCTTCTACGCTGACTCGACCTTTTAGCAACTTTTCAAGATCTCTTTCAATAATTTCATCTTGTAGGAAGCTCGTAAATGGTCAGCCGATACTAACATAGGCAATTTGAGAAGTCAAGATTTTTTAAACGCTCGCGTTGTAACTTTAAATGTAAACCATCTATTGACAGACTTCTGTCAAATTTTGAGCAAGCTCATCAAGCATTATTTGCGTACAAAACCATCACTAACACCAAAGAAAAGCTTTATAAGTACTATGGAGACTGCACCATCAACTTCAATGGTTAAGTAGTGGTTTGCTGAATTCCGATGTTGTCATACCAGCATAAGTGACGCTGAACGCTCAGGTCGCCCAGAAGAAGTCGTCACGCCAGAAATCTTCAATAAAATCCATGGAATGATATTGGACGATTGGAGAATGAAAGTCCGTGAGGTTGCTGAGGCTGTAGGTATCTCAACTAAGCGGGTACATCACATTTTATATGAATATTTGGACATCAAAAAGCTATACGCGCGATGGGTGCCGCGATTTCTTATTCTCGACCATAAGCTCAGCCGTGCGACCACTTCAAAGAAGTATTTCACCGTTTTGAAACCGAAGACATCAGAGACCAAGGAACAGTCAAAGAGTGAACTGCTCCAGATGAACGGGTACCAAAGGAGGTTAAGGTAGGTTGTCGTCCAATTCACACCGTCATTCACATCGATTATCTTGAAAAGAATGAACGATCACCGGCGAATACTATTCACAGCTGTTGGACATATTTGACATTGATTTGAAACAAAAACGACAGCATTTTGTGACATCGAAAGTACTGTTCCGCCATGACAACGCCCTTGCTCACACGTCTGTATTCGCCATGGCAAAAATTCATACATTGGGCTACGAACTGCTACTCCCTCCACCATATTATCAAGATTTAGCCCTTTGACTCGGCGGTAAGACATTTGGGTCGAATGAAGTCGTCATCACTGAAACAAACACCTATTTTGAGGACCTTGATAAAACTATTATTTGGAAGGAATAAAAAAAAAACGGAAAATCGCTGATCTAAATGTATCGATCTAAATGGAGAATATGTTGAGAAATAAGACGCTTTTTGCCGAAAAAAAAAAAAATAACTTTTATTCAAAAAGTCACTGACTTATCGCATTGTCCACGTAAAAAGAGCGTTTCCACGAACCCGGAGGACTACCGACGCATTGCGTTTTTCTCTATGCTCTCCAAAGCAATATAGAGTATAATAAACTTCCACCTATGTGACCGTCTAAATGGCTTCCGTTGGGCTAGCGCTTCTGGGGACTTTATGGCGTTCCTCACTAAGAATGGAACGACTGTGTTGACTTGGTGAAACCAAGGCTGTTGCTCTGGATATTTCCAAGGCGTTTAGCCGAGTATGGCATATATCTGTCGTGTCAAAACTTATTGCATTTACCCCCTCTGTATCACGAAAAACCACACTTAAACAAGACACGAGGAGCAATAGACTTTTGTATGGAAAAAAGCGGTGCTGATTATTTCTTTTTTGTCGGTCGTGCATTGTTTCGTGATACAGCATGATGAGGGTTAGTATTGGTGTTCGATGGATTACGTGTTTCTTAAGGACAAATCGCTTCGCATCGTAGTCAACGGCATTTCATCCAGTGGACACATCATCACCAACTTTGTTTCTGGTTTTAATCAACCACCTTCTGTCGTTGAATCAACCCGATTCATTAGTTTGCGGGTGACAGCAGTATTTGGCATTCATATTTTTTTCCAAAAACGTCAGAACTCTAGACATTGATAGAAAGAGGCAAAATATGAACGACACACTTCTTGAAGCTTGCTAACAGAGTAAATTGATTGCTAACAGGACCCAGTGTTGCTTTTTAACTCACAAGCAAATCAATTGCTCCTCAATGTGAACGGTGTAAATCTTGTGGAGTCTGATGCTCTTGTAATTCTGAATATATCGATCAAATATAAAACTTCGTTGAAATTGTCACATTTTGATGATTAGAAAGAAGCGGTCTAGGGTTTTTAACGGTGTAAGTAATTCTCAACTCTAACTGATCTTTGGAAGATCTATACCTCATTTAATTCGCCGAAAATGGATTCGCATATTTGGGCAGATCTTATTTGGACCGAATTCAACGGCTTTGGATATATTTAATAGGATTTGAAATATTTCATATTCTCGCAACTCTATTGGGCATCGATGCAATGTTGATGGCCAAAACCTTCTGTGCAAGTACTGGGATGGAAAGTTTTCAATGCAGATACCTGACCTGAAGCCATTAGCTCGTGAGTTTCGAAGGTCCACTGTGTAGAACACTAATGCCACCCGTATTATCACATAATACTGTGATAATCAGTTCTTCAAATGTGCAGTAAAATTTTCAACAATTTCCCTGCTAGCTTTTCCCCTGTATAATTAAAACTTATCTCCACCGACAGAATCTATCTTTCCACCCTACAACTATCATCCATCTTTCGAAACGAACTTAATTGGCAAATCTAAAATATGCTGTTTTGTTTTGTTATTGTTATTCAAAGCTGTTTCAAGACAGTGGCCCCAAGTTGTTATAAATTTGAACTAAAGTTGTTCTACTGAGATTTGATCTGATCAAGTGCCACCAGAATAAAGCTAACATTATCGCATTTTTTGAGGGCATCCCCTAAGCGTTGGTTTTGTAAAAAAAAGAAATATATGTATGTATCATTTCAAGCCTTGCAATATTTGGCACTAGTGCAGATCTAGCGATTTCATTAGTCGCGAGGTGTACAGTAGACCGTATCACCTTGTATGGAAAAAAAGTAAATCCATTTTGACCCCACCTCAATCGTTAGACATTTTCAAAAAAAAATTTTTTTTTTTTTTAAATGGTCCCTATGGTGCTTTTTTCTTGTTTTCGTTATATCTTCTGTGTTTCTTGTCCGATCCCAAAGATTTTTCATACATGTGTTTATTGCTTTTTTGCAATTTTTTCTGATTTTATTTTTTCGCGAATCTTGTTTTTTTTAAGTTATCACCCACCTTATCTCATTTGCTACTATGTTAACAAAATCTAAAAAGAGCAAATAATTAAAGCTCACAAAAAATCATTAAGACCATGGAAACAAATGATATCCATTAAATTCATTTTTAAAGCAGTTCCAAACGATTTTATCCCAAAAATAATACTTCCGAAATGTTCGTCACTCATACTCGAATTTTTATTAATTTTCTAAATCTTTACGGGATTCAAGGTGGCTGTAGCACTCGAAGCTGTCAAGCTTCACGAAAATGTGCCCCAAACGATTTTCGTCAGCGACTGCTGTGGCCGACTTTTGCACAATTTGGACGTAACGCTCGATGTTTTGCGAGTGACAATGATAATCTGTGAAAAACATATAACATGATAAATACGATTTAATATATGACGTCAAATTTAATCATTTATTTCATAAAAAAAATATCTGCTATAATGCTCACCAGGAATTTTAATAATGACGTCCAAGTACTGTAGATCAGTCAATTTCTCTTGAGTAAAAAACTGAAGACATGGTGGATCAGTGATCTGAAATTTGGTCCAATCGATCATTTCAGTGCATGTGGTGCTGCCATATTGGATAAAGGGCTGGTGGTTGGGTCCACGAAATTGCCGAATACGATCTGTTAGGTTTGAACGGGCTTCAAATCGAAGACGAAGAATTGATGTATGTTGCTATTGTTGTTGTAACAATGATGCAGGCAAAGCGAAGACGTTTGTTGTTTTTGTTGACTGCATAGCGAAAACGAAGAGTAGGTGGTGGTGATGGCCTTTTTTGTTGTTGGTACAAACAGCCTTATTCATAAACAAATTTTAGAGGCAGCGTAACTTTAAACGGGCTTTAAACAAGAAAACGTTATTCATAAACATTTTTCGTAGTTGTCTAAGAGCTGCGTAACTTAAACGCCGAAATTGGCGTTCAAAGGTTACGTAAATACAACCATGATTTTTGTTTGTCTTTTCTTTTAATATCAAAGACATGCTCCATATGCGCCCTTTGCAGCATTTTTTTATGCGGCGGCCATTGTAAATCCATAGGAATTCTTAATTTTTGTAGAGATTTTCTATAGTTCAGACAGAAACCTTACAATCAGAAGCAGAAAATGAAAAAATGTTTATGAATAACAATGTTAGCAAGGTTGCATAGAAGCTGCGTAAAGCCTTAAACAGTGCGTAACTAAACAAGCGTTTAAAGGTTGTTTAAGGAAATCTATTGAATAAGACTGAAAGTGTTTAAATATTTTTTGTTCATGAATGGAAGCGATAATGAGCTGGGGTGGGTGGTGGTGTCATTTAAAGCCGACAACAACTACTGTTGGGCAGAGTTTGTAACAGAGCATGATTTTGTTAGTTAAACTTACTCTCAACGAAAAATAATCGTCAACTTTAATAAATAATTAGAGATTTTAATACAATTCTAGTAAACATCAAATTTCAAATATAAAAGGTTTTTGCAATCTTCAACACTCGATATAATTGACTTTTATTAATTGTCTTATGAGAACAGTTGTGATTGAAAAAGCCAAGTTATTTGTCGCCAAGTTAAAAAGTCGAGTATGACTGACGAAAATTTCGAAAGTGATATTTTTGGGATAAAATCGGTCGGAACTGCACCAAAATTAAATTTTATGGATATCATTTGTTTCCATGGTCTTAATGATTTTTTGTGAGCTTTAATTATTTGCTCTTTTTAGATTTTGTTAACATAGTAGCAACTGAGATAAGGTGGGTGATAATTTAAAAAAAAAACAAGATTCGCAAAAAAATAAAATCAGGAAAAAATTGCAAAAAAACAATTAATACATGTATGAAAAATCTTTGGGATCGGACAAGAAACACAGAAGATATAACGAAAACAAGAAAAAAGCACCATAGGGACCATTTCAAAAACAAAAAAAAAAATTTTTTTTGAAAATGTCTCTTAAATGTCTAACGATTGAGGTGGGGTCAAATATAGGTTAGTTTTGGTGATACGGTCTAGTGTACAGTGTTAGTTCCACTTCAATCTACTTTCTTTGTATTTAACTGACGAATTTTAGGTGGTCATGTCATAGCAAGGAGTCAATTCATACCCTCTATGACCAGCTAATTCGCTAGTTAAGAAGATCAACAAATACATAGGCGACATTGTGAAATTATTCTTGAGTTCATAATTTTTTAGTTTTCGTCAAAATTGGCTGCTCTCGATACTGACGAGAACTTATCTCTGAAAGAAATCAAACGTTAAAGCCTCGGAAGCTTTATGTAACAAATATTATATAAAATCTACACACGAAGCATGTTCAAAAAGTAACAGCATTGTCAGCTGTTGAAAGAATAGCACGTACTAGAATTAGATATAAGGTCTGTTCCCGTACTTTTGTAGCAAATACATGGAAGTTACAAAATTTGAGAGAGCAAGCAAAAAAATAGTCTCTGAGTAAGAAAAGTTGCAAAAAGGACTGGAACGCTTTTTAGTAAAAACTTGCAATTTTTGAACAAAAGTCACTAACATATGTTGAGGACATGTTTTTAATTTGTCCTGAAACTATAATCTGTTGGAAAGAAAGGTTAATATTGCCTAACGAACAGTTTATTTTAATATTTGTCTCCTGGTTGTGCATTTCTGATTTTAGCGCAAATTTTAACATTTCTGTCAATGCATGACAACCTACAAGTTTTTACAATACGAAATTTGTGTAGCAGAAACTTGCAACTTAGCACATGGTCCAATAAGTCTTGAGACTAACTACTAGGTGGCACCTCTAACGAAATACCGATATAATAATTTGATAGTTCCAACCTTCAACCAATACGTGTAAAAATTTCATGACAATCTAACGTTTAATTGAGAAGTTGCAGTGATTTAAGTGACGCTACTGTTGATATTTTCAAAATAATGGATTCAAAGCAATTCCGTGTGTTGATTTATCACTATTTTTTATGGGAAAAAATACCGTCTAAGATGAGCAATGGCTTGAAAGTGTAAGTGACGGACTCTGCTCCGTCAAAAGCAACCATTTTCCGATGGTTTTCTGAGTTTAAACTTGGTCTTACAGACACAAATGATGCTGAACGTTCAGGACGCCTAAATGAGGCAGTTGTTCACAAAATGGTATTGGCCGACCGTTAAGTGAAGGTGCGCGAGCTAGTTAAGGTTCTGAAGATATCGAAAGGCAGTGTGGGAACAATACTACAGGAACATTTGTCGATGAGAAAGCTTGCTTTCCAAATGAGTGCCGCGTTTTCTCACACCGGACCAAAAACAATAACGTGTCGATGATTCGGAAAGCTGTTCGGCACTGTTTACAAAGAATAAACATGAATTTTTGCGTCGGTATGTGACAATGGATGAAACATGGATCCACCATTACACACCGAAATCAAAACGGTCGTCAGCTGAGTGGAGAGCAACCGATGAAAGCAGGCCAAAGCAACTAAAAACACAACAGCCGGCTGAAAAGGTTCTGGCATCTGTATTTTGGGATGCGCATGGAATTTTGTTCATCGACTATTTCGAAAAGGGAAAAACAATCATCAGCGATTATTATATAGCGTTGTTGGAGCGTTTGAAGGATGAAATTGCGAAAAATCGGCCCCATTTGAAGAAGAAAAAAATTATTTTCACCAAGACAATGCACCGTGTCACAAATCGATGAAAACGATGGCGAAAATCCACGAATTCGGTTTCGAATTGCTTCCTCATCCTCCATATTCGCCAGATTTGAAAATAAAAATAAATAAAATAAAAATTTGGCCCCCAGCGACTAATGGATCTTTGCTGACCTCAAAAAACCCTTGCCGGCAAGAGATTTGGCTCCAATGAAGAAGTGATGGCTGAAACTGAAGCGTATTTTGAGGCGAAGCACAAATTGTTCTACAAAACCGGTATTGAAAAGTCAGAAAATCGGTGGCTCTTGAAGGAATCTTTGTTGATGAATAAAGAAGAATATTTGCAAAAAAAAAAATTTTATTACTTAGTCTCGGGACTTATTGGACCATGTGTTATCTCAAAGAGGGGGAATATGTTTTACGCTCTCACTGTCGCTCTCTTTTGCAAGTTTTTGATGTACGAGGGGTACTATTTATATTTCGGGAATAGCAAATAATAACAAACATTTTTAAATGAAAATGACTTTATTGTTTTTCATTCGCTCAAAATATTTGTCATAGCAGTCTTTCCATTCCTCTTGAGACACTTCCAAAACATGGTTTTTAAACGTTTCAACTTCTTCTGCGGCGCTCGTAAATCGTTGACTACGCAGTTAACCTTTGATATTCGGGAACAAGAAGAAGTCATTAGGTGCCAAATCAGGACTGTATGGAGTATGAGTCATCAATTCGACGTTTCGACAGCTCAAAAATGCACATGTTTGACAAGATGTGTGAGAGAGCTCGTATTACCATGATGGAGAATGATTCGTCTTTGGCGGTTGGTTTTACGAATTCCTCCGAAGACGGCAAACAAATGGTCGTGTACCATTCAGAATTGACCGTCCTACGTTGCTCAAGCGGGGTATCCAACGAGAGCAAATTTCTGTTACAAATAAGTTTTCATGCAAAATCGAATGTATTGAAGTGGAACTAATATGCAAGGATGCCTCTATCTCACGATATATCACATGACGATCTTGCATTATTAGTTCACGTACTGCATCGATGTTTTGTGGCACAACAACCGATTTTGGACGACCTTCACGGAATTTGTAGGCGACCGAACTACGACCACGATTGAATTCACTATACCAGCGATATATTGTGGTTTTTGATGGTGCTTTATCGTCACACAAATAACTGAGTTCATCAACACATTCTTGTTGAGATTATCCACGTCGAAACTTGTGAAAAATAATCCACCGAAAACCTTCTCTTGAAATTTCCATCAATCATTTGAAATTGATTTTCTAAACTCACTATAAACAAAACAAATGGCACTTGTACATCAAAACGTGAGTACATTTATGCCAACAAATGACAAACTTTATTATGGGGATGCCATTTTAGCTATTGACATTAGTGTTGCCAGTTCCCGAAATATAAAGACAAGCTTGCCAATACAACAACAAACAATCAGGCAAACATAGCCCGCGCAATTTCAAAATTCCCGTTACTTTTTAACATAAAGGGTTATCCGTATCAAAGTAAAGTTTAAAAAAACTCTAAAAATGCAGATTTCGATACATTTTTATTTCGTTATAATGTTTGGACGTTGTTGTTTGTCCTTCATTGGAGTATTTGCCGGACTCAATCGTTTTGAGATAATTTTTGATGATTTTTGTACACAACTTGGGCACTAACTAGCTCGGACATAACTTGACGAATGCTGGTTTTTAAAACCTTAAATTGCTCAAAAGTTTAAGGTTTATTTACGTAAACACGATCTTTTGCGTATCCCCACAAAACAAGTCCAAAGACTTGCAATCAGACAATTTTGGAAGCCAATTGACGTCGCCAAATCTCCAAATAACTCGTCCTGGAAATTAGTGGAATGGAATTCCGCATTAAACAAACATTTTAATAGTGTTGCCAGATCTGACCACGACACAGTTCATTGAATCCATACAAAATTGGAACATAAATAGAAGGAGTGCTCCTATGATAATGAAATTTTGTGTGCTGGATTAATTTAAGCTAATTAAGAAAAACTGCAAAAATGGTTGAAATTGGTCAGTTCCCAGGGGTACCTCCCTTGGACCTATATTAATTTTTTACATTATTTTGTATGGGAGGTACATACAAAAATTGAGCGATTTAAACAGAATTTGGTCAAAAGGCTAGGTAATTAAAGAAAAAGAAGTGTACTAAAAATTATTGAAATCGGTGGGTTCCTAGGGGTACCTCCCGTGGACCTATATTGTTTTTTTACATTATTTTTTATGGGAGGTACATACAAAAGTTGGCCGATCCTTACGAAACTCAATGAAAACGTTAGACAAATAAAGCAATACATGTGTTCTAAAAATGGTTGAAATCGGTCGGTTCCTAGGGGTACCTCCCTTGGACCTATATTAATTTTTTACATGATTTTGTATGGGAGGTACATATGTTACTCATAAATATTCCCATTTGTATTAATTAAAAAAATCATTTTTTAGGCAAATTTCATTTTATTTACAATAGAAAAATAAAATTGGTAACTTATTTTTATTAACAAAATGTGAAATAAAAAGTAAAAAAATTAATGTGTGCATATGTACAAACAACCAAGAACTCATCTCGCTATTGACTTTCATCGCTATTGACTTCTTCGTTAGAATCACTGAATAAACTTCTCAACTTCTTCATCAATAACTACATTTGATTTTGATTTAATAGTTCTTTTGGATGCTTAGAGAGGCTCAGACGTCAGCAACAATATTTTCATTAAATCTGTATTACACTTAATCCTCGAGCATTTACGGGTATGGTTAGGTCGATTTTTTTCTAAATTCTGTGTGCCTTGCTTCCAATGACTCTTCAGACAATGTTCCGATTGGTAAGAAAAATGCTGAAATGACTTCAGACTTTATGAACACTGCTCGGCATATAATACCAGCCATATACATTTATATACAACTGCCTAGTTTCTTCTAATTTGTTTGTATTGGTTTGTCGACCAAGAGACCTATTTTGCTCTTAAACTCAGCTTGAATTCTTGTTTTGTTTTGCACTACCAATTCTTTATTTTATTTTAATTGCACTTTTATATATAAACTAGCTGAATTACCCTGTGTTACTAAAATTATTTTGTTATCTAATATAACATTCTTTTTATAAGGTGTAGATAATATTTTGGAAATCAAAAGTTAATACTGGAGCATTCCAAGATAATCGCTACCAAGGCAAAAATTTTATATTTTAAGATATCAGATTAAAACCTATTATTAATGGGAGAGATTTAGTCTTAGTTAAGTGTCATATTTTAAAAAATTAAAAATAAATGGTAATCTTGGATATTTTTCACTTTAAAGTTAAGCTTTATAACGAAAAATATTTTTCACTTTTTAAATATAGCAGCACTGTAAGCACCGTTCTATGCGTCAATTAGTTGTCAGTAAAAATATTAAAGTGGAATATGAAAAAAAAAATTGACGAAGGTAACAGCTAATTGTTGTAATTCAAATTAAATAAATTAGCTGAAGCAATATTTTAGAATATTTAAACTTGCTAGGTTATTTGTAACACCCGTCACAAAAAACAACAAATAGTTATGTCAATACAAAAGTTGTAATCCAATTTAAGTGTAACTTTACAAAAGTAAGGCAATGCATGCAGCTTATTAATTTCTAATATTATTTTTTCTCATTGTTTTTGCAGAGCGCCAATTTAATATGATAAAATTGTGTAACACCCGTCACAAATTTATTTTTCTTAACTATTACACCTCGATAGTTAGGTAAGATTTGTATATATTTGAATAGGTCTGTTGTTCTTTCATACCCTACACATATTAATGTTACGAGGGTTGACTTTTAAGTCTTGAGGTATGCCAACACTAATGCGAATATATTAAATTTGACATTGTCATAGTAAAGTTCAATATTTTTAATGTTGAACGTACTCAGAAAGTTTTGTCATACGAGTGCTTTTTGTGTTGTTTACAGATACTTTACAGAACCTTTATATTGGTAAAAAAATGGAATTAAATGGTTAACATTTATGTGCGATGATTTTGTATGACTTTCGATGTGGATTAAACCAATAGTAGTGTTCCGATAGAATTCGATTTTGTTGAAGCCCCATCTCGAGACACAATGTTTTGCTGGTTTTTTTAGGACGAATTTCTAAAGGTCGTCCAAAATAGGCTGTTGTGACACAAAAAGTTCAAGTTTCACTGTTTCTTTAATTCTCAACAAGCAAAGATTTGCAACACAAAAAAGAAACAACTACAGACATTACAGCTATATTCCAAGTTGTACCAAGTATACCGAGAACTACTCTATAACTTCATTGATTAGGCATTCTTCGCAACGGGCACTGGAAAAGGTTCCATCGATGGTATCGGCGCAACAGCGAAGCGCAGATTATGGTGTGTCACGAAAACTCAAAAAGTAAATTTAAATAATATATTCGATTGCTTCGATTACCTCACCAAGGACCTAAAGCACAGACGTCAATATAATAAAGAAAGTTTTTCTTAAGAGGTGGGAAGCTTTAAAACCTATTTCGTAAATACAAAAAGTCATTAGTTTATGCACTTGTGGGAAATAAAATTGCATACGGAACAGCAGCATATTCCAAACAACATAATATTGCAGTATTTGAAGATACCATATCCTGTGATTGTCTCCTTTAATTTGATTAGTTTTAAATTTGTCTTTATTTTTCTACTGTAACACCCGTCACAATCTGTGTAACACCCGTCACACATTAAAATTGTAATAAAAACCTCCAAAACGTATTTTTAATTTTTTTGTTTTAATACAGGGTTAATCGTCATAGATTATTCAATTGACCGAAATTAAAATGGTTTTTGTAACAATACTAGTTTGGCTGAATTTCACAAACATTCAAAGTGAAGTCTGATTTTTCAATGAGTACTCGTAACACCCGTCACAGGTACTTTTATAAAAATTACACAAACATTGACCATGATTTTGAAAGATTTTTTTCCACGTATGGATAGACAAGTATAAATGCAATTTTTTATGACTGCAAAAATTGTAAATACTTTTATGTATGCTAAAATATTGATATTTCAAGGCGTGCAAATGTAACACCCGTCACCGTGGAATGTTCCTACTTCAAATAAATAAAATTACAAAAAAGTTTCGTCAAAACCAAAAAATCCTTTTTTGTAATTCCCTTTTAAATTTTGCTAAGTTTTGAATATTTTTCCATATAAAATTGAGCATTTTTCGCAAAAAAGTCACTTTTTGAAATCTGCATAACTTTCTTGTTTATGAAAAGGGGCAGATAATATTTTGGAAATAGGAAGTCAATACTTCAAATAAAATTACAAAAAAGTTACGCTAAAATCAAAGAATCCTTTTTTTGCAATTCCCTTTTGAATTTTGCTAAATTTTGAATAATTTTCCATACAAAATTGAGAATTTTTCGCAAAAAGTCACTTTTTTAAATCTGCATAACTTTCTTGTTTATAAAAAGGGGCAGATAATATTTTAGAAATCAAAAGTTAATATTCAAAATAAAATTACAGAAAAGTTTCGCTAAAATCAAACAATGTTTTTTTTTTTTGTTATAGCTTATCAAAACTCGCAAATTTTTGAGTTTTTAGGTGTTTTTTTTAAAGGTAAAGAAACATTTTTTTACACAAAATATATATTAAACAAAATTACTTTCAAAATCAAAATACATTTTAAAATAATCCTTTTTACTTACTGCTTTTTAGAAAAAAACATGATGTAATTTTTAAAACATTAACCCACTTTTAAATTACTTGATTTTCTTAAAATAACGGTGTTGTATAAATTGATCGCATTTGTTTGTTATTAAAGATATTTTAAAAAATCTTTTAAATTTTCTAGAACTAGATAATATAGATCTAAATTGCATCCTTTTTTTTATAAAAAGAAAATTTTTTTTTATTTTCGTACCATTTCGATGCATTGTGCACGGGGTCGAAAAATTAAACCTATACTATGTTTCCATGGCAAGTTAACTCGGGGCTTACTCGGGGTTAACTCGCTATGGAAACGCGAGTTGAGTTGAGTTGAGTTAAATCCACGAAACTCCGCGAAACTTGTAAGATTTAACTGGGTTCTATCTGTCAAAGTGAATGCTGCCATTTAGTATCCATTTCGCTAGTAAAACAATAACAAAAATGCAAATGAAATTGACAAGTTCGACTCAACTCGATGCTGTGCATGGAAACACTATCGAGTTAGCGACGCCATTTTCTTAACTCGACGAAAACCCTAACCCCGAGTTAACTCGCCATGGAAACATAGTACTATTCTATAAAAAATATGTAGAAAGTATTTAACTATAAAATAAATAAATAAATAAATATCTGGCCATTTCAGCCCTTGAAAGGACTTTGACCTAGCTTCTTAGGATCAATTGTGTTGTGCGTGTTATTAAGTTTGTACACAATTGACCGAGAAAGTATTTAACTATACTGTTTTTTATTTGTTTATTGAAATGCTTTTTTATCAGCACACTAAATTACACTAAAAATCACTAAATTTTTCGGAAATTACAAAAGTAGGTAGCGTCACTAAAATCACTTTAACTTCTGAACTTATCGTCTGATTCTAACATTTTGACACTTGAAGATTAGTGTTTCCTAATCTTTGAATTTATCAATTGTGGCGCTTACTTTATCATCCTAAAAAATAATTGAGAGATGTGTTTTATATAAAAATATAGAGATTTTACGAGAGTAAGATGCTAAGTTCCTAAAAATAAAACAGTTGGATGCATATCCCATGTGACATTTGCAAAGAATTGTCTTTTTTCAACTGATGCCATTCCGTTCTGTTTTCACACCCGTCGAAAACTAGCGAACCTTGAAGATTTTTGTAAACATGGGGAAAAAGTGAATTTCACTTCACGTCTTGTTTAAACATTTAAATAATTTAATTTAATTAATACAAAATATTTTTTATTTCAAATGATATATTTTACAATAAACTTATAACGCTAAAGCTGATATCACTAAAGTTTGGATCTTTGGTAAGTTCAGAGTAAAAAAACTAAATTTATTTTATTTAGTTTTATTTATTTTTTTTTTCTTGGGAAGAAACTACTACATTGCAATTGATTTTTACATGTGACATCATCGCAAAGGAGTTATAATTTTTCAGTATATGCCATTTTAAAGATAACCTTTTTTTGATTTCCAGAAATCTTGCTGATGCCTGATTTATAAATACATAATATACCTACATGAACCTGCTCTGAGCAACAACAGTTCTTATCAAAAAATCTTATCTTGTGAAAGACCGTGCGAGTTTGACATCTGATACAATATTTATGCTATAATTACAATAAGAAACGCAACTTATATAATTATAAAAGAGATGAAAATATAAATTTTAAAAGAAATTAAGTTTTGTTGTTTTAATTTAAAAATTTTGAATCCAAACAATAAGTTATCTGACATTTCAATTATCTGACAAATCAGCT
The DNA here is from genome assembly GCA_943735915.1 of Pherbina coryleti. Lineage (NCBI taxonomy): Eukaryota > Metazoa > Arthropoda > Insecta > Diptera > Sciomyzidae > Pherbina > Pherbina coryleti. The sequence continues at coordinate 76,245,069 of OX030952.1, read as the reverse complement.
CAATCGCAACATTATCATCAGGAAATTTTCTTTCTATGTATTTTTACAGAAACCTTGGACAGCTTTAAATGTACTGAAATCATTAAAAAAGAACCAAAAATATTTGCATATAACGTTCCGAACAAGTTGTTAATTGTTTCGGAAATTTACTTAGATTTTTAATTTCAAATAAACAAATATTTTTCAACAAGATGAGTGTTATAATTCGATTACAAAATTTGCCATGGTCAGCAAATGCATTGGATATTCGGCAGTTCTTCAAGGGTCTTTCAATTCCAGAAGGAGGCGTACACATTGTCGGTGGCGAAATGGGTGATGCTTTCATTGCATTCAGGTAGATATTTCTTACACATCAATCAATATATGTAATTTTCTGCAAGAGTCAAGTCAAATATATGTGAAAAAATTAAGAGTATTTAGAGAATAACTTCAAGAGTATGCGTAAATAAGGCGATTATTTCAAGGTAGTCTTTTACGATCAATTTTGTACAAATAGGAATTAATAAAGAAGTAAAAAAAAATTAATTGGCAATTTCAACCCTTAAAAGGATTTTGACCGAGTTTCTTATGATCAAAATGTATTATGCGAGTTGTTAAATTTTTTGTACACAAATGATCAAGAACTGGACCTACTAGTTTTATGCCGACTCTACGATTAAACGGATAAAATACAAGATCTCGAAAAGCTTTACGTGGCATTATTTACTCTCTGAGATTTTCCATTGGCTGCAGAGAGGTGAGGGACCGATCAGAAAAATTTTCCTGTTATCTGTAGTTCGAATGTGGTATCGGATGGTCCACCTCTGGAGTCTGTACCGAATAAATAAATCATCTGTTCCAAAATTTCCCTTTTCTACTTATTAACAAAGAAAATATACCGACAGTCATTAAAATAAATTCAGTGTAGGTGTCTTTCTAAAAAAGCTATCTTCTAGTATTCGGTACTTTATAATAAGTTACGTAATTTTACCAGGTTTCGTGTCAAAAGTAAATATTTATTTATCATCAAATGCGGGAATGTGGAATTTGTTTTTGTTCAAGCCACTTTAAAGTTTCTAGGTTACATTAATGCCTTCAAATAATTCCTGCTAGTAGTTACATTCAAATTTATAAATGGTACTCGTAGAATGGTATGATTAAGAAACAAAAATGCACGTGCCAGGGTGGCAAAATTTTCAGTCACTAAACGTTTCATGATCATAGAAATTTCAGCTTTTGCTAGAAAACGATAAGGAAAATTGACGTTTGAGGCGGTGATGACCCGCACCGGACATGTGAAATTTTACTGCCTCCAAGATAAATCGTTCAATGAACGCAGGTGAGTAGTTCAATCGACGATCCAAAATTTATCAGAATATACGGGGATTAGTAAATTACATGTACTGGAATTTTAAATTTTCATATTTTTCTCCGCTTGCACAAAATTTCAGATAAAAAACTAATCACGTTTTATATAGATCAGGGCTACCAAGACTTCAGACGTTGTAGGTAATAATCAACCTCCAATCGAGGGAAAAATAAAATTATCTGGTAAATTGGAATAATTATTATAAAGTAATAATCAACGTCCAATCGATGGAAAAATGAAATTATGTAAATTGGGATACTTATTATTCCCTTAACTTGGTATTGTCAGATTCCAACTGATTATTGGTTTGACAGAAATCTGCCATGATTCGAATTTTCCGAGTATATTCACCAAAAAGAAATGTACGTACTTATTCAACCCCTAATACGAGCTACTCATATGCTATCCAATCTACTCACACAAAGGAAGTATAAGATGAATCAACTACGCATGACTCCATGTACAATAGGAATTAACACCCTTTTTACATTGGTCAAGAATTGGAAGCAATTTTTTTATTTTACTTTCTCTTTTGAACCCAAAAAATTGACGGTACAACACAAGCGTACCGTAAATTTTCCCCTTCTCTGCCAATTCTTGCCCAATGTGAAAGAGGTCTAATGGTTTTTACAGACTAAAAACATTTCCCCACTGACGATGTTTTCAATCAATAGAAAACATGAAAACGTATGAACACATATAAAATTAAGTCGTCGGATAGGAACATTCACCAACTTAGAATCTATTTAATTTTTTCTCTGGCGACCTAGAGATACTCTCTGAGTGATGACAAACAAAATAAGTGATGTCTTATTATTGCTAATAATTGAGTACGTTTAATGGTGACGTTTCTAGTTATGTCGTTATTTGTATCGATCAACTACCAATAGCCCGATGGATTAGTTGGTTTCGGAAAACTAACACCAAAAATCTTGAAAAACGAACACACATTCGGTTTTTCTCATTAAAAATAAGTCGGATTGAAGCTCAATTGGCAGAAACGCTTTCAAAAGAAATTAAATTGGATCTTTCTTCATTTGCTACTCAATTCTCAATGCGGAAGAAGGAAAAATCGCTCCTTTCTAGAGACGTTTGGAACGAATCAATAAAATTTTAAATCTTCAAAACCAAGGTCAAAAAGTCAAACTCAGGGTCCTCACAAATATGAGTCAGGGCTCGCATATGGCCGAAGTTTGGACAGCCATGGCCTAAAGCATTTATAAAAAATAATAATCTTTAGGGGTGTAAAACTTCCCGTCTCCTCCGGTAGGATTAGTTATGAGATTGAGTTCCGAAAACAAATGTTTCTACTCCTAAAAATATTTTGTAAATAGGGGCATAAAGTAAGTATTTTTTAAGACGAAATAGTCAGTCACACACTCGGAACATGAGGAAATCAGCGTATTTGAAGAAAAAATTGAATTCTAGGCAACTTAGGGTATAGAAGGAACTTTTTCATGAAATTTAGAGAAGAATGAACTTTTTTAGATTTCAACAAGAAATACAGATCAAGCTACTTCGGAAGCTTTCGGCTTTACCACATCATTTCGGAATGATAAATTTTTAAATTTTGGTTACCATGTTGGTGGTATTTTATGTCCTCCGTTTTAAACGATAGACATAAAATGTTTAGCCGACTTGCCTGGAGAATTTTTTGACAAAGTTTCAAGTTTATCTTGAGTAGCATCAATAAGGTCGCCGATTCAAATTTAGAATCTGGATCTTCGGAGATTTCGGCATTTGGCTAGAAAGGCGAACATATTTCCGTTCAAACACTACAAAAAACAAATACAAAAAACAAATACTCTAAATACTAAAGGTGATGATTTTTTTATTTGATTTCCGAAGTAATTTTATTGAGTTCTACCAAATTCAAATTAGATACATCAGTAAGTGTAAGTTACTTTTTGAAACTACAACCAAATATTACTTTTGAGTAGGAGGCAAAAAATTATGATTTTCAAAATTGAAGTGAAACTCGCAGCTCTATTTCACATTGACTCTCTTTAAAGATATAAAGCCGAAATAACGATATCTGACTGATTTCCAAAAATTTCCCGATTTTTTTCTCTACCCCTTATTCGAACAGCACTGATGAGGATGCTCGGCAAGCAATGATGAAAGATCGTGGCAAATTGAATGAAGTACAAGTTCGGCTACTTCTCTCATCGCGAGCTGAAATGCAAAAAGTAATTGAAAAAGCTCGCCAACAGTCTATTCTGGCCCTTCAAAAGGCTGGAGCCATTCCAGCTACCACATCGGTCGCTTCACTAAAGACCCCCTTATCAGCACCACAACCACCTGTTATAACCACAAACAGTCTGCAAAATATATTGGGCACACAATTAGGTGCTGCGCCATCCTTTCAAACTTATCAACAACAAGCAGGCATTACTCTGATTCCTACCCCAACTGTCCAAACCGATAGTTCTGAAACCAAAGTCAACATTTCGAGTCGACGTGAAAGCAATGAATCGTCAACGCGTGATCGCCGCCGATCCACCTCTAGAGATCGTCGTCGGTCACGTTCAAGAGACCGCAGTGATCGTTCAAGTGGCAGGAGACGTAGAGAAAGAAGTCGTTCAAGAGAACGTGATCGTAAAAGTGGAAGACAACGTTCTTCGCGCCGCTCAAGAAGTCGAGAACATAGTCGCGATCGTACACGCAATGGAAGTCGGTCGAATCGCAACAGCAGGGATTGCGATACAAACTCAAATAACCGCTTTAACCGTGAAAATACACAAAGATCATCTGCTAAAAGCACTGATGTGAAAGACTCTGCTGGAAGTGGAGTTAAAGCTCCAGCCATAACTTCATGGAACATGCCACCCACTAATGCATATGAAACAGCCACTGTAAAAAATGCAAGTAATGTCCCAGCACAAAGGAATATTCCATTGAATGCTTTTGCAACAGCTCAAGAATCAGGCATTCGTCCAAATATTTCTAACGCTTATACAACTAGCCCCTCGATAAACGATATTGGTTCCCAGACTCCTAGCAATAAGATAGGCTCTTTTACAGCTGCAGCACTACCAAATTTTCAGAACTTTAGCACATCGACTTCAACAACCAATAACTACAGTATCAATTTTTTGTCCAACCCTGCGGCAACTTCTAATACAGATGCGAATAAGCCGGCTTTTGCTTTGCAGAATCCTTACACTGCTGCTTTACGGGCAGCTTCATCAAATTCAAACTCTCAGGACTCCAATAGCTCTTCAGCATTCAGCCCAAATATGCAACAGACTAGCTCCTCATATTCCAGCTTGTTACTAGATAAAAAAACTATAGCACCTCAACAACCAACAATTCCACCGATATTAGCTGGTGCTAGTCCACTAAATACCTTTGCGCAGCAATCACCCCTGCAACAAACATCACAGCAACAGCAGCCAAAAGTGCAACAACAGCAACCAACAGTGCAACACCAGCAGCCAATAGTAGAACAACAGCAGCCAACAGTGCAACAACCTATTGCATTTGCAAACACAAACCCCTACGCCCAAATGTATCCTAACCTTTTCGCCCAGGCTGCCGCAGCTGGGACGGGTATTGCAAACCCTGTGCGCAATAATATCCAAAACTCAAAACCCACAGACCAAAAATTCCCACAAAGAACTGGTGGCTCCAAAGATTATAAAGGCTCTCAAAGAAACAACAACGACGACGAAAACGACAATGGTAAGCCATGTTCTATAAAAATAAGCAACATGTGCAGTGGCACTACTTACAGCGACTTGCGAAAGTTTTTCTCTGGGCTGTTTATACCACACAATGGCATTAAGATGATCAACGATAGAGACGGATTACGCACTGGTGTAGCTTATATACAGTTCTCAAGAAGCTCCTGCATTGGGAAAGCAATGATAAGAAATAATACCTTACTTAAAACAAAGCGCGTCATCCTAGAGCCTGTGACCGATGAGGAGTTTCGGGAATCTGAAGACAGTTATAAACCGCATCGAGATCGGGACAACTATAATCGCTTCAATCGTAACGACATATATGATAGTGGAAACCGTGGAGTCTATGACAACCGTTTCGATAACCGGAATAGCCCTTCGCAAGGGAGAGATGATACAAATGTTGTTGAAGGAAACGCTATGAAGCAACAGTTAACTGGGTCAGGAGGTCAAGAACCAATAACTGTACTCCACGTTGAAGACATCCCGGCTATGGCTACCGAAGTTGATATCATGAAAATGTTCTCGGTATTCACTATTTTCGATATACTCCTCACTGTTAGCCCGGGAAATCGGCGTGAGTTCACTGCATATGTGAAATTCTCACGTGAAGAAGAAGCAAAAGCAGCATTGATGGAACAATCCCGACACATGATTGGACATCGTAAAGTACGCGTGCGTCCAGCAAAGGTAGAAGAAATGGAAAAAGCGAAGGAGAAATTGCGTTTGGCTAATGAACAATTGAAGAAAGAAGAAGCAGCATTGTCTGAGGCTGCTGAGAGAGATGCGCGGGATAACGATGCAACGGAAGATTTCAACAATATTGATGATGATGGTGATGACCTTACAATTCTCGGTAATGAACCAGATATGATGGATGAAAATGATGGAGGAGACAATAACCGAAATGAACGTTCCGAAAATCCTAATAATGATGTGCAAACTCCTCAAGAATATAAAACATTCAAAAATGGTCCAAGTGATCCTCGGTTGCGTCGCCAAAGGCCTAGTCGCTTCGCTGAGAGCGACAGCAATGATCCCACTCCTCCCAAAGGTGCTGACAATAACGACAATTCATCGTTCTCCCAAAAAATGCCCAATCAACCATATAACGGACCAAACTTTAACCCGTCATTCAATGCTCCATCATTCCCTCCAATGAATAATATGGAAAATAACTTCATAATATTAAAGAATTGCGATTATAATACTCGAATAAACGATGTGGCTCAGTTAATGCTGTCTGCGAATCTTGATCTAAAGCACATTGAACCTTTACGTAATGAACGGCAGATGCCATCGGGTGAGTTTATTGTTGAGTTTACCAACACTAAAGATGCTGCTTCGGCGTTAAATCGTTTTAACAATACACCATTTCGCAATCGAAACCTGCGCGTGCGCGATATAACGCCGCAAGAGATTGCCGATCGCATAGGTAAACCTTTTATGAACTACTTCCCCGGTGGTGGTCGGGGGGGCCAAATGCCAATGCGCGGTAATTTTGATTTATCTGGAAGAGGTCCTCCACCGAACTTCCGCATGAATGGTGGCTATATGGATGGCATAGATCGTCCTAGATTTGATAATATGAATATTAATATGAACAATCGTAATCGTAGTGGTAGTGGTACTGATGATAGTGGTAATCAGAATTTTTCACCAATGATGCGTTGTGGTGTTGGTGGAAGTGGTCGCGGTGAGCGTTCTAACTTTAATAATCAAGATTACATGGATGATGATGATGATAATGACAATCGGGATATTGTTGACTGTGATAACGACAATATGGACAAGAGCGACAATGAAGACGAAATCGTTAGTGTTAGCAGTAATGGCCCAGCCCCCGGCGATGATACATCTTCTATACCAGAGAAATTCAGTCGACCTGGTTGCGTACTTGCATTGGAAAATGTTCCATTCAAAGCTGATCTCAAAGATATCATAGAATTCTTTGGCGATTTTGATGTGATGCCCGATGATATCATAAGGCGCTTTAACGATGATGGCTCATCGACAGGGGATGCACGCGTTGCATTTCCCACACCAGCAAAAGCACGTGCAGCCTTCGAGGCGAAAAGACAACATACAATATTTAACCGCACGATATACATAAATACACTCTAAGGAATTAAAGTACCCAGCAAACTACGTGAGAAAAATCTATTATAAGAAATAAGATTTGCTACTATCACTCTTTTAATCTTCAATATATTTTTATAAATACAAATAAGAAATATGTTCGTGTGGCAATTGAATTTACCCATGGCTTTATTTTCCCTGCAATTTTCTTAATTAAGAAAGATTTACAAATTTTTCAAGGTTCAGACATTTCCTGCGTTTTATGTGTTAAACACGTTACTCAGAAATTTTCCAATTTTTTCTTATTTAAACAAGACCATTAGTTGAAATCTAAATTCAAATGCCACAGGAACACAACATATAGTATTTAGTTATAGTGTATATATAAATAATATTTTAAGGTGTTTAAACGAAAGTTTAATTCATTTAAATTCTAATTTTTTGGTAAGTACTTGTAAATACTGAATGTTCTAACCGAAATAATTACAACCATTATTTATAACGTTAATATTGGACATAAAAATAAAAGAAAAATAAATATACATATGCTCTGTGATTTTTAAGTAAAGTTGGTAAGTATGGAGAGACGTATTGATAAAGTAATTCTAAAGAGCATGGAAGAATTTTAAAGCAAATTACAAATTTTTTAATTAAAGTCATTTCAATAAATTTTAAATTTCTTCAACTATCGTCGACGGAAATTTTTAAAAAATTATCTGGCAAATACTGCTTGTCTTCCTAAATATATTGTAAATACCTAATGTCTTCCAATATTGTCGACAGTTGGGTGGTCTACATCAAGGTATATTTAACAAGGTAGTCTCGTCTCGGAGTGGTGGGTACAGCAGCTGTCAAACATAGGAAAAGCATAAAAAAGAAAAACAAACAGCGAAAAGAACCGTTTTATTTTATTCGTAAACAGTTGATTTTGACAGGTGTTATACCCACCACAAGAGAGAATTTCAACAACTAACACAACCTTGTTAAATATACCTTGGTCCATGGTATAATAATACAAGGTAGCATTGACAGTTGCTTGGGAAATCATATACTGTCAAAAAATATACTCAAAAAGAGAGCGCTCACAATCCGCTATTGAAAACACAAGCAATGTTGAAAACGTTGAAGTGAAAAAAAACAACAACCACAGCAGCTGCTGATGTATTTCCACAAAAAGCTGTTTTTGACAGTTTATGTTTTCCTGTTGAAGAGAAAATAAGCAGTTGTCAATGCTACCATGTATTATTATACCATGCCTTGGTCTACATCATGTTAACTACGCCGCCCATCACGGGTTCTAACATTATAAATGAATAAAAACATGCAGATCGTAGATATTGAAATAGCTACATCTTCCATGTTTCTTAACCTGTTTACATTTATAATAAGAAATTTAATGTAGGATTATTTTCGCTAAATACAAAACAGCATTCGGCCTATTGCTCCTAATGTTTCATTTTTAAGCGTTTAAGAATCTTAACATTTTTAACCGACTTCGAAAAGGAGGAGGCTCTCAAGTTCGTTGGTTTGTCCGCTTTTAAATAATGTGAACACGTCGTTTATCAACTCAGCAGTAAAGTAAAGCATAAAACATGAACGCAAGAAGTCCTTTACCCAATTTTAACAGGTCAAATAGTTTAATTTAATGAAATAATACAAAATTATACATTTTTCCCTTAGGCATCATTGTTGTAAGAAAAACTATAAAAAAAAAACACATTTTCAAATAATAAAATGTTACCATCTGAAAATTAGGAACACCCATATACTAAGATCTTTCAACGAAAAGCAACTCTGTGTTTGCGAAAAATTTCAAACGCGTGAGTAAAGCCCATATCACACGGTGTCCGTTTGCACGGCGTGCAATCGATTTTGTTGTTGCTTTCAACGTGAAACTCAAAAACAATTGAGATTCTGAGGAGATGAACATTTGGAACAGCGAACAAAATATGTTCATTCTTGAACCAAAAATAATAGAAATCAGATTACGCCATCAGAGGCAGAAAAAGTTGCACCGTTCTGCGCAAGACATTAGGTCTTTCGTGACGTAGATAGGAAAGACTCTTTCTCTGTTCTTCTCACTGATTTTCTGTTCGTGCAAGAAAAGACGAAAGATAGTGCGAAATAGTTCTGTACGATTTTTTTTTCAGCTACAGTTGTTTTTTATGTTTTGCTCGGTGAAAAAGAGCTGATTTTGACAATGGATCGATCATGACGTAGGCAGACATGCGCATGGCATAATCTTGTATTTATTATTTTTGTTCTTGTACGGTGTTGATACAGCGAACATCGTGCAAAACAGTGTTGCTGGGTTGTGAAATTAAAGACTTGGGCGTTTGAGTAGCTAAAAAGTACATTTTTTGAAGAAAAGTGCTATTATTTTACTAAAACAGTATGAAGAAAATAGTTGTAGGAAACTATCCCTTGTTGGAAGTAAGTAATGGAACTGAATGAAATGTCAAAATCTGTCCGCCATTCTTTTTTTACCGTGTAACATACCAGCAAAATGTGGAAAAGAGTAAAAAAGATTCATTGCACGCCGTGCAAACGGACACCGTGTAGTATGGACCTAAGTAGAATATGTATAGTCCATGATACAATTACAAGGTAGGCTCATATTGGAGAGCAGGGTGCGCTAGTTGTCAAAATCAGCTGGTAATTTTAAATTCTTATTGTTGTTGTTGCTTTTTTCGTTTGATGTTTGTAGCTCCAACAGCTTTGTTGTTGCAAAATTTCACAATTGAGCGGCCATTTTAAAATGAGCCTACCTTGTAATTGTATCATGGTATAGTCAACGTGTTGAAGTTTAGATCTTTTATGATATGAGTTACCATATGAGACATACATGCCTTTTGCGATTGTCGACCGGCAGTAGATAAACGACTAACTCAGTAAATAGCGATTATCGATTAGCGATGGTATTGTGAGTGTAGTTTACTCAACTAACTAGCGACTGTAAGGGCCATTTTAACAGTCCAAGCTTAAGGTGCTCTTAAGTTAAGGAAACTTGAACACTTAAGCCCACCTTAAGTGTCGTGCGTTTTAACAGTCAGCCTTTAAGGTACACTTAAGAAATTTGTTTTTCAACAACTCGCCAATCTCTTCATCATTTATATCAGAATCAATGCTTAAATTAACTTGTAAATTTCTTCGTTTCAACAAACGCGATTCCATTTTTCTTATTGAAAAAATGTGAAACAGCTGATGCTTGAGGAGATCTTAAGCGTCCAATATTGGCAGCTTAAGGAACCCTTAAGTGCGACTGTGTTTTCTGCACTGTTAAAATGATTGTTAAGCTTAAGGTCTCCTTAAGCGCTAAGGGGACCTTAAGCCTACACTGTTATTACACCATTTATCTACAGGTCTTTCTTAATCAATGGTTTTGCGCGTATAAAATTTTAAAATGTAAAAAAATAACATATTTGCCTTGAAAGTTGTTAAAAAATTTAATACGGATAAAATACATTTAAGACCAAAGATTGTAAGCAGCAAAAGCAACTGGCAAGAGGCAAACATCTGTTTAGAATTTAGTAAACAATTCACAATAGTCAACATTTTTGTCGATTGAGTTACACAATACCAAAATGAAATATAATCGACCCAATCTATTGTATTATATTCTTACCATAAGGTCGTATTGGGAATTGGAACATAAGACAGCGTCTTATGCGTCCGGCCTAACGCGGTATTGTGCTTTAAGTACAGTCTTCATTAAGCTGAAAGTACACTCACTACACTTGCGCCCGTCTACTCTCTGGGCTACTATTCCAGAGATAATGAGATGGGAAACTTCGTTTCTATTGTGAATTCTGTTGATTTTGACAGATAAAAATGCTTGTTCTTCAGTTTTTTTTGCAATCACGTATTGTGTATGTGAGTTCACCTCATATTTGTCAAAAATAGGTATTACACCCAAAAAAGTCTTCCATATTTAAAAGAAAATTGTTTTTAGCTGAGCAAGAATATTGTTAATAATAGTCGATAAAGAACTTTTGTTAACATAAAAATGTTAGTTTTGTCTATCTAATTTGTGGAGTTACTTTGATAACAGACAAAAATATTTTTGATAGAAAAAAATTGAATTTAAAATGAAAAAAATTGTTCTATTTACAAGTGCTGTTGTTAACAGAAAAACATAATTCAATTTCTTTCAAGAACAGCTATATCTTTGTTTTAAAAACTCTGTTCTAATTTTTAAATGCATGAATTTGTTTGAACAAACATTGTAGGCTAGCTTTTCCCTATGTGTAAAGTGGTGGCTTAGCTGTCGAAAGTGAGATATTCACCAGCGCTCATGTCCATCCAGAGGGGTGAATTCATCGAGAATCCATCGAGAGGGGTGAGTTTGTCATGAAATTTTACTAACACATTTACAACATTTGCATTAGTATTGACTGCATTTTAGCATATGGCCATGGTATAATAATACATGGTAGCATTGACAACTGCTTATTTTCTCTTCAACAGGAAAACATAAATTGTCAAACACAGCTTGTTGTGCAAATACATCAGCAGCTGCTGTGGTTGTTGTTTTTTTTCACTTCAACGTTTTCAACATTGCTTGTGTTTTCAATGGCGGATTGTGAGCACTCTCTTTTTGAGTATATTTTTTGACAGTATATGATTTCCCAAGCAACTGTCAATGCTACCTTGTATTATTATACCATGGCATATGGCTATCTCCTTTTTGCCGAAGTTTCCAATCTCTTTATCTCTGACTATTCGATAAGGTAAGAAATAGATGACAGTTTATGTGGTACCAACCATGGTGTAGTTAACAAGATGATCGTGACGTTTACTAATTTTCCTACGGTTGTCAAAAAATGTTGAGAAGGGCTCATATTACACGTTGGCCGTTTGCCCGGCGTGCAATGAATCTTTTTTACTCTCTTCCACATTTTGCACGCTGGTATGTTACACGGCAGAAAAAGAACGGCAGACAGATTTTGACACTTCATTCAGTTTCATTACTTTTTCTCCTAAACTTTATTCCAACAAGGGTTTCCTACAACTATTTTCTTCATACTGTTATAGTACAATAGGAGCACTTTTCTTCAAAAAATGTACTTTTTAGCTACTTAAACACCCAAATATTTAATTTCACCACCCAGCAACACTGTTTTGCACGATGTACGCTGTATCGACACCGGGCTAGAATGAACATATTTTGCCCGCTGTTCCAAATCATGGTGTAATTAACAAGGTGATCGTGACGTTTACTGATTTCCCTTCGGTTGTCAAAAAATGTTGAGAAAGTAAGAAAAAAAGAGACAAGCTGCGGAAAAGTGTCAAATCGCTTGCACTCAATAAAAAATTGTAATAGATTGTTTTGCAACTTTTGCTTGAAATTTACGAACAGCTGTTTTTGACAAACGTGGGTAAAATTTTTTTGAGATAAGCTAAAAATTCACGATCACCTTGTTAATTACACCATGTTCCAAATGTTCATCTTCTCACACTCTCAATTGTTTTTGACAGTTTCACGTTGAAAGCAACAACAAAATCGATTGTACGCCGGGCAAACGGCCACCGTGTAATATGAGCCAAAAAGTAACAAAAAAAGATACAAGCTGCGGAAAACTGTCAAATCGCTTGCACTCAATAAAAAATTGTAATAGATTGTTTTGCAACTTTTGCTTGGAATTTACGAACAGCTGTTTTTGGCAAGGGTTGGTAAAATTTTTTTGAGATAATCTAAAAATTCACGATCACCTTGTTAATTACACCATGGTACCAACCTTGCTGGTGCCTACAACCATAAGTAGGTTGTGGCCAGCGGCGGATCTGGAAAAAATCTTGGGGTGGATAAATTATCAAAGACACACTTTTTAAATTTACTTTTAAGGGGGGAAACGCAGTCAGACCTTTTTTTTAAATTTTTTTTCATTTTCTTAAAGCCTTAAGTCTCAAGAAAATGTGCTGAAAATTTCAAGTCGATATCTCAAAAAATAAAGTTATAGCCTAGTGAAATTCACAATTTTTGATAATTTTTTTAATTTTCCACTGTGTATAACTTGCAAAAAAAAAAAATTTATAAAAAGAAAATATGCAAATATTTTTAGTTTTTAATGTACTATCGACGTGCAAAGTACCAAATTCTTACAAATATATATATACTAGCATACCCGTTCCCAGCGTTGCTTGGGAATATAAATCTATGTAAATAAAAATGTAAATGTATGTTTGTACAAAATCACAAATCTCCGTAAATTCTTTACCGATTGGCTTGGAATTTCGGCTCAATAGTACATTCAAATAGGGTCGTGTTTTATATAAAAAAATTAAGCAACTCATTTCACCGCCCACAAACCAATAAAAACGCTATATTTCAGAATTTTCAGATAATTTGAAAATTGAGTTCGAATTGTTGTTGTCGAAAACTGTATCAAAATTGGGCGTGGTCGAAATTTATCTACGCCCACTTTTCAGAAATCATATTTCTTGAGTTGTACATGGGTAAATGTTGCAACGCCTACTAATGCCACCCATATAGAAAACGGCACGATGCCGGTTGATCTGTCCTCTGGACGAATTTCGTTGCCTCATAATTTCTGTAATTAAGTGACGTTAAAAGAAAAATTAGTTGAAAAAGCATTTCCCAATATTCAAACCAATTATACGTTTCAATGGTTTTTTAAAACTTTTAGGGTGTATTTGGCCAGTCATGGTACGTATTTTAAACTTCTTTGTACAACATCAGATGAGCGGTTCTCGAGATATTGCAAAAATAGTGGATCCCCTGTCGACCATACGCTTTATCATATAAAATCGCTAAAACTCAGTTTTTCATTCTTTTTTTTTTAAATAAAAATCAATGAAACTCGGTAAGATCGTACTATTAAGTAGTATCCTTTGAGTGGTAAAATTAAGTGAGCATTGGATGGAACCGCCCATACATTTAAAATTTATGGTATCGAATAGCTTTGGACCTGAATGCTGCATGAAAGCCAATGAAAGTCAGTATGGAGTTACCACTTGGTAATGTCCATCTAATAAAAACTGGCATTGACATTTTAAAAGGGGGTGTGGCTCCACCAATTTACCAGTTCAAATTTTTGATATCGAATAGCTTTGGAAGTAAATATCACAGAACGTTTAAACTCAGAATGGAGTTACTATTTGGGCGAGCCAGGTGTGGCTAGTCTATATTAATAAAAATCATTTTCTGTTTGTTTGACTACTTAACGGCTGAACGGATTTAACTCAAATTCAGCTCACATATTATTTGAACCCTAACTTAGGTTATGGCATACTAAGTTTTGACCACGCCTCTTCCGCCCCTTTAAAAGTAACGCAAATCTTATTCATTTTAAGGAAATCCTGTTATTTTGACACCAAAAACATTCACATATCTTTAAAATTGCAAAAACTTCTGGTACAACGTCTTTTTTTAAAAACATCGTTTCCTTAGAATAACAAAAAAACTATCAGAAATTCGTATATTTAACTTGCGATGCAAATAACTCCGTTGTTTTTGAATATATTTCATTCAAATTTTTTTCGTTGATAAACTCAATTCAAGTACTCAATAAAAACAATTTAAAAGGTACCGTTATATTAAAGAATTTTTAATATTTCTTTCAAAAAAGGTCCAAAATATTGACTTTTTACTCAAAAAATGACACAAAAGTTGTTTTTGTTGTTAAACTAATAAAAACTCAAAATTGCATTTTCGACTACCTTTTACATGACATAGCGTTTAATAGCAAAAATGCTTTCAATTTTACAAAAAAATGTCATCAAAAACATGACCATTACACCCAGTGATTTTTTAAAGAACTTAATTTTTTCAAAAGATTTTTTATTGTTTTTATAGAATAGTTAAGCTCAAAGAATAATTTATGTGAAAAAATTATACCAATATCTCTTTCCGATCAAAAATAATCGCAATAAATATATTTTTAGACACAAACCAATCTGTTTTTCAAATGCTTATCTATTAATAAAAATCATTTTGTGTGAACAATAAAACTACTGGAAAACTGTAACGGGCAGTGGAAAATGACAGTGGTGTCAAACTATGAGTCTAAGAAAAGTTTTGAATATTATGTTCCCATATAGTTGCAGGGTGCAGCAACGCGCGCCGGGAAAAGGCTAGTATGAAATAAAAACATACTTTTATATCTCTACGATATATTGGACTTATGGCAACACTGCACCAGACATTAATTAAGTGCAACTATCCACTCAAGACGGACTATCAACTATCTCTCAACAAAGAGCTTAAACTATTGTTTGCTGTTATTTTGTACTGCTTGCAAAATGCATTGCCATTGCATTGGCATAATGGATAAAAATGCATGAATTCTTAAAAAAATTAAATGAAAAGTTTACCAAACACATAATACCCAGAAGCAGTATTATAGCAATTGAATAGTAAACAAATTATCAAAATCGGTTTATCGATTACCCCGTTATTGAACATCGAAAAAAATACTTTGTTCGTAGCTAGAAATGTCAAAATGAAAAGTAAACAACACAACGGAGCTGCGCAATGCGTAATCTATTTTTCTATCATTCTTGGCTACACTGAACCAAATATTGTTCTTAAAATCAAAGAATCTCGTTCATAAAGCGAAATTCATTGAGTTTTAAGAACTATTCATTGCCCCAAAGAACGAATTCTTTGGTTCAATGAATCGTTGTTCTTAATTTTAAGGAACAGTTCATTGTTCGTGTTCATTAAAATTTTGTTCCAGTTCTTGTGTTGTAATATCTATAAAACCATTAGAGAATTTTATCTCAATAAGAAAATGATTTTTTAAAACATATCTTGATATTGTTTTAAAATTTCTAAGGACAGACTAACTTATTGTAACAGTTGTAATCATTTTTCTTCATAACATATCAAAGAAATAACGTAAGAACAAAGATTCATTGAATCAGGGAACTCGTACTTTGGACCAATTTTAATGTATAATACATTGGGACAAAGAACTTTTTCTTTGTTATTAAGTACGTTTTTGGTTCTGTGTACACTGTAGCAGGAATTAACTGAGTGCAACTGTCCACTCAAGAGACCAGCGCGGTGAGTTGTAGAATCTCACCTCTCTCTCTCAACAAAGAGCTTAAGCTATTGTTTGCTGTTATTTCGTGCTGCTTATACAATGGCAGCATGGATTAAAATGCACGAATTCTTAAATAATTAAATAAAAAGATTTACCAAAAACGTAGTACCCAGTAGCAGGGTCGCTTATTATAGCAATTGAATAGTGAAAGAATTATTTAAATCGGTTCAGCATTTACCCCCTTGATTGAACGATGAAAATTCGAGAGACGCCTTTTATATAATAGTATAGATAAAGCGTCCGATTTGACATGGAATCATCGATATCTGTATTTATTTATTTCGCCCTTTTTCTGGAATAATATCTTAGCGAAAAGTAAATAAAAACTTGAAATTTAACTAATTCTGGAATTAATGTTGATTTATTCAAATTTTTCGCGCTTATTCCATTGTAAAAACATTTACAATTATATTTTCAAGTATGTGCAATGGAAAAACATAGTACTTTTCAATAAAAAAAATTATTAAAGGAATTTAAAACGTATTGTTCTGACATTACGACTATGATATAGTACACTTTGAAAAATAAATGAACCATACAAAGTGTATACTGATTATTAGATAGTCATTAGATAGAGAAAAAATTACATGACAAAATCATCGCAGGGCATCTTTTTTGCAGCAAAGTTATCAATAACTTCGTTAATATTTATTTAAATGTCTCTATGTATACGCAATAATAAGAGTCCATTTAATCGTTCTTGTTACATAAGCAACTATGGGCAAAGAGCGCTCTGAGAGCGTTGAGAATAGGAATTGAGAGAAAAGGCTTATGTAGCAACACAAAAGGCAACAACAAATCAAAGGCAAAAGACAAACACAGAAACAATACAGAAGCTTTAAATGTAGTGGTGCCCATACACGTACATAAGGTCTGTTTCCGTACTTTACACTGTGTAAGATTTGTGTAAAATATGTATGTGCAAGAGAGTAAAAACGAAATGTGAGAATAGTTGCAAAAGTACGGAAACAGCTTCTAGTAAGTTTCAAGCACAAAACAGCTGATTTTGACTGCAGACGGCAGCACAAAATTTAAAACACTTTCACTCAAATTATTAAAAGCCATTTTTAATCCAAAACTGAACAATTACTTCATTTTTATTTATTATTATTTATTTATTGTACGTAAATTTCTTTTTAGGCACACAATTTGTGAATTTATTTATCGCAAAACATAAACAATTATGAAATGTGATTTGACATTTGCTTCTTCTTATTGATGCTTATTCTTCTTGATGCTTGTTCTTACTTTACTCCATGGTGTAATTAACAAGGTGGTAGTGAATTTTCAACCTCTCTCACAAAAATGAACTCTCGATCTGTCAAAAACAGCTGATTGCATATTTTAAGCAAAACATAGTTTGTGAAATTTCTGCTTATTGCGAAAGTATAATTTGATTGTGTTGTGGTTTAGTCTTGGTTCTCTTATTTACTAAGCTTAAAATAAATCCATACTAAGCTTTACCAAGCATCTCTTCTTATGTGTTATATTCTCTTCATTATTTAGCAACTAAGCAAATCATTGTAACTGTATCAATTTATAAGTTTAATAAAGAAAACCAGTCTGGTATTACACACTGAACAGTGAACACAACATGGCGCAGCCGGCTATTTAAAAAAAAAAAAAAATTTTAAATGAGTAATGTCAAATTCATAATTAAAGAAGAAAAAGAAGTTGTTAGTAAATCAAAAGAAGAAATCGAATGTGAAAAGCAAAAAAGCCAAAGTAAAATTAAAAATCTAGAAAATTACTGCATTAAAATGGATTATAACAGGCCAGACCCGTTATTGATGGAAGGAAATCTTGCCGTAAACTTCGATTTATTTTTAAAAGATTTCAATATATATATGGAGGCATCTAAAAAAATAAATAAATCAGATAAATGCAAAAAAGCGAATTTCTTGAATTACATAGGAATTGAGGCAAGACAAAAATATTATACGTGGGACATAGCAAACAATGAAAATGCTAAATTAGACGATGTTCTGGAAGCTTTTAAAAAATACTGTAACCCAAAGAAAAATACAATATATGAGCGAATGAAATTCTATAAGCGTGTACAAAAAATTGGAGAACCATTTGACAATTTTTTAAAAGACTTGAGGGCAGCAGCAGAAGGGTGTGAATTCGGCAGCGGCAAAGATAACATGATTCGAGACTTCGTAATATTGGGTTTGAGCAACAAAAATCTAGGTGATAAGCTTATGAACACTGCAGACCTTTCTCTCGATTCAACTATTAACACGTGTAGAGTGGCAGAATTAGAAGAATCCAGAATAAAAGAAGTGCATGAGGTTATTCCTGTGGAAGTAGCAAATATAAATAGAAGACCAACAAATAGAACTAATTTTAATTATTTTAGCAAGAATTCAGATTATTACAAAAGAAATTCTAACAATGTTTGTAAAAATAATTTAAGGTATGGTGACGAAATCTCTTGTGATCGGTGTTTATCGATACATGCAAAAAATAAGTGTCCAGCTTTTGGAAAAATTTGTAAACTTTGCAAAAAACCAAATCATTTCTACATAGCATGCAATAAGTCCAAATCACGAAATAATAACTATAAAACAAATGAAATCTTAACAAAACTAGAGGTAGATAGTAGTGCGAGTGAAGAAGAAGGATGTTCAGGTGTGAATGCTCTTAAAACATTTTATATTGATAGTGTAGATAAGAGCTGTGCTAAAAACGAAATGAGATCTAATTCACAATGGTTCGAGTGTTTTGATTTTGGAAATTTAAAACTAAATTTTAAATTAGATACAGGATCCGAAATAAATGTGTTACCTTTAAAATATATGAAGCAAATTGATCAAGTTGCCACCATTAAGCCAGTTAAAATGATAATAGAAGCTTATGGGGGTAACAAATTGAGTCCGATCGGGTCGGTTAAACTTAATTGTAAATATAAAGATCTCATTTTGCTGCAAGACTTTATAATTATTGAGACTGATTCGTCTCCAATACTGGGTCTTGGGGGATGTCGTGATTATGGTTTGATAAAAAGAGTTGACCAAATAGTTGCCGAAGAAAAGCAACATTTTATTAAAGAAAATATGGACGTTTTTACAGGGTTAGGTTGTTTTAAAAAAAAATTTGAACTTAAAATAAAACCAAACGCCGAACCTACGGTAAAACCAGCTAGACGCATACCTATAGTGTTGCTCAACCGGCTAAAAGATCAATTAATGCAGTTGAAAAAGCTTGGCATAATTGCTGAAGTTGAACATCCAAAAAGCTGGGTAAGTCATCTGGTAATAGTTGAGAAACGTAACGGAGAATTACGAATTTGCCTGGACCCTCAGGATCTTAATAAAGTGTTAATTAAAGAAAACTGCATTATTCCAAAAACAGAAGAGCTCACCGCAAATTTACGGGACATGAAATATTTTACGGTGTTAGATTTTAAACAAGGATTTTGGCAAATCAAATTGGATGATAAATCCAGCGATATGTGCACTTTTAGTACACCTTTCGGGTGTTTCAAGTGGGTAAGACTACCATTTGGTTTAAAGGTCTCAGCTGAAGCGTTCCAAAAGTATGTTTCAGACAATTTTGATGACTTACCTGGAACTGAAACGTACATTGATGACGTGTTGGTGACTGGAAAAACTCAGCAGGAGCATGATCAAAATTTAAGTAGGGTATTAGCTAGGGCACGGAAATTGAATGTCAAATTTAACCCTGAAAAGCTACAATATAAAGTAAATAGTGTGAAATATGTCGGTCACATATTTTCTGCGGATGGTATAAGGCCTGATCCGGGTATTGTTAAATCAATTGTTAATTTAGATAGACCTCGTGACAAAAAAGGTATGCAATCCTTTATGGGAATGGTAAATTATTTAAGAAATTATATACCAAATCTATCTAAAATATGTTCAAATTTACGAGAGCTTCTAAGGAATGAAAGTGAATTTCTATGGGTTGATCTTCATACAGAAGAATTCGAAAAAATTAAATCTTTGATTAGTACAGCTCCAGCATTAAAAAGTTATGACCAAGATAAAGAAATAATATTACAATGTGATGCGTCACAATCGGGACTAGGAGCTTGTCTCTTGCAGGATGCAGGCCCTGTATGCTACGCTTCGCGTAGTTTAACTCCAGCTGAAAGAAACTACGCACAAATTGAAAAGGAAATGCTTGCCATCACATTTGCATGTAGGAAATTCCATCTATACTATTATATAAAAGGCGTCTCTCGAATTTTCATCGTTCAATCAAGGGGGTAAATGCTGAACCGATTTAAATAATTCTTTCACTATTCAATTGCTATAATAAGCGACCCTGCTACTGGGTACTACGTTTTTGGTAAATCTTTTTATTTAATTATTTAAGAATTCGTGCATTTTAATCCATGCTGCCATTGTATAAGCAGCACGAAATAACAGCAAACAATAGCTTAAGCTCTTTGTTGAGAGAGAGAGGTGAGATTCTACAACTCACCGCGCTGGTCTCTTGAGTGGACAGTTGCACTCAGTTAATTCCTGCTACAGTGTACACAGAACCAAAAACGTACTTAATAACAAAGAAAAAGTTCTTTGTCCCAATGTATTATACATTAAAATTGGTCCAAAGTACGAGTTCCCTGATTCAATGAATCTTTGTTCTTACGTTATTTCTTTGATATGTTATGAAGAAAAATGATTACAACTGTTACAATAAGTTAGTCTGTCCTTAGAAATTTTAAAACAATATCAAGATATGTTTTAAAAAATCATTTTCTTATTGAGATAAAATTCTCTAATGGTTTTATAGATATTACAACACAAGAACTGGAACAAAATTTTAATGAACACGAACAATGAACTGTTCCTTAAAATTAAGAACAACGATTCATTGAACCAAAGAATTCGTTCTTTGGGGCAATGAATAGTTCTTAAAACTCAATGAATTTCGCTTTATGAACGAGATTCTTTGATTTTAAGAACAATATTTGGTTCAGTGTAGCCAAGAATGATAGAAAAATAGATTACGCATTGCGCAGCTCCGTTGTGTTGTTTACTTTTCATTTTGACATTTCTAGCTACGAACAAAGTATTTTTTTCGATGTTCAATAACGGGGTAATCGATAAACCGATTTTGATAATTTGTTTACTATTCAATTGCTATAATACTGCTTCTGGGTATTATGTGTTTGGTAAACTTTTCATTTAATTTTTTTAAGAATTCATGCATTTTTATCCATTATGCCAATGCAATGGCAATGCATTTTGCAAGCAGTACAAAATAACAGCAAACAATAGTTTAAGCTCTTTGTTGAGAGATAGTTGATAGTCCGTCTTGAGTGGATAGTTGCACTTAATTAATGTCTGGTGCAGTGTTGCCATAAGTCCAATATATCGTAGAGATATAAAAGTATGTTTTTATTTCATACTAGCCTTTTCCCGGCGCGCGTTGCTGCACCCTGCAACTATATGGGAACATAATATTCAAAACTTTTCTTAGACTCATAGTTTGACACCACTGTCATTTTCCACTGCCCGTTACAGTTTTCCAGTAGTTTTATTGTTCACACAAAATGATTTTTATTAATAGATAAGCATTTGAAAAACAGATTGGTTTGTGTCTAAAAATATATTTATTGCGATTATTTTTGATCGGAAAGAGATATTGGTATAATTTTTTCACATAAATTATTCTTTGAGCTTAACTATTCTATAAAAACAATAAAAAATCTTTTGAAAAAATTAAGTTCTTTAAAAAATCACTGGGTGTAATGGTCATGTTTTTGATGACATTTTTTTGTAAAATTGAAAGCATTTTTGCTATTAAACGCTATGTCATGTAAAAGGTAGTCGAAAATGCAATTTTGAGTTTTTATTAGTTTAACAACAAAAACAACTTTTGTGTCATTTTTTGAGTAAAAAGTCAATATTTTGGACCTTTTTTGAAAGAAATATTAAAAATTCTTTAATATAACGGTACCTTTTAAATTGTTTTTATTGAGTACTTGAATTGAGTTTATCAACGAAAAAAATTTGAATGAAATATATTCAAAAACAACGGAGTTATTTGCATCGCAAGTTAAATATACGAATTTCTGATAGTTTTTTTGTTATTCTAAGGAAACGATGTTTTTAAAAAAAGACGTTGTACCAGAAGTTTTTGCAATTTTAAAGATATGTGAATGTTTTTGGTGTCAAAATAACAGGATTTCCTTAAAATGAATAAGATTTGCGTTACTTTTAAAGGGGCGGAAGAGGCGTGGTCAAAACTTAGTATGCCATAACCTAAGTTAGGGTTCAAATAATATGTGAGCTGAATTTGAGTTAAATCCGTTCAGCCGTTAAGTAGTCAAACAAACAGAAAATGATTTTTATTAATATAGACTAGCCACACCTGGCTCGCCCAAATAGTAACTCCATTCTGAGTTTAAACGTTCTGTGATATTTACTTCCAAAGCTATTCGATATCAAAAATTTGAACTGGTAAATTGGTGGAGCCACACCCCCTTTTAAAATGTCAATGCCAGTTTTTATTAGATGGACATTACCAAGTGGTAACTCCATACTGACTTTCATTGGCTTTCATGCAGCATTCAGGTCCAAAGCTATTCGATACCATAAATTTTAAATGTATGGGCGGTTCCATCCAATGCTCACTTAATTTTACCACTCAAAGGATACTACTTAATAGTACGATCTTACCGAGTTTCATTGATTTTTATTTAAAAAAAAAAGAATGAAAAACTGAGTTTTAGCGATTTTATATGATAAAGCGTATGGTCGACAGGGGATCCACTATTTTTGCAATATCTCGAGAACCGCTCATCTGATGTTGTACAAAGAAGTTTAAAATACGTACCATGACTGGCCAAATACACCCTAAAAGTTTTAAAAAACCATTGAAACGTATAATTGGTTTGAATATTGGGAAATGCTTTTTCAACTAATTTTTCTTTTAACGTCACTTAATTACAGAAATTATGAGGCAACGAAATTCGTCCAGAGGACAGATCAACCGGCATCGTGCCGTTTTCTATATGGGTGGCATTAGTAGGCGTTGCAACATTTACCCATGTACAACTCAAGAAATATGATTTCTGAAAAGTGGGCGTAGATAAATTTCGACCACGCCCAATTTTGATACAGTTTTCGACAACAACAATTCGAACTCAATTTTCAAATTATCTGAAAATTCTGAAATATAGCGTTTTTATTGGTTTGTGGGCGGTGAAATGAGTTGCTTAATTTTTTTATATAAAACACGACCCTATTTGAATGTACTATTGAGCCGAAATTCCAAGCCAATCGGTAAAGAATTTACGGAGATTTGTGATTTTGTACAAACATACATTTACATTTTTATTTACATAGATTTATATTCCCAAGCAACGCTGGGAACGGGTATGCTAGTTATTATATATATGGCAAAACAGTTAATGTCCAAACGGACCACAAACCACTAATTTCTATATTTAAAAAAGATCTAAGTAAAGTGTATGCAACGAGATTGCAAAGGATGAGAATGTCGCTTCTTAAATACTCACTAAAAGTTGAATATGTAGCAGGAAAATATTTACATATCGCAGACTTACTATCTCGAAATTACGATACTACTGAGCCCAATAACGATGATGAAGACTTCAATGAGGTGGTTCATTCAATTAACATAAGTGAAAAGAGAAAATCATTAATACAATTTGCTTCACTTAGTGATCCAAAATTAGCTAAAGTTATAAAGAACTGTAAGAATGGATGGGCTAAAGATATAAGTAAAATTCCAGAAGAGATAAGGTTCTTTTACAAGAAAAGGGATACTATTTATTTAGATGACGGTATATTATTTTTTAATGAGCGAGTTATTATACCTGAAAGCATGAGAAAAGAAGTCCTTTCCCTATTACATCAAGCACATTTAGGAATCCAAAAAACTAAAAATAGAGCGAAGGAATTAGTTTATTGGCCCAATATCAACTATGATATTGAGACTATGATTCAAAGCTGCATGATATGTCAGAAATTTCAAAAAAATAATGTAAAAGAGCCAATAATTTTTCATGACATACCACCGTTTAGATTTATGAAACTAGGTATGGACATAGTGAATTTTGAAAACAATAATTATTTAATTGTATGTGACTATTTTTCAAAGTGGATTGAGATATTAATTTTAAAAACAAAGACTATTGGTGAGATAATAAAAAATTTAAAAAGATTATTTTCAACTCACGGAATTCCAAATGAAATAGTTTGCGACAACAATCCTTTTAATGCATTTGCATTTGCCGAATTTTCAAAAAAGTACGATTTCAAAATATCATTTTCTAGTCCTTATTACCCAAAATCTAATGGGTTTGCGGAGAAATGTGTAGGAATAGCGAAAAATTTATTAAAAAAGTCTACTGAAAGTAGAACTGATTTAGACATGGCACTTTTAGAATATCGTAATACGCCAATATCAAGGTTAGGGGTATCCCCAGCACAAATCTTATTCAGTAGGCAATGCCGAACTTTAATTCCTACACACGATAATAAATTACAACCATACGTTATTAAAAACGTTGCAGAACGAATAAATGATTCTAAAAAAAAGGTTCAAAATTATTACAATCGGAATGCAAAAGAACGTCCAGATTTTCGAGCAGGTGACCATGTCATGTACAAAAAACCCAACAACTTGTGGAATCCTGGTAGAATCATAAAAACTCTTACTGAACCACGGTCATACTTGGTTGAGGGGGAAGGAGGAGAGATATATCGAAAAAATTAACAGGTTATTAATAAGCGTCACAGCCTGAGCGCAAAAACATCCGAAACAGACAAGAATCAGCTTAGTCACGACATAGTACTTGATCAAGAAGAAAATGAAGAGGGTGAAACGCCTGTAAGCGTAGAAAACTATTCGAACAAAATTAAAGAAAATGAAAATTGTCTAAGCGAAAACTATACCACACGATCCGGACGTGTTATTAAACCGACAAGAAAATTTCAAATCGATAAGCACTGATCAGATGTTGATTGTTTGTCTATTTAAAAATAATACATATAAACTTTTCTAAATTTGAAATCCAATATTTTTATTTAGTTTGTTTTAACTTTTCTTATAATTTGCTTTGAAATTAAAATTTATTTTATGAATTAATTACCCAAATTTGAACTCTTATTTAATATAAATTGATATACATTAATATTATTATATATCTCTTAATTCAGATGTTATATGAATTAGGGGGAGATGTTGTGGTTTAGTCTTGGTTCTCTTATTTACTAAGCTTAAAATAAATCCATACTAAGCTTTACCAAGCATCTCTTCTTATGTGTTATATTCTCTTCATTATTTAGCAACTAAGCAAATCATTGTAACTGTATCAATTTATAAGTTTAATAAAGAAAACCAGTCTGGTATTACACACTGAACAGTGAACACAACAGATTGATTATAAACTTGCTAAAAACATGGATAAGAATAAAAAATTGCTGAGACGCTGTGCGTGACGGACTGCGCTGGCTCGCGTTGTAAATAAAGCAAAGCTATTAGTCAATAAAAAACCAACAAATATTAAACTTAACCTCAAATTGATTAAACTACTTCTCCTGCAGCTCAAGATAAAGAGCTGAATTTTTTACGCACTATGTACCACTTCGTACGGATTGTGATACAGCTTTCGTAGATTTCCTCGAAGATTTTAATAGGATCAGCTTATTGCTGCTATTGTTATTGTGGAACTACATGGCCAGATCATCCATACTTGCAGCCAATTACAGTGTGTTTCCATATTCGGCTCTAGTTTTTCACAGTTTCAATAATTTTTATGAAAATCCAACAAAACTACATATAATTGCAGTTTATTACTTATAAGCTAGAACTACCACTAGCAAGCAAACAAAACAAATAACGATTTGACACTTACCAACAGGTCCTCTCTTTATGTCACAATTTTTTGACAGATTCAGCAAAATATAGTGTGTGGTGAAAAATTCACTACCACCTTGTTAATTACATCATGCTTTACTCGAAGTCTCGAGTTCTAGAACTCTCTGTGCACTTTGTGTGCTCGAGAGAGCGATTTTATGCTTGTTCTTCTTCTCCCATTTTAAGCACAGAAAGTACGGAAACAGAAAATAGTGTCCCACAAGTTACACAGTGTGCGTACGGAAACAGACCTATAGTTGAACGTAACCAATTTTTTTAATCACCGCAGTGATGAAAAACTTCGCTCAGCTGTTGCTACACTGATAGGAAACGTGGCAAAGAAAGCAAACGTTTTTGAAATTAGTGAAAAAATGTCATTATCACAAAGAGTAAAAACGGTGTTTATATCATTAACATTAATTTCGCTCGCCCATTTACACTGCCAAATTTGAAGTTCATGAAATAATTGAATTGGAATTAGTTCCTTATTACCGTCACAAAATGGAGTTATTATCTTAGAAATGTTAACACTCAAATTGTTTAGCTTTTCATTGTTGTGTTTATCAATTTTGTTTGGCAGGATTCCGTTAACATATAGTTTTTGGAAAAATTTTTCGCTGAAACGAGCCTCCATATCAGCAATGATATCATCTAGTAATGGTACAAATATGGAAATTCAAAAGTAGTCTTCTAGTGTTAAAGCGCTGACATTACTACGATGAACTTGTCTTCCAGCAATTCGAGGTATATTAATTGACAAACCTAACCTCTCGTGAAATTCCTGCACATCTGCAAATATTGTCTTAAAATATTATTCTGCGTTTTCTCTTTTTTTATCAAGCAGTGATCTTAAAGTTATTATTGAACTTTCTGCTGCATCTTTATAGAGGTTTGTTTTTTTCAAGATGCTACTAAAAACCTCAGATGCTCCCAATAAATCCGAAAGTACACTTATGGAAACAATACAACTTGTTGACCAGTTTTTTTTTTTTGATGACTACAGATCATGATATTCTACAAGCAAAATGGTCCTACTCTTATCGCATCGCTTCATAAAAACGTCACATGCACGCAAATGAAGTCACAAAACAAAAATTCTTTAAGAATTGTTTAAATCAATAAAAAAAACTTTATATTAATATCTCTGACCATTTTTTTGTAGTATTCTTTCAAAAAACGCCTTCAGAATCGCTTATGTATACATAAAAGTACCCTTAAGCTGTGGGCACAATTATTTACTTCATATAAAGTTTTAAAAGGTAAAGTGTTTAAAAGTTCTTGGGGGAGGAGGGTAATTACCCCTTTACTCCCCCCGTCGTATCCGCGCCTGGTTGTGGCCACGGGTTCGAATTTCGGGCTTTTTTTATTGTGCGCCATTTGCAAATGTTATCGATTTGTCCTGATGAGTACGGAAAATTTCTTGTCCGCATTGATCTCCGCCGGTTAACGAATTAAATAATTTATTCGCTGGATCGTCGCATTTCATTCCCTTAAGATGACTTAAGCCAGAAATAGAATAGAGCGAGAGTGTGATGAGCGATTACGATGCGATTTTGGAACGAAATCGAAAAAGGTACAGAAAGCATTTGTAATCAAACAAAAAATGAAATTTCGTATTTTCGTCAAGTAGTCCTCCATTCTCCTTTGCCGAACTTATTTCCGGAAATTCCTTCTACAGCTCCCTTCGTGTTTGTTAAATTGAGCAATTCTTATTCGAAAGGGGACTGCAAGTACTGCTTGTAGGGTCCTCCATCGGTTCCATTTCTCATTTTGAGCCAACTTGTTTCTCCCGTGTTTTCTTATCTTTTCAAACCTGATGAAAATTATAAAGTTATTTGAACTTTACGAGGACTACTATTTTTCGGGAATAGCAAATAATAAACATTTTTAAATGAAAATGGCGTTATTGTTTTTCAAAATATTCCCCTTGATGATCAATACATTTTTGCATTCGTTCCAACCATTTGTCATAGCAGTTTTTCTATTCCTCTTAAGACACCTCCAAAACATGGTTTTTGAACGCTTCAACTGCTTCTGCGGCGCTCGTAAATCGTTGACCACGCAGTTTACCTTTGATATTCGGGAACAAGAAGAAGTCATTAGGTGCCAAATCAGGACTGTATGGAGGATGAGTCATCAATTCGACGTTTTGAGTTCTCAAAAATGCACATGTTTGACGAGATGTGTGAGAGTTCGCATTGTCATAATGGAGAATGATTCATCTTTGGCGGTAAGTTTTGCGAATTTCTCCGAAGACTTCCGACAAACAAATGGTCGTGTACCATTTAGAATTGGCCGTTCTATGTTGCTCAAGTGGAACAGTGGCTACATGACCCATTCGGTGGAAGAAACAGGCGACCAGTGCTTCATGCGCGAACAACTTTTGTTGGAGTTGCCTCGTCTTGGAATACCCACACGGTCGATTACTGTTTTGTTTCCGGCTCATACGCATATATTCATGATTCGCCACCTGTCACAATTTTATACACGTCTTTTGAAGCACCACGATTGAACTTTTTAATCATTTCCTACACCAATCGACCCGAGACTTTTTTGAGTGATTGATAAATGATGGGGTATCCAACGAGAGCAGATTTTTTTACAAGTAAGTGTTCATGCAAAACCGAATGTATTGAAGTGGAACTAATGTGCAAGGATACCTCTATATCAAATGACGATCTTGCATTATTAGTTCACGTATACAACCGATTTTGAACGACCTTCACGGAATTCGTATGCGACCGAACTACGACCACGATTGAATTCACTATACCAGCGATATACTGTGGTTTTTGATGGTGCTTTATCATCATACAAAGAACTGAGTTCATCAACACATTCTTGTTAAGATAATTCACGTCGAAAGTTGTGAAAAATAATCCAACGCAAACCTTCTCTTGAAATTTCATAGAAGGAAAATCTATGATAATCTATGATAAAAATAGAAGGTTCAAGAAAATCAATTTTTCTTGAACAAATTTATTTTCTTAACTCGCTGTAAACAAAATAAATAGCAATTGTGCATCAAAACGTTGTGAGTACATTTATGCTAACAAATGTCAAATGTTCGGATTTCGTTTCGTTTATTTTCGTTCTCTGCTCCCAGAACGACGGTTTTAAATTCTGCCCTCAAATGCTACCAACTGAATGAACAAAAAAAGTGACATGTTAGGAAATTATTAAACGTTATCAATGAAATTTCATTAAAGTTTAAGCTTTTTATGTCATCGAATGCAAAGGTTCTCGCTACAATTGTAGTATTGCGAGAGCTGGAAAAGCTACAAAATGAATAAAATGAAGAAAACAAGTTACCAGTGTGCTTGTTGTATTAAATTGTGAAAAATCTGGGTAAAATCTCCAAAAGATTAGCAAAAACAACACTCTTGACCCCTTTTTTGACATTTACTTGCAGCAATTGTCTCTGAAAATTCGTTGACAGTAGCGCTGCAAGTAGGCTGCAAGTGCGAAAATGCGAGTGTGTTAGTAAAAATATTTGAATGTATACAGTTTTTCGAACTTGCACTTGCAGGTGTGGACGCCGTGTTACTGTTCCGTGTTAGTGTTCATCCAGCGCCGAATTTGTTAAACTACAAAAAAATTAGGTGGCAACCCTATCCGCCATCTTCAATTTTAAAATTCTGACCTCAGATTCGAAATCAGCTACCCCCTAAAACTGGTAAACACGGAATCCACAGAATCAACCCTAAATTGTCTTAATACGCTTAAATTTTTCCTACGCAACTTCATTGAATTATTTGGATACTTGAATTATTTGGATACTTGAAATAATTGGACACTTGTGAGCTTACAAGTTTATGCCGATCATTTCAAGCCTTTCAACTTTCAGACCCGACATAGTAAGTCACAACAAGTCAAGTCAACGAAAAATTATCAACAGATATGACTTGTGTCTGTTTGCTTTTACAGGCTAGAGGTTGGTTTTTCAAGTATGGATACATTCAATATTTCAAGTACTGGAAGTGTCTTGAACTTGAAGTAGACTTGTGCAGTTCTCTGGTCAACATGTTTTGAGTTCAGATAAAAATGTAAAGAATTATGCACTCTCTCATGGTATAATAATACATGGTAGCATTGACAACTGCTTATTTTCTCTTCAACAGGAAAACATAAACTGTCAAAAACAGCTTTTTGTGGAAATACATCAGCAGCTGCTGTGGTTGTTGTTTTTTTTCACTTCAACGTTTTCAACATTGCTTGTGTTTTCAATGGCGGATTGTGAGCGCTCTCTTTTTGAGTATATTTTTTGACAGTATATGATTTCCCAAGCAACTGTCAATGCTACCTTGTATTATTATACCATGCACTCTCTGAGGGCAGAATTTTTTGCCGAGAAAAAAAACGCCATTAGAGCTAGAGAGGATTTAAACCAAGAGACCGTGACACATGGTATAATAATACATGGTAGCATTGACAGTTGCTTGGGAAATCATATACTGTCAAAAAATATACTCAAAAAGAGAGCGCTCACAATCCGCCATTGAAAACACAAGCAATGTTGAAAACGTTGAAGTGAAAAAAAAACAACAACCACAGCAGCTGCTGATGTATTTCCACAAAAAGCTGTTTTTGACAATTTATGTTTTCCTGTTGAAGAGAAAATAAGCAGTTGTCAATGCTACCATGTATTATTATACCATGACCGTGACATAACAAGTTTAGCTCATATTAGAGATAAGGTGAGCTAAATGCCAGTTGTTGAATTTGAGTTTTTTCTAATTGTTGCTTTTGTTGCTTGGCGTTTGTGCCAGTAATAGCTGTGTTGTTGTAAAGTTTCACATTTGAGCAGCCATTTAAAAATGAGCTTGCTTTCTTATTGTATCATACGCGAGACTACCACGACAACGCACGGGCTTACACGTCTGTAGTCGCCAATGCAAAAATCCATAAACTGATCTACGAACTGCTGTCCCATCCACATCATGCTAAAGATTTTGCCCCCTGCGACTATTTCCTAACCTGAAAAAATGGCTCAGTGGTAAGAGATTTCGGTCGAATGAAGTGTTTCATCACTGAAACAAACTCCTATTTGAAGAACTTAGAAGATAAAACCTATTATTTGGAAGGAATAAAAAAAATTGGAAAAACGCTCGACTAAATGTATCGATCTAAAAAGAAATTATCTTGAGAATTAAAACGTTTTTTTGGCAAAACAAAAAATACATTTCATTCAAAAAGTCTCTAACTTATCAAATTGCCCTCATACACTCTTAAAAGCATGATTATTAATATATTTTTCTTTGTCCATTAAAAATGAGAGCCCATTCTATAAAAGTATAATTAAGAAATTGTTTAAAGAAATACTTTTAACCGTTTTCCCATTACTAGTTCGTGGAGTGAAATTAATTGGCAGTTATTTCAGTTGATCAGCCCGTGCATTGAATAATAAAGACTTTTGAAAGATTTCCACAGATGTCTTCATTAACGATTAAGATTATATCACAAAATCTCTTCTGTATGGAATAAATTAATTTGAAAATAATTTATATGCTGCCGGTGTGTGTCTTTTTATGTAGATAGTCATCTAACTTTACAACCATAAAAAATTGTGGCATCAAGCAACATGTATTACTTTGAATCCTTATGCGGCAATATTCATAAAACAAAACCACAAAACATCCAAGCGACCTGACCATAATTCAAGTATTCAACTTCTCAAATATAAAAGACCAAATAAGTTACCGTGCAAATCTTGAGCGCCAATTATGCACTTTAAGCCACTTTGATCCTATACTTCCGCTTAAAGCGAAAACCAAGTTTTGTCTTAATGTGTCTGAACCGGAACTCGATTTGACTAAAAAGTTTATTTTGAGATATAGGCCGCTGACAGACATAATTTATGCAATTTTACCGGTCTTTGGCACATTTATTGCATGGTTGAGTATCAACTTAAATGTAACGATTAGATAAGTATGATGCTTAGTTAACAATTCACAAGATTTGATAAGGAAATAGTTTATTATATATTGATTAACCCTTTTATGCCTTCAAAGATCTTGCATTAGAAAATGCATTTTTATATGCGCTTGGAACCTTTTTTTTCCTAGTTTTATTGATCACATCAAAACCGAAGTTTTTAAGAATTTAAAAGTAAAAATTTTATCACATATGCACTGAACACATTGACGACGGCAACGACATTACGACATCTGTCAAATTTTTTTACATGTATTTCTTATGGAGAGAATTTGGTCTAATGTCGCAATGTCGTGTCGTCGATTTAGAACTATTCCTAATTTGACAGCTTGTCGTCGCTGTCGTCGTCAATGTGTTCAGTACAATAGCGATTAATTAAGAGGGAAAAAACGGTCTACTTTTTTCACCAAAAATGTCTTGCCCTTGAAAGATCAGCTGTTAGACGAAAACAAAAACTAATTGGCCATTTCAGCCATCGAATGGACTTTGACCAAGCTTCTTATAATTTAATTGTGTTGTGAGGGTTATTAAATATTTTCAACACAAATAACCGAGAACGGGACCTACTAGTTCAATGCCGACTCCGAACAGCTTATGTGTATGTTCTCAAAACTGCATTGTCTGCAGAGAAGTGACGGCCGATCAGAAAAATTAATTTCAATTCGAAAAATTTTCTGTCAGCTCGAGTTCGAACCATGGTGTAATTAACAAGGTGATCGTGACGTTTACTAATTTCCCTACGGTTGTCAAAAAATGTTGAGAAAGTAAGAAAAAAAGAGACAAGCTGCGGAAAAGTGTCAAATCGCTTGCACTCAATAAAAAATTGTAATAGATTGTTTGCAACTTTTGCTTGGAATTTACGAACAGCTGTTTTTGACAAGGGAGGGTAAAATTTTTTTGAGATAAGCTAAAAATTCACGATCACCTTGTTAATTACACCATGGTCCGAACCAAGGTTCGGAACATTGGTTTTTTACAAAATGCTCAAGAGCGCTATTTGCGCAGTGTAAACACTTTTCTAGCACGAACCATGGTATAATAATACAAGGTAGCATTGACAGTTGCTTGGGAAATCATATACTGTCAAAAAAATTACTCAAAAAGAGAGCGCTCACAATCCGCCATTGAAAACACAAGCAATGTTGAAACCGTTGAAGTGAAAAAAAAACAACAACCACAGCAGCTGCTGATGTATTTCCACAAAAAGCTGTTTTTGACAGTTTATGTTTTCCTGTTGAAGAGAAAATAAGCAGTTGTCAATGCTACCATGTATTATTATACCATGGCACGAACGAACGAAGATTTATTCGTTCCATAGAAATAAAATATAAGGAAGTGGTGTTCTACTCACACATTCTATGCGTGTGTTGAAGAATTTTTCAAGCGAGATAGAGCATGATTTTTTGACATAAGCTCTTGCACATCAAAACAAAGAAAATGAGTGGTGAAAAAACATTAAAATATTAAATAATTAGCGATTGTCATCGCTATAAATTGTTTTAAAACGAACATATATAAAATAAAAAATTAAATAAGCATGCGTTGTGCCGTGAAAAGTTGTGAAAGTTCACAAAAAACACATAATAAAGAGGTTTAGTTTCACAGGTAATCTTGCTTTATAGTTTGTTGGTTCCCGCCATTTGTGTGCATGAGTCATGTGCAAGAGCTTCTGTCAAAACAAAAGTTCAGCTTCATGAGCGCATTTATTCCTTAGGGTGGCAAACATTAGGGCCCTAATTTTTTTTTTTTGATTGAAGATAAGTTTTAATCAGGGACCGTAACTTTTATAAATTTCTTAAAAAAAGTCAATAAATAATGGTTATTTTTACCGATTTTTTTTGTTTTCTTTTTTTTTATTATTTACTTTTATTTATTCGGTAAAAAATACCAGTTAAAATATGTTTATTTTTCGGTTAAAAATAGAAGTTAATATATGACTTATTTTTTCGGTCAAAAATTTATATATAACAGTGATATCCTATATTAAATACTAGCTTACCCGGTACACAATTTTTGCACCCGAAAATATGCTAATGAGCCGAACGACTAGTCGTACCATATGTGCCGTATTTCACGGGACGTGCCGTATTTTGCAAGATTTTTTAAGTGTCCTGCCGGGAAAAAATTTGTCCCGTATTTTTGGCATTTTTTGTAAAATACCTATGATTTCAAATACAATAAAAATTAAATAATAAAAATACGTCTGAACACCAAAAAGTTTTCGCCTTTATTTACGATATAACCTAATGCGGCTCTGTTTAAACGTTTATGTATTTGCATTAACTTCATTGTATTTGTAAAATACTTCATTTCTGTTCAACTTCACCGCTTCCTTATCTCCATGATACAATTATACAGGTAGGTTTGACCATGATACAATTATACAAGGTAGGAGTGACAACTTGCTTTTTTCTCATCAGTACCTTACATCGACTGTCATTTGCCTGTATATTTTGTTTTCTATTTTCTTTTTTTCTTTTTTAGTTCTCTAATTTATACTATTTTTGACAGTTGGCGTAAGACGAAAGAACTGTCACTCCTACCTTGTATAATTGTATCATGGGTTTGACAACAGGCTATTTTCTCACGAGATCGTTCATGGATTGTCAAACTCGTCTGTTTTTTGTTTTTTTTTTTTTTTTTGTTTGCTTTGTCTTGCATGATTTTGACAATTCATGTTCGCTGTGGAAAACTGTCACACCTACCTGATTAATTATACCATGCTTATCTCTTAGGCTGGAAACTCACTGCGACAAAACAGTTTCGAAACAGTTTTCTACACACTAGTTCAAATGAGCGTGCGCTCATTCTGTTTTAAGACGAAAACAAAACTTATTTGTCTGGCGCTATGCCACTTACTGCAACATTGTAGAAAACTGTTTTGAAACTGTTTTGTCGCAGTGAGTTTCCAGCCTTAGTTCTTTGATTCGTTCGCTCTGATCGGCCGACGCTCGATCTTTTTGGGCGAATCCAGTGTTTATATGTGCACAGAGTAGTAGATTTGTTGAAATGATAGTTAATAACGTAGGGAAAGTAAAAAAGAAAGAACATATATTGAAAACTTAACGCAAAAGAATTTTGTTTTACTTTGTTATTTTATTAGCACTTTATATAATAAAATTATTTATATAATATTCTTTATATAATAAACTTTTTATATAAATACTTATATAAATCTTTAATTAAAGGGCATAAAAGTAGTCAAAATTAATTCGATTTACTACGTTTGCATAAACAAAAATTGATCAACGCTGATGCTCGCAAGCATTGAATTTAAGTGTTTCCACTGCACGAACGAACAAGATGGCGACTTACCAATGTTCGCAACTTGTGTTCGTGTGATGGAAACGGTTGGACCGAACGAAGAATTCATCGCTACGAGTTGTTCGCGATGATTTCTTCGTTCGTTCGGGCAGTGGAAACGCTCGGTAACCTTGCCGCTTTGCGTGAATACCATTAATATTATATGTATTACAATGTGCATATTTTTGCATATATAAACTACAATATTTATTCCATGATAAAATTTGTATCATAAAGTAATCAACCGCATTAAAAGATTATTCGGGTCAATGTGTGGATAAGGTTTGTACACAAAGTTCTCTGTAACTTGTTGCAATTTAATATCGCACTCCATCTTCAATACAGGCACAACTCAAAATTTACAAATTTTTGCTTTTAAATGTTAAAATATTCGTAGTGATGATCTCCACCAACTATTAAAATTTTGCACTCATCTTTTTACTCTTTAATTAAAAAAAAATCGTTTTGTCTCCTTGTTTTGTATGAATTCTTTTGAAAAACAAAATGGTTTTTGCTTCTCCTGACAATTTTGAAATTTTGAGTTGTGTCTGTTTTGAAGATGGAGTGTGATATATTCCCTTTCGCTTGAGTGTCTTTCTCATTACGGACCACTATTTACTCACTTATCAGTTACAGAAACATAAGCTTTCGCAAAAGTGAGTATTTTGACAGTGTCACGTCACAAAAAGTGACTATTTGTCGCAAAAGTTACAGAAACAAGCTACTGATTATATTCGCTTGTTAGGATGCTTATCTATGAAAGTCTCCATTGGTTGTGGCCATGATACAATTATACAAGGTAGGAATGGCAGTTCTTTCGTCTTGCACCAACTGTCAAAAATAGTATAAATTAGAGAACGAAAAAAGAAACTAAAATGTACAGGTAAACGGCAGTCGGTGCAAGACACTCGTGAGAAAAGATACAGTTTTCACACCTACCTTGTATAATTGTATCATGATAGTGGCAAATTTAAGTGGAAAAGTGGAAGTGAAACAATATTTTGACGATGTCTATAACTCTTAGGTCCGTTCCCAAACTTTTTGGACTAAAAATGGTAAAATTGTCAAGAACGTGAGAGTAAAGAGAAACCTCTCAAAAATATAGAAAACATAAAAAAGTACGGGAACGATTTCCGGATTAAAATTGTATATACTGTCAAATAAAATCGTTTGTTTAATGTGGAGCATCGGCAGAGCAGACTGTTGGCAATTTATTTGCTAACTTGTAAACAGATGATTTTAAGCAGTTTGACACTTTTACCATTTTTGCCAGAAGATATTTCTTGGACTAAAACTTGCAAATTTTGACAGGGAGGGAACGTTTCTCAGGCCGTGTGCTATTCGGGAACTTTTCATTCGAGGTAGGAGAGAATTTACTGAGTTGAATACAATGTCTGTCTGTTGAAATAAAATTGTAAGTTTTGCTATACCAAAAGAACGGTAAAATTTTGACAGTTAGAAATTTCGACGTTTTTGATTTTGGTAGTGCATTAGCACAAGAATATTTTAATTTGCGAAATTGTTAATATATATTGAAAATTAGCAATTCTGGTTGCTATGCTGTCGGAAACATAAAATTTTTAACTTCTTTACGACTCACAAACTCACAAGTGTTTTTTTTCATTTTTGATTGTGTCGCTGGGGCTACATGGATTTTTGACAATCATATTCACCTCACAAGTGCCAAATATTCTCTTTCAGGCTGTCAAAATTTCATCATCCGAGTGAAAAGTTTCCGAATAGCAAACGGCCTCAGACTAAAACCTGTGAAACTGGTAAATTGGACTAAAATTTAAGAGTACGGGAATAGACTTTTGTCATTTTAATGACTGTAGGACTTACTTGTTGCTGTTTCCATTCACGTGTAAGCCGAAAAATACGAGCTCAGCTCAGAGCCAACAGTCTGAACTGTCAAAAAATCGCACAACGGACAATAGAAAAAAAAATCGGAAAGTTATTTGTATTTATTTCTTAGCCTAACTGTATCAAAGTTGTATCATAGCATCACCATGAAACAATAACAAGGTAGGCTCATTTTAAAATGAATGCTCAAATGTGAAATTTTACAACAACAAAGCTGTAAGTGCCACAAACGTTAAACGACAACAATAAATAGCAAAACTCAAAATCAACGGCTGAATTTCCTTACGATTGTCAAAAAGTGTTGACAAAGAGAGATACAAAGAGGCAAACTACAGAAAAGTTTCAAAACGCTTGGACCCAATAAAAAAATTGTATCAGATTGTTTTGCAACTTTTGCTTAAAATTTGCCATCAGCTGTTTTTGACAGTTGTAGGTAAAATTTTTTTGAAGTGTGAAAAATTCGCGATCACCTTGTTAATAACACCATGTGCATCACCATGGTAGAATAAAGAAGGTCGAAATCAATACAAAATCATTTTATGCATGGTTCAACAAAAGTTCGCAAGAGTGAGAGCGAGTGCTCATAAATGTCAAATCCAAGTTGACAGCTCATACAAAACGCACGATAACACGATGCTATCTTCTTGAACGCTGAAAAATAATGAAGACCATCCGACATACAGGATAGTTTGAAAGTTAGAACAGACTTTCCCGATATGCCCATATTG
Source organism: Pherbina coryleti (assembly GCA_943735915.1). Lineage (NCBI taxonomy): Eukaryota > Metazoa > Arthropoda > Insecta > Diptera > Sciomyzidae > Pherbina > Pherbina coryleti. The sequence continues at coordinate 76,207,196 of OX030952.1, read as the reverse complement.
CACGGTGTCCGTTTGCCCTGCAAGCAATGAATCTTTTTTACTCTTTTCCACATTTTGCACACTGGTATGTAACACGGCTGAAAAAGAACGGCGGACAGATTTTGACATTTCATTCAGTTCTATTACTTTTTCTCCCACTTTTTATTCCAACAAGGGTTTCCTACAACTATTTTCTTGATACTGTTATAGTATAATAGTAACACTTTTCTTCAAAAAATGTACTTTTTAGCAACATAAACGCCCAAATCTTTAATTTCACCACCCAGCAACACTGTTTTGCACGATGTACGCTGTATCGACACCGTGCAATAATGAACTTATTTTGCCCCATGATACAATTATAAGGTAGGCCCAATTCGGAGACAAAAAAAACGAAAAAGCAAAGCAAAGCAAAGAAAATCAAAACATTGGCGTAGGTATAATGTCATTTTTAACAAATGACGTTTGTTCGTTCAGCGATAGGGATGTATAATTTACATTTAACAGTATGAATCTGGGTGTTGGGTATTGAGTACCCAGATTTTATGTGGAATAATGTAAGAAAAGTAAGCAAAAACCCTAAAAATTTAACAAAATGAGTTATGTTTTAAGATATAATACAAAATTAATTGTATTATATAATTTTCATTCGACTTCTTAGTTCGATTGTTCAGTAACCACTTTATTTGCATCGCTTTGTATTGTATTTTGACATTATACCTACGCCTTTGTTATTGTTTTGTTGTTGATTTGTAGTCATAGAGAGTGTGTTTTTCCTGGGCCTACCTTATAATTGTATCATGTTTTGCCCTCTGTTCCAAATGTTCATCCTCTCACACTCTCAATAGGGCACCCCAAACGATACGACATGTCGGATGGAACTGTCATGTCGTCGCACATGTAGTATCGTTCGTGTGCTAAAAATGAAGTTGGATGGACATGTCCGATGAAAGACGAAAATTTTTGACTTTTTGCTCGGTCCATCCGACATGTGCGATCGTTTGTGTGCGTGTCCATCCAACTTAGTGCATTTTCTCATTCGATAAAAGTTCTTGAGTGAGAAACATCGAGCGGAAAAATGACAAATGTTATAAAAGTACATTTTTAGAAGGAATTTTTTGAGCTGTATAGAAGGCTCACAGTGACTCTGAAAAATAAAAGAGGAATTCATAAAAATAAAATTTGTAAATATATCGAGCACTGCACAATGCTCGATGTTTACTCGCTGGCAACTTTAAAATAATGAAGTCCATCCAACATGTGCGACTGTTTGAGACCAACGAAAAATAGTGCCGTTATTTTGTCGAACTACATGTCCATCCGACATGTAGTATCGTTTGGGGTGCCCTAATGGTTTTTGACAGTTTCACGTTGAAATGGCAAATCCCCAACTCACGCGGTGATTGCCAATCAAGCAATCTAGTCATTTTGTTGCTTTCAATGTGAAACTGTCAAAAACTCTGAAAGCTAGAGCGGATGAACACAGATTGTAGCAATCTAAATTTGTTCATTTTTAGATTGCTGTACATGTCGGCAATCAGCAATCTGAATAGTGTTGCCAATGGCCAATTCACACGGGATTGTTTGATTGGCAATCGATAAACTTTTCTTACTCTCTTTCACATTCTGATTGTTGGTAGCTCACACGACACGCCAATCAAAATTTGACATTTCCTTGAAAATTTTATTTCGCCACCTAGCAACACTATACAGATTGCTGATTGCTGACATGCAAAAATAATAGAAATCAGATTACGCCATGAGAGGCAGAAAAAGTTGCACCGTTCTGCGTAAGACGTTAGGTCTTTCGTGACGTAGATAGGAAAAGACTCTTTCTCTGTTCTTCTCACTGATTTTCTGTTCGTGCAAGAAAAGACGAAAGATAGTGCGAAATAGTTCTGTACGATTTTTTTTTCAGCTACAGTTGTTTTTTATGTTTTGCTCAGTGAAAAACAGCTGATTTGACAATGGGTCGATCATGACGTAGGCAGACATGTGCATGGCATAATCTTGTATTTATTATTTTTGGCTGACATATACAGCAATCGCAAAATGAACAAAATTGGATTGCTGCAATCTGTGTTATAGGCTAGACACATTGACGATGGCTGCAGCAGTGCAACATGAGGTGAATATTAAAATGTTGTAATGTCGTGTGTGGCTTGGTTATTTTGAACGCGGTGCAACAATCAAAAAGATCATATATAGCAGGATGCATCCGCACAAAATTTTTCATATTAACTACGTTAATAACCTTAAAGTTGGCCGACAACCAAAGCAAACACCAAAATAACAAAAACAAAGAATCTGTCTTATGTAAAAATTGAGAACAACTGAGCAAAAACAAAGAATTGCTGCACTTGTTGCATGTCAAATTAGAATTAAATCTATATCGACGACAGCAACATTGCCGCAGCCGCATTGCGGCCGAGCATTATCGTTGCAACATATTCACCATATAGACCTCCATAAAAAAAGGATGTAAAAACAATTTGACAGCTACTGCACGGCTGTAGCCGTCGTGAATGTGTTTAGGCTATTAATCTGCTCTGGATCTCAGAGTTTTTGACAGTTTCACATTGAAAGCAACAACAAAAGGATTAGATTGCTTGATTGGCAATCACCGTGTGAGTTGGGGATAATAGATTTTGACTTTACTTCAAAAAACAGACTTCAAATCAGAGTTGTTTTGTAGCTTTTCAGAGTTTTACGCTGAAAAGCACACAAAAAGATGCTTTTCATTTGAGTTTTTCTCTTGCGAAAAACTTAATATCCTGTAGCTTTTCAGCTGAAAAGCCATTATTAGCCCTAACCAAAATAGACGAAACGAGACGATTGCAACTTGCCGAACGTTTGCATTCGTTACGTCTGTTTTGACATTTAACCCAAAATGAAACGAGTTACTTCAATCGTCTGAAAAAAGAAGAAGACTACCTGTACAGCTGTTGACGAGTTGAGACGCTAAAAGTTCGGTTGTTACGGAACAGAACGTCTCGTCAAACCGTTTCGTTTAGTTTCGATAAGTTTACGTTTGTTCATTTTGGGTTACAACATTGAAATGCATTTAAGCGAACATTTTCGTCTTCATTCGTTACGGAGCAAATCGTCTATTTTGGTTAGGCCTATTGTCCGAAAAGCGGATTTTCAGCCTTAAGGCCTGACTAAAGGCCCAAACATAATAAGCTCGAGCTGGCTGCAGCTAATGTCAAATTTTATACGACTACATAGAAATGATGCGTACAAACCATTCGAAACTTGACGAAAAAGCTGGCTCGAGCTATTATTTTCGAAGTTCTATACCTCTAAAAAAAAACACCCTTTACTATGTTTCCATGGCGAGTTAACTCGGGGTTAGGGTTTTCGTCGAGTTAAGAAAATGGCGTTGCTAACTCGATAGTGTTTCCATGCACAGCATCGAGTTGAGTTGAACTTGTCGATTTCATTTGACATTTTTGTTATTGTTTTACTAGCGAAATGAATACTAAATGGCAGCATTCACTTTGACAGATAGAACCCAGTTAAATCTTACAAGTTTCGTGGAGTTTCGTGGATTTAACGAAACTCAACTCAACATAGTATATGTTTCCATGGCGAGTTAACTCGGTGTTTACTCGGGGTTAACTCGCTATGGAAACGAGAGTTGAGTTGAGTTTCGTTAAATCCACGAAACTCCACGAAACCATGGTATAATAATACATGGTAGCATTAACAACTGCTTATTTTCTCTTCAACAGGAAAACATAAATTGTCAAAAACAGCTTTTTGTGGAAATACATCAGCAGCTGCTGTGGTTGTTGTTTTTTTCACTTCAACGTTTTCAACATTAGGTCTGTTTCCGTACGCACACTGTGTAACTTGTGAGACACTATTTTCTGTTTCCGTACTTTCTGTGCTTAAAATGGGAGAAGAAGAACAAGCATAAAATCGCTCTCTCGAGCACACAAAGTGCACAGAGAGTGCTAGAACTCGAGACTTCGAGTAAAGTAAGAACAAGCATCAAGAAGAATAAGCATCAATAAGAAGAAGCAAATGTCAAATTACATTTCATAATTGTTTATGTTTTGCGATAAATAAATGCACAAATTGTGTGCCTAAAAAGAAATTTACGTACAATAAATACATAATAATAAATAAAAATTAAGTAATTGTTCAGTTTTGCATTAAAAATGGCTTTTAATAATTCGAGTGAAAGTGTTTTAAATTTTGTGCTGCCGTCTGCAGTCAAAATCAGCTGTTTTGTGCTTGAAACTTACTAGAAGCTGTTTCCATACTTTTGCAACTATTCTCACATTTCGTTTTTACTCTCTAACCGAGCGTTTCCACCGCCCGAACGAACGAAGAAATCATCGCGAACAAATCGTCGCGATGAATTCTTCGTTCGGTCCAACTGTTTCCACCGCACGAACACAAGTTGCGAACATTGGTAAGTCGCCATCTTGTTCGTTCGTGCAGTGGAAACACTTAAATTCAATGCTTGCGAGCATCAGCGTTGATCAATATTTGTTTATGCAAACGTACTAAATTTGATTAATTTTTACTACTTTCATGCCTTTTAATTTAGGTTTTATGTAAGTATTTATGTAAAGAATTTATTATATAAAGAATATTATATAAATAATTTGATTATATAAAGTGCTAATAAAATAACAAAGTAAAACAAAGTTCTTTTGCGTTAAATTTTCAATATATTTTCTTTCTTTTTTGTTTTTCCTACGTTATTAACTACCATTTCAACAAATCTACTACCTATGCGCAAATAAGCACTGGATTCGCCCAAAAAGATCGAGCGTCGGCCGATCAGAGCGAACGAAGAAATCTTCGTTCGTTCGGGCTGGAAAAGTGTTTACACTGCGCGAATAGCGCTCGCGAGCATTTTGTAAAAACCAATGTTCCGAACCTTGGTTCGGACCAAACTGTTTACACCGCCTGAACGAACGAAGAAATCTTCGTTCGTTCGGGCGGTGGAAACGCTCGGTAACACACATTTTACACAAATCTTACACAGTGTAAAGTACGGAAACAGACCTATTGCTTGTGTTTTCAATGGCGGATTGTGAGCGCTCTCTTTTTGAGTATATTTTTTGACAGTATATGATTTCCCAAGCAACTGTCAATGCTACCATGTATTATTATACCATGCACGAAACTTGTAAGATTTAACTGGGTTCTATCTGTCAAAGTGAATGCTGCCATTTAGTATCTATTTCGCTAGTAAAACAATAACAAAAATGCAAATGAAATTGACAAGTTCGACTCAACTCGATGCTGTGCATGGAAACACTATCGACATAGCGACGCCATTTTCTTAACTCGACGAAAACCCTAACCCCGAGTTAACTCGCCATGGAAACATAAGGTTTGTTCACTAACAAAAAATTTGTACAAATTGTTACAAGTTTTTACCAGTAAAGCGTTCACGTACTCGAAAAACTTGCAACGAGAGAGGACAACGAGAGCGTAAAATAGTGAGAGAGAAAAAAGTAGCTGCAAGTTTCTGCTAGCAAAATTTCTACTTGCAAGAACTTGCAACTACCGAAAAAAACTGTTTGTCAAAAAAAAAAACAAGCTGTCAAAAGTTATTTATTGTTGATTTCGTATTAAAATGGATGGAAAAAGAAACATTTGTGATGCTGAGGAAAATTTAAATATAATGTTAATGTTGGTGAGACCCAAAAAATGATTTCAATAATTTATAACCATTTATTATAGCAGAAAAAACAGCATATGATGTCAATTCGTTTCATCAGCTGTTAACTTGCAAGTTTCTACTAGTTTTCTGTTCACGTACTTTTTCTGCTATTTTTCTCTTTGTAAATATTTTTATCTCAATTCTTCTTTTACTCTCTCCCTGCAAGTTTTTACAAGTAAAGTACGTGAACAAACCTATAGTAATAGTCATAGTCAGTTGCGACGATGCAAAAATGCAAGATTGCAAGATTTTGCTTCATTCCAACAACAAACACATTAGAAGCCAATTTACAACTCTTCTTGAATTACGCACTACTCAAACCTATTACGAAAGCGCACAAACAGTGATGCAAAACAGCTGATTCATGTTATGGTTGTTTTCAAGCATAGTTGCCATCTGGGTAAAACTTTAAAAAGGCTAAGTTTGTACGTTGATTTAAATAAGTTTTTGTTATTTTGAAATAAGTTGGCAATATATTTCTTTCAGCTATCGTAAAGTTGCAATATTGATGTTCACGCGTTAGTGCGAAAAATATGTTGCATTTTCGCATTTTTGGAATTCGCATCAACCCGTGAATACCCCTAGTATAATATTATTATTAATGATTCATTTCTATTTCTCATCGAAAAAATAACGATTATATAATCATTTTTACTGCTGATCAAAAAAATGTCGATCACAACTTAACTTTTATTTCTGCTTGAAAAAATATCGATAAAAAATAACTTTTATTTCTGATCGAAAAAATAACGATCACAAAATAATTTTTATTTTTGCTTGAGAACATCGATGAAAATTAACTTTTATTTCTGATCGAAAAAATAACGAACTACAAATTTTTTAATTGATAGCTATAATTGTTATTTGTGGCCCCTGATTAAATCGCGCTGTGTGGCATGTGGCGCCGTCCTGTTGAAACCACATGTCTGCAACGTAAATGCCTTCCAATTGAGGCACGAAATATTAGCAATCATGTCTTTGTACCGCTCACCGTTAACTGTAACGTTCTGACCATCATCATTTTTGAAGACATATGAACCAATGATTCTACCGGCACATAAAGTGCACCAAACGGTGAGTTTTTATGGATGCAATGTTGTGTTTCGTGTAAGGCTTGTAGATTATCATTATTCCAAATGCGACAATTCTGTTTATTCGTGTACATAGTTATTTAACCAAGTGTGCTTAAAAATCGCAGATAATGCCCGATGTGTTTCTCGAACTGTTAAATGATGATGAATTCATATTAATGACGTATTACATTTTTTATTTGTTAAACGGGTTAAATTTATAGCGGTCTAAAAAAAAAGATAAAATTATTAAATGCTTTGTTTTTTATTCTATAATAAAGGTTTTTATAATGCTTAAACATAAAGATTAAACCATACAAATTAAAAGTTCTTGAAAGTTTTTTTTACAAGTTAAAGAAACTTAAATACTGAACACCACAGAAAAACAATTGTCCAATTTTTTACATTTTTAGTCAATTAGTGACTGCTTGCATGTTCTAGTTGCTAATTTTTCAGTAGTCATAAATAATTATGCAGATGTATCACATTCGACTTTTTAACAGACTCCCGACAAAGTGGACACTCATCGCGGTCGTCCAGCCACTCCAGAATGCAGCTCCAACAGAAAAGATGACCACATGGTGTGAGTGCTGTATAAATACGGGGTTCTAAACACAAAATACACTGAGGAGCCGAAGAAACTGCACAATCTGACGCCTGCTGTAGAAGTTTTTTCGATATTTCATCGTTGGCAAAACGTTTTCTTCTGTACTCACGCCATGTTTCAAACGAGGTGATAGCTAATGAAAAAGTGACTTGCAGGAATGTGATGATTCCTAGAATCTTATAGCCATAGAGAGAAAATTCGGGCTGCAACCAGTGTCTTATAAGTACGTAGTTAATGCCAGTCACTCGTTTTGAAACCTGGTATTTATTTGAACGCAGATAAAATAAAGATTTATGAAGCGCTTTTATATAGGTGGGAGAGTAGCGCATAGCATGAATTATGGCAATTAGTTTCTGCTTAGCTTCAGGCAATATGTGTTCATGTTCCGAGATATATTTTTCTAACTTTTGTAGTACTTTAAGATACAACGCGTCACCCCCATACTCCAGAACAATTGCGGTAATTTGTAACTTTGAAATAAAACTGTTTAATAAAAAATTATTTGAAAGAGCACTAATTGGGCTTACTATACGCGGTGGGATTTGTTTGAAGTTGGAATCTATTTGAATAATACCAGTATACTCCTCACCCAAAGTTTGAAGACTGTTGAGCGACGCAAATCCATGGTAAGTTATTTCAGATAACAACCTACACAACTGATTGTATTTAATCCAATTACGTGTTCCAGTGAGGCGGAGCAGATCCGATATATCCCCCGAAAGCTCATTGGTGTAGATGGAATCCTTTTGCACTGAACGTAAAATCTCAGGTTGACGTGCACGAGCATTGCGAAAATTCATAGTTTTTTATTAGTTTATTTTTATTAAAAACTGCATATAAAAATTTATTTTTTGCTAAATTGAGCAAAGTACAACCATTTATTTTTCTTCAACTGATAAGAGAAACAATAACAGCTGTTCCTGCCTCATAAAAATAAAAAACATCGGCGCAGAGTTAACATCGTACGTGAACCATGAATTTTTATCACGTTTTTACAGGGGCTTTCAGAAGAAGAGATATAGCCCTAACCAAATTAGACGAAACCATGGTATAATAATACAAGGTAGCATTGACAACTGCTTATTTTTTCTTCTACAAGAAAACATCTCTTGTCAAATACAGCTTTTTGTGGAAATACATCTGCAGCTGCTGTGGTTGTTGTTTTTTTCACTTCAACTTTTTCAACATTGTTTGTGTTTTCAATGGCGGATTGTGAGCGCTCTTTTTTTGAGTATATTTTTTGACAGGAGATGTTTTCCCCAGACACTGTCAATGCTACCTTGTATTATTATACCATGAGACGAAACGAGACGATTGCAACTTGCCGAACGTTTGCAATCGTTACGTCTGTTTTGACATTTAACCCAAAATGAAACGAGTACCTGCAATCGTCTGTAAAAAGAAGAAGACTACTCTGCACAGCTGCTTTTGACGAGTTGAGACGCTAATCCCCAACTCACACGGTCATGGTGTAATGATAATAAGGTGTTAGCGAATTTTTGACAGCACCAAGAATAGCTTTCTTTCTGTCAAAAAATTGAGAGCGAAAGAGAGGAGCCGTTGATAGTTATCAAATTGTGTTATTTATTTGAGTTGCTAGATGATGATGTGTTATAGTTTTTATAGGTTATTGTGAGAATAAAGGTTAAATAAATATTTAATTGAATTAATTGTGCCGTGTTGTGCCCATTTGCCAAGTTCGCCATTGAATGGTGCCATCGACATGAAGCTTTGGCCAGCATGCAAATTGTCTTGCATTCACATCGACTGCTTCAAGAAAATATCGAATGCCATGAAAGAATGTTCAACACCTCAACTGATAATAACCATCACAAGAAGTGGACATGGCATTGAGCTTCGACCGACTGTACTTTAGCTGATTTATTTTCATTCCAATCCACCATCAGCTGTTTTTGACAGGAGCGGGGCGAAAATAATTTATCATTTTGAGAGAGAAGTGTCAAATTCACTAACACCTTATTATTATTACACCATGCACACGGTGATTGGCAATCAAACAATCTAATCGTTTTGTTGTTGCTTTCAATGTGAAACTATCAAAAGCTCTGAGAGCCGGAGCGGATGAACACAGATTGCAGCAATCTAAATTTGTTCATTTTGAGATTGCTGAACATGTCGGCAATCAGCAATCTGAATAGTGTTGCTGATTATTATACTATGTATAATAATAATAGCATAGTATAAAAGTTTCCTCTATTATTATACTATGGCTTGGCCGTGTGCTATTCGGAAACTTTTCACTCGTGGTAGGAGAGAATTTACTGAGTTGAATACAATTTCTGTCTGTTGAAATAAAATTGTAATTTTTGCTGTGCCAAAAGGACGATGCAATTTTGACAACTAGAAATGTTGACTTTTAGATTTTGGTAGTGCATTAGCACAAGAATTTAATTTAATTTGCGAAATTGTTGATATATATTGAAAATTAGGGATTCTGGTTGCTATGCTGTCGGAAACACAAAATTTTTAACTTCTTTACGACTCACAAGTGGTTTTTTTTTCATTTTTGCTTGTGTCAAAAATGCTCTTTCCGATTGTCAACAATTATACTAGCCCCTGGGGCTACATGCATTTTTGACAATCACATTCAACTCACAAGTGCCAAATATTCTCTTTCAGACTGTCAAAATTTCATCATCCGAGTGAAAAGTTTCCGAATAGCACACGGCCTTTAACTTATACTCTTAAAAACTAAATTAAACGTAAGACTTATCCTTGTTTATACCTAAATTGTTAATAAACTTGTAGTGAACATGTATATTATATTGTAATTCTTACTGATTTTTTGCAATTCCTGTTATATCTTAAACGTGGCGACCGTGGCGTAGTTGGTTAAAGTGCGTGGCCGCTATGTCAAAGAACTTTGGAGACCCAGGTTCAAACCCCAGCAGCGACAGAAAATTATTTGAATAAAATAATTTTTCTGTACGGCCGCCACCTCTCTGCAGACAATGGCAAACCTCAGAGTGTAATACAAATGCCATGTAAAGCTTCTTGAGAATAAGAACATTACGTTCATCGCCGTTCGGAGTCGGCGTTAAGCCTGTAGGTCCATTTCTCGGTCAATTGTGTACAAACTTAATAACACGCACAACACAATTGATCATAAGAAGCTAGGTCAAAGTCCTTTCAAGGGCCGAAATGGCCAGTTATTTATTTTTTATTTATTTATTTATATCTTAAACTCTTTAAATAATTTGCTTAATATTTAACACAAAATAGATTTCAAATAAATTATTAAAAAAAAAAAAAATTCTCTTGTTTAAAAATTCAAAAGCTGAACTCTTTCTTTGTAGCATTCAAAGTGTAAACTCTTTAGGCTGATTAAAATTGTTTTCAAGTCATGAATTGTCAAACGTAAAGAATGCACACTGAATTGAAATTTTAAAGGTGCAGCCACCGATGTCTGCAAACATCGATAGTTGCAGCCGAATTGAAATTTTAGTGAATGCAGCCGGCGATGGCTTCAGCCGCAAAGATTTGTTGTTGTCTGAAGTTGTTTTGTGTGTATTTGTGTGTGTTGGGCATGACTGTTGGGCATGACTGTGATGGGTTGCCATTGGCTTGATATCATGGTATAATAATACATGGTAGCATTGACAGTTGCTTCGGAAATCATATACTGTAAAAAAATATACTCAAAAAGAGAGCGCTCACAATCCGCCATTGAAATCACAAGCAATGTTGAAAACCTTGAAGTGAAAAAAAAACAACAACCACAGCAGCTGCTGATGTATTTCCGCAAACAGCTGTGTTTGACAATTTATGTTTTCCTGTTGAAGAGAAAATAAGCAGTTGTCAATGCTACCTGGTATAATTATACCATGGCTTGATATCATGTATAGAAAAAGTATTATATACAACAAATTGTAGAAGTTAATTTTTATATATTTTATTGATAATATTTATTGTTAATAAGCACTTTATTATTCCAGAAAATGTCAAAGGAAAGACAAAAGCATGTCACTAAGATCGGCCGTCGAAAACAAATGACAACAAAAATGTAAAATGCTGCTTTATATTTAGTAGTATTTCATGGTAGCAAATAAAATTTCCAGTGTTTCGGAGTTGAAAAGAATGATAAAACTGAGTGCATTCATCATATTTTTTAAGCCTACAAGAATGGGATTGATATTTTTCATATGTCCCATTCATTACAGAGCATTGGGTGTGCATTCTTTTATATTCAAAGACAAATGACAACAACAACAAAAATGCAAAATGCTGCTTTATATTTAGTAGTATTTCATGGTAGTAAATAAAATTTCCAGTGTTTCAGAGTTGAAAAGAATGATACAACTGAGTGCACTCATCATATTTTTTAATGCCCCTATTAGGTACGACAACTCAACTTATGTTGAGTGTGTAATTTGTAAATTTGTATTGTCTATTACACATTTGAGGTACATACGTGTCTGTCGTCTGACAAGTATGTATCTCAGAGATGTGTATGTATTTTTTGTGGTATTATGTTTAACAATGCAACTCTGTGTCGAGTGTAAGGACTGTTAAAAACTTACATCTGATTTGAGTTAGTTGTATATCGTCTTTTTCATACGAACTATTTATTTGTTTATTGTTTTTTGTTAATTGAGTGAAAATGGATAAAAATACGTAAGTAAAATAAAGTATAAATACATATATTATGTGAGAAAAAATAAAGTTTTCTCGCTTTGTTTTTATGTATTTTTTTTTTTTTTTACACAGTGCTCCTTGGACTAACCTATAAAAGAGCTTTTTTAACTATTTGTAAATATTTTAAGCGATTTTTTAGCAGCACTCAAGAAGCGCTTCCATCCTAGCAAGCGCTTCTGCCATAGCGTTTCACACACCTGGAGCGCTTTTTAAGTAAACCTAATTCATATTAAAATTTACATTGGATGTCTGTCCTAGCTGTGTTAAAAAAAAAAAAAACAAAAACAAAGCAAAAAATATTTTATTCTTTGTCACATGAGAGGATTAATCCTCGTACTGCTGGCATTACAGCCAAATGTCTTACCGCTCTACTATTTCCTTGCTTCCATACTTGTGAACAAAATACATATACACAAAAATTGAAATTAATGCGAACAGCTGATTCATTTCAATGAAAGTGTCAAAATTTCGATGTAATCATGCTCCAATATAAAAAGCAATTTTACACCACAGCTCAACTGAAAATGTATGTTATATGTAATATGGCAAAAAAGTTCAGTTGAGGTGTCTTAAGTCACGTCAACTTAAGTTGAGTTGTCGTACCTAATAGGGACCTAAGTCTACAAGAATGGGATTGATATTTTTCATAAGTCCCATTCCTTACAGAACATTGGGTGTGCATTCTTTTATATTCAAAGAATGATGAAATGTGCATCTGTAATTCATTAACTAGACAGAAGCATAAGATTGCAATCTGGTTGATGCAGCTTTTGAATGCATAAAAGGTGTGTGCATTCCGAAATGATTCCATCTTTTACAGCTCTGCCTCACATACACTAGCAGTGTTATTTATAAAAACATTTTAGCGCTTGTTTAACTTTAAACAACATTTAATCATGAAAACGTGATTTATAAACATTTTTCACAATTGTTTAAGAACTGCGTAACTTAAACGTCAAAGGTTTGCCATTGTCTGCAGAGAGGTGGCGGCCGAACAGAGAAATTATTTTAATTCAAATAATTTTCTGTCGCTGCTGTGGTTCGAACTCTGAATGTGTCCAAAAATATTTTAAAATTTTGTTCCAGATACATTCTTCTGTACTTATCATGTTTATGCGATGTGTTCACGTTGAAATCTTCTTTCAACTGGCAAAATTTGCACTATAAAATTTGACGAGTGTTCACATTGTCAAATTTCTCGTCTAACTGTTGGTCAAACAACAGAAAAATCAAAATATTTTGATTTTCGTCAAACGATTTGACAAACAGTTTGATGAGTGTTCACACATCAAATTCTCATCAAATTGTCGTCAAATTCCATATATATTTTTGTTTGTCAAACTGTTTGACTAATAATTTGATGAATGTGAACACTCCTAAACGGAGCGCTAGATAGGATAAATAGATATTTGATTTTTCTGTAATGTTACGTGACACTTTACACCATTCCGTTCCGTCTATTATAATCACGCTTTTAACATTTAAGTAAATTTTGCTTACATCTTTTTCTTGTGTTCCCGTAGGAAAAAAGCATTAGCTCAATTTGAGTTATAAAATCGTGGCATTTTTATATGTTTACTTAATTTTTATAATTCTTAAAAAACATATTTTTTCTCTAGACTTCTCTACTCAGCTTGGTTTGTTCTGCAAAGAACTTTGTTGTTGAATCAACCTGTTGCTTCATGAATTATTTGGCATAAAGCTCTTAAGATAATTCTTAAAAAAAAGTTTTTTAGTAATTATAAAGCATTAGCTCAATGTTTTTTCCAATTACAATAGATTTACAAGACTCTTACCTCTTTCCGTTTTTAAGAAGATTGGCAGCCATCTTGTTTTGAGATTTAAGATGAAACTCAGCTAAAATTAAATTAATCGAATTACTTATTCAAAGTCATGTTATAATAATACATGGTATCATTGACAACTGCTTATTTTCTCTTCAGGCAGTTCTTCAACAGGAAAACATAAACTGTCAAAAACAGCTTTTTGTGGAAATACATCAGCAGCTGCTGTGGTTGTTGTTTTTTTCACTTCAACGTTTTCAACATTGCTTGTGTTTTCAATGGCGGATTGTGAGCGCTCTCTTTTTGAGTATATTTTTTGACAGTATATGATTTCCCAAGCAACTGTCAATGCTACCTTGTATTATTATACCATGATTCAAAGTAAACAATCGCAAAAATGCACTTTAATGTGTAAAGTTTTCTTTTAATGTTTCTTCTCTTATATTTTTTAGGCTTTAATTAAAAACTTTGTTCTTACACAACACATTCCCAAAATTGAAATATATTCCCAAACAATATTTTGACGTTCCTATGACTTTATCATTTTGACACCTGCGGTATTTTTTTATTGTTTTATTTTTACTTGTGAGCCAGCTGAAAAATATGAACATACCTTGTAATTGTATCATGCTGCATTTTTTAAAAAATTTAAAATTATATAATTCTTACGATATTGACATTTAGAAAATTTGTTTATTGTATTTACCAAATTAATTCTAGTTGAACCATCTCTAAGTCACCACGGTGCTGTCAATTTAACGAATTTAATTTCTTCATTCATCGTTGTTCATCGTCTGCCGTCGCCATCTTTACAGTCAGCTACGGAGGCTGGTTTTTAAAAATAAAAATACTTCTGATTTTATTCGGTCATAAAATATATATTCCTATTCTTTCGCATAATTCACAAGTGAAGCAATTAACCTCCTTTGGTATTGAAAATTTTTCTAAACGCTCAGAACATTGCAATAAAGCATCTAAAAGCGAAAAAAACAAGAGGCTTCAAACAGACGAATCATTTTCACATTGGAAAATTTATTTTCACTTGAAAAAAAATCGAATTACAAATCAAAATAAATCCAATTTGTATATTTGTGAGTGTTATTTGAAATCATGGCTCAGTAAAATGTCTCCAATCCAAATAAAATACGTACAACGCACTCCATGTGGAGGAAAATCTTCATCGTCTACGTCAATATATAAATCGCAATTTCATCAATTGCCCCCTAGCACTCCCCGTGCTTCATTTTACTTTTTATCAAGCGTTAACAAGATCTTTAGTTATGGACAACACGAAACAACAATCGAACTTTTCAAGACAAGCCAACTCGAAAGCTTGTCAATCTGTTGAGTCCAATCGAAAATCTGCTGGTAAGTGGTGTACATTTCGTGGGAGTGGTATTGGTTTGAAAAATAAAAAATATTTTATTTCGCTCGTTTTTTAGATTTTCAAACCAGCAAACCTTGGCCACGCAGTTCGCGTCGCCGTGAGAATCCCAGCGCATCAAAGAATGACCAATCGCGCAATACTAAACAACAATCGACAGCTAAAACTCGTCCAAATGTGGACAAACGTCCGCGCCAACGCGGTGGTGGTGGTGGAGACTATAACCCCGGTGTATCTGATGGCGCAACAGCAATTGATGGCTTGTTTTCCTCCGCCGGCACCGGATTAGATAATGAGGAGAATGGCGTCAGCCCTGCTGACGCTCATGGTGCTTTGAGCAAAAACTTGAAACAACAGGACTATGAGTTAAATTCTATTTACGCAACCGGCAGCAAGAAACAGAATTTAAATCATTTGCTTAACTTTCATTATGCTTCAAGGGAGTCTGATAACTCCGTGGGCATCAATGTTTTTGGTCGTGGCGGATCGACGGGTATGAGTCGCGCTGGCGCAACTAATGCAAAAAAACCAAAATACAACAAGGAGCAGTTCATGCAGGCAAAGTAAGTTGATGAAGTTTCTGTTTAAAAATATTTTACTAGCTGAAAAAGCAAGGTTTTGCACATGTCATTTAAAGATTTGTGGTTAATATAGTTTAGCAGGTTGAAGATATAGAAGCAATTTTAAAGGAATCATTCATTGAGTATAGTTAATGATGGCCATGTTAATAGCATTGAATACAATGTTTATTTCTCCGATATAAAGTTGATTTCAAATGTTTATATTTCGTTTTCCTTACAGAGAGAATTTACAAATTAATAGTAAAATGCACGATATAAAAGCAAAAGATAGAACAAAATATATTCTTAGATAAAACATAACTGGTAAGATAAAAAAAAAATTAAAACATTGATTCGAAATAATAAAATTTTTATTATTAAATTTAGGCCTTGTCATATTAATTAGTAGATTGTGTTTTATCTTAGAATGAGATTCAAGTAATTTTACCTTTTAAAAGTTTCATTTGGAATAGATTTTTTTCCCATTTTGTAAGTAATCTTCAAAATTTTAAGAGCAACCTGAAACAAAAAATCACAAACGAGGTGACCAGTTCATTTCGTGAAATTAATCGTTCGTCAAATGTTTCTTTCAATAATTAATTGTATCGCGCACTATGTGGTATGTGGCTATCCTGATGAAACCACATATCTGCAACATTAATGCCTTCCAATTGAGGCATAAAAAAGTTAGCAATTTCGAGGTACGCAATGTCGAAGTTAGCAATGTCGATTTTTTAAAACATTTGGACCAATGATTCCACCGGCCCATAAAGTACACCACACGGTGAATTTTTCTGGATTCCAAATGCGTCAATTCTGTTTATTTATGTAGCCATTTTGCCAAAAGTATGCTTAAAAAACGCACGCAATGTTTGATGTGTTCTCGAATTGAACCGCAAACGTTGCTCTGGCGTGAGTATATTCATGATAAATTGTCAAACCAAACTAATACCAAAACTAATACCAAAAATGAGTTTTTTAATCTGTCATAACACCAGTTTTTACTTTATATGAAGGCGAAGAATTTTTTAGTAGATATTTCACACGCTGTTTTTCAAAAGAATTTTTTCTTTTTCAGTCTTTAAAATGTTAACCATCTTTTTATTTAACCGTTTGACAACGGAATGATTATAGACTCGTTTAAAAGTAAGAAAAATTATTTGAATGATGTTAAAATTATTTCAAGATTCAACTGAGTTCATATTTTTGTTTGATATTTTAGTGGTATTCCCATGTTTTTTATTTGTGAAATATGTAAGGTGAACGTGAAAGTTCCATTTTAGCTATGTCGAGTTGTTTGGGCTGTGCTCAGTTAGGACGAACCATTTTTTTTTTTAATTTAGCTTATAACTCCAAAAATATACTTATTTTTTAGCTTTCAATTCGTTGTAAAGTCGAGCACAAAACTTAAACTGAACGCTTCACCTGATACGCTCATTGATTGGAATCTTATTGAACAGATCAATATTCAGACAACTGAAGAGCCACAGTGTCCCATCTGTTTGTATCCACCGATAGCCGCTAAGTTGACACGTTGTGGTCACGCTTATTGCTGGCCATGCATTCTACACTATTTGGCACTCAGCGATAAGACCTGGCGCAAGTGTCCCATTTGTTATGAAGCTGTACATACAGCTGATTTGAAGAGCACCACGATTGTGCAACAACACCCTTTCAGAGTTGGTGACAAAATTGCCTTTCAGCTTATGCGCCGCGAAAAAGGGTCCATGTTTTTTGAGCGCTATACTAGTACTGCAATTTTGAGTCAAACGCTTTATCCTCCGCGTTGCTCAGCCGATGACGAGTCCAAATTATTTTCAAAGTTTTTAATTGCCAAACGCGCTGATATTTTGGACATAATTGAACGTGAACACCGTGAGCTTTTGACGGGTGAAGATTCAACTTGTCCAGAATTTGTTTTTATTCAACAAGCTTTGGACTTACTTAAGGAACGTCGCGAAAAACTAGGCGATTTTGTAGCAAACAAAACCGAGCCAGATGATGAAGATAAAGCATTAGCAAATGAAGAACCAATTGTTGCAGCAATATTCGATAAGTCTCAAAATGATATTGAAAATGATGTAGAAAATGCGGTGGCATTTAAAATCACACTTTCAGAAGATAGCATGACTATCAACTTCAAGGCGGAGCCAGAGAACACTATTTCTTCAAACAACTTGACCACAACTTCAATTTCTACTAAATATTATTATTTTTATCAATCTGTTGATGGTCAGAATATCTATTTGCATCCATTAAATATAAAAATGCTCCAAGCATGTTATGGCACCTTGGATCAGGCGCCCTTACTAATCAACGCTCGCATTATACAAAAAGAACACCACTCCATGAGCGAAGAGCATCGTCGTAAATTTACTTGTTTGTCTCATTTGCCCCTGACCTGTCAGTTTGCAGTCGTGGAAGTGGATTTACAACCACCGTTGATAACTGAAGGCATTTTGAAGTTATTTAAAGGTTTGTTGAGCTCGTATTTTACTTAAAATTAATGAATAAATAAACTCAAATATTTCGCAGATGATATTATGTTCCGCAAAAAAGAACGTCAGCGTCGTGATCGCGAAGAACGCAAACGTGAACGCCACATTGACGAGATTAATGATCGCCAAATGGGTAAATTAATTGCAAGCACAGCAAATATCAATTTAAGCTCGTCACATGAATTTCCAATGGTAAGTTTTACTTTGATGAACGAAATTAAATAAATAATACTTACTTAAGCTACTCTCTAGTGTGGTTTTGAGGAAACATTGGTTGGCACATACGATCTGGGCCTACCACGTTCAGCTGCAATTTCTACGGCAACAAATCATAATGCAACATACTCATCGGTAGCTGTTGTTGGTAGTGAATCACCTAAATTTGAGTGGCCTACATTAGCATCACCAACAACCAACACATACAACAGCTATCAGGCTCTATCTAATTGGGGGAAAAAACTAACTCCGACAGCTACACGTCCGGCGCCCTCAGATCGCAGCAGTGAATGCGGCTCGCTCCATGAAGTCACGCTTGATGGTTCTGATTTCAATGATGCTGAATTTTTGCAGCCAAAACGTACCAATCTTGGAGACGTTTTAGCTGAAGCTCTCTCGCAAAAGAAAGAGGGCAACGCTGGCCATGAGAAAAATAGCGTTGGTGGCAGCAATAAAAAGAGCAAAAAAACTAAAAAAATGCAGCCACTGTTCTCTACTGGCATGAATTACAATGGTAAATAAGTAGAAGGAAATACTTAATAACAAAACATATATAAATCTACTCGCACTTGTAAGACACATCAAAATAATGAATATATTAAACAAAAAGGAAAAAAAAACAACATACTCTTCTAAAAAAAATCTTACAGCCACATCCTCGTCAAAAAACCTGATTATAATTTGGATTTATTTCTCTTTGTAAACCTACCTATCTTAATGAAAATATCTGAGATTAGCCTGAAATATTTATGTTATGCAATATTAATTGAAGCTTTGTGTTATAATATATTTTACCCGAACCGATTTAAGGAAACCTTATAAAATATCCATAAATATATCAAAATAAACACTTGAAAATTTGCAAATGCACACATAAATGTTTAAATTTTTAAAGATTTGCATCAGATAGTTGTAATTGAAATGTAAGTATTTTAACAATAATTAAAAATATTATTTCAAACTAAGTAATTTATTTAAAATTAATTTGAACCTCGGGAGTTTAATATGAACCCCATATTAAACAAACTAACCTGATCAGTACTTAGTTGAAGGAAAAATAACCGGATTTCCTCATGCAATTACAATAGTTAAGCTACTACAGCTTATTCGCATATTCTCAGCATTAACCCCTTTAAAGCCACAACCCAAAAACTTTGAAATTTTCAACAGTATTTATTGATTTACCCACCAAAAAACAGTGCACAGTGCGTTTTTTTTTCGATTTTATGATGACAAAGCAAAGATGTGTTTCGACCATTTGTAGGCTTTTATCCGAAAGAAATGAATAGTATATACTGAAAAGAGAATTCAATTGCCTTTCCATTTATATATCGATCTTATCGATCGGATAAAAAAGTGATAAAAAAAATAAACTAACCATTTCAGCCCTTGAAAGGACTCTGACCGAACTTATTATCAAATTTTGTTGTGCGAGTTATTAAATTTTTGTACACAATTGATGGAAGCTTGACCTACTAGTTTAATGCCGACTTCGAACGGATAATGTGCATGTTCTGAAAAAGCTTTACATGGCATTTTTTATTCTGAGGTTTGTCATTGTCTGCAGAGAGGTGAAGGCCGAACAGAAAAATTAATTCCATTAAAAAAACTTTCTGTTTCAGGTGGAAATTGAACCAGGGTTCTCTGCCATATGGGCCACGCACTCTACCCACTGCACAACTCTGCCTGTTCTCACGAGGAACCTGTCCAAAGTCAGGGTAAAGGAGGATGGTCGCAGGCAACGGGTTCGCGCTATCCTGTGTAAAAGTAGAGGGACTACCCAGATTCTGAAGTTGGTCGCCCAATCTTGGAAGTAGAAGGGAACGTTTGACTCGGTTCAACGGTGGCGTATACCTATGAAGGAGTTACAGTAAACCTTAAAATTTGTTAACATGGGGATAGTTTTTACGCTCGACAGACGTACTATCACAATTTCCACCGGCACATTGGCATTGTGGTCTCATGGATAGTCTTATTAAGACATTTTTTACGATGAAAAATTGGTGTATATCTTGGTGTACTAAGGTGTCAGAATTGGGTACTCCAAGGTGATAAGTATATCTTAGTAGCCTCAAAGTGCTAGTTTGCAAAGGTGGAAACTAGTGGTAACCATGTGTCACACACAGTCAGAAGTGATGTGGTCTACGCTATAGCACATCCAATAGTGGTGGCTTTTGCCACCACAGTCATGAACGATGAATGCAAACGGTGTCGGTGTGTGTTAGTGCGTGTCGAGGTAAATCCCTTTTGCCCGGGGAGACTATCGAACGAGCTGGCCCTTCGGGGAGTATCGTGCTGGCTGTGGTAGTTCAATGTCGCGAACAGGTGTGTAAGATCGACGAGGAATTGCGCTTAATCAACTGGGTGGCAATGCCCATAAATTGTCGGAGATGTTAGATGGGTCTCAGTTTTCACTAATAAATGTGGATGGTGACCCAACTAATCATCCTTAATTGGTACTGTTGTGTTCCAGCATTGGTTGTTATCCAAACAGTATATTTATTAATGTATATATACACTTAAGTATGGTGTGTAACTGGTGCTGAAACTACTATGGCAGGGCGTTGGTCGCGTTTGGACTCATGGAAGTGACGCCTAGGAGAGGTCAGATGGACGTTGTATTTGTATTAGCATGGTACTAATATCCTGAAGATTTATCTGCTGGGCATCAATTCCATGAACCTCGACCCCATTGCCAGGGCAACGTGAAATTAAGCCTATACGGCAGGTGTTCACGTAAATAAAATGGAATTTCTTTCTTCTACCCACTGCGCCACAGCCACCAAAACTACTTCAAAAATATAAAATGTTCCTGATTTTAACTTTTTCTAAAAAAAAGTTACTTGTAAATAGAATTAACATAAAAAAAACATGAAAATTGTAAGAAATTTTAATTTTGACGAGCTATCACTTTTTTTTATCCATTTACATACATGGATACATTTTTTTATCCGATCGATACGATGCCCAATGCGTGCTACATTTTTTATTATTTTTATAGTATATAGACATTTTTTATGGTATAGAATTACATGTACCGTACTATTCATATATGTACATGCGTGTACTTTATGTATTTGATATACATTTTTTTTGAGATGTACTTAAATTCAGAAAAAACAACATAACATTCACACTATATTAGAAAACTGAATTAAATTACAACTGAAGTAGAATATATTACATTTTTAATTTTTTTTTTTTTTATTGGTTTAATAAAATCCTAAAACACTTATTTTTTGCCCATCTTGCTTTGTTTTCGAGATATAGCGTTTTTTCTAATTTTTAAGGTTATCATATCGGCTGACCCCTTTACCTGTCCGTTTCGAGTCAGAGTTGTCCTTCAGATAACCCAAAAACATCGTTATTTTTTGCCTATCTTGTTTGGTTTTCGAGATATGGCGAGATATATCATCGACTGACCCCCTTTACTTGCGAGCTTGAAATCAAACGATTTTTCCATCAAACCAAAATATATCGAATTTGTACACACATTTTTCTAAAAAAATTAACCGAATGATTTTTCAATTTTAGCCTTTCTAGTTAAAGGCATTCAGTTACGTATGTGTCGCAAATGCCGCAAATGACGAAAGACATTCAGTTATGTGTGTGTGGCAAATGCCGAAATTCTAATTACACTCTTTCGTCCTTATTCCAATTATGTAGTAGGGCTAACGACCAGAGCTTGCGTACGGTTTAGTTTATAGAAAGTTGTTTTTAAGTTCAATGGATTTGTGTCACTACAAGCCATCTAAAGACAATACAAAAAATAACTTACTCTATATCCGGAAATTTGTTTACTGAAATTTATATGATATTAATTAGCTTCAGTATAATTCTCACATTTTTTCAAAAATTCAAAATTGATTCATATGTTTACTGTAGAATTCCAAGATGATTTCAATTTGGAATTCCTTTCAAAATTTTTGATTATCGAAGATAATTTTCGTTGCTTCTTTTTGACGAGTATCAAGATAACGCTTGCTGAAGCATTTAATTCAATTAACTCAATTCGACGTATAGTAATTAAATAAATCGGTGATAGAAAACATTCTTATTGATTAAATTAATTACCCCACACTTAAACGCCACAGTGGAAAAACATTTTTTAATAATTCTTTTATTCAAGCAATTAGCAACAACCAAGTTCAAAAAGTTTTAACGACAATTTATATTATTACAATTGGCATTTTAACTCAGCTGTATTTTATATTGCTAATAAAACTATTGCTTTTTTGTTCAATTACCTATGTATTTTTGTCTTTTATTTATTTCATTCTTTTTGTTGGCTTTAAGGTTTTCAAAATAAACGAACTTCTCTCTTTGGATTGTAGAGTATAAAAAAATAAAAGCATTATTAAAATTATGTATGTTCGTTAAAAATTCAATGTACACAATATCTTAACAAAGCATAAATAAATAAAAAAGAAAAGGTTTATATGTATGTTGCATGTTTTCCTCGTTTCATTACGAGGTTTTTTTTTGTATACAGCTTATGTATTGTACAAATATTTTTTGATTAAACTTAAGGCTTTCTTTTTTGCTACTACATCATTATGCATACGTACGTACATTCACAGCTTTAAAAATACAATTAAATACAAGTATTCTTCTGTGCTAATAATAAACAGGAATCAGTCATTAGAAACTAAATAGAATATTACAAATAATTTAAAACTATAAACTAGATAAGTTTTATGTATTATTATTTTCAATTGTTTATGCAAATGTGTAACCATTTTTTTTTAATTTATAATATATTATATAGTTCAATGCCATATTGTTATATATAGTTTTCGTTTTTTTTATGACGATGTTGTTTCTTGTTTATAAATTACAATCAGAATATTTAAGTTTACTACGAAATAACATCGACACTTAGTTGAGAGAAAGAGATAGAAATAGATTTGCAATTGAATAGCAACTAATTCTAGAGCGTTATATTTACGCCATGTAACTGCCTTGTTTTCGTAAGGAAGTAGACTTCTTATTTAATTACTTCTTCGCTCAAATTCAATATCTTCATCTTCGGACGCCTCGTTAACTGGCGTACGACGAGCATTCGTGCTGGTTGCAGCAGCTTTAGATGTTGCACGACCATAGGACGCAGTTGTAGGACTCTCTAAGACACGTCTATGATAGGTACGTCTAGCTCTGGGCGACTGCTCCATATGAATGTTTACTTCTGCAGGGAGTTCAAAATCATCATCGTCGTCGTAATCACCGCCATCAAAATCGCCATTAACCGAACCACTAGGACTTCCTGGCGGACTAAGAGCCTGTATAAGCTTTCCCTTCGATTCGTTCCACAAATGATTGAGACGTTCACGTCCGAATAACAGCAGAAAAGCGTCAATGAACTCACGCGATTTCTCCTCCCACTTGGTAATAATATCGCCCTTGACTTCGGTCATAACGCGACGACCACGATCCTTAAGTTCATCCATTTTATTTTGTAAGCGAAACTTTTTCTCCGACAGGAATGATACGTTCAGGTCTTTTGCTGAGTAACCACGTGCTAGATTACGTCTTACATAGAGATCGTAGTCTTTGACAATGCGAGCTACAATATCCGAAGTTGAAACGCCTGATGAGAGGTGGGGTAAAAGAAGGATATTAATGGTTGGTAAACATTTTTGTAAAACTAGTTCAGCTAAGTACTAATTTTTTCCAATCTTTTTTTTTTTAAACTTCAATTCAATTACCTTCAGTACGTTCTGTGGCTACGAACATGCCTCTGGCTTTGAGTGGTGCGTAGATGTCATCAACACCTTCACCAGTGTATGGAATGTCATCGTGTGCAACGAAATCGATCTTGTGCTCGGCAATAAATTCATCACACAGAGTCCAAGGAGCCTCACGTACAACCTAAGCATTCAAGAAGTAAGCGTTAAATTTATTGTTGAATTGTTGAAACCCTCGCTGCAACTTGCACTTACCTCATCTACATAGCGACAATGGCGGACACCCTCGTACCGCTCATCATCATTCATTACAGTGCGTCCCTTCTGGCTATGTGTCAATTCATCGCTACACACACCAACTATAAGATAGACATTCGGAAATATATTTTTTGCCTGCAATGAGGAAGTAAGTGAGTTTTTTGTTTTATTCTACTCAATACTTAGTAGATTTATAAAAACACATTTCTGTGGAACAACAACTAACCTGCATGAGTTGTCTGGCATGACCTTGATGGAAAAGATCGTATATACCATCAGCGTAGACACGTACACGTCGTTTGACCTGTCCGGAACGTGCCATTTGATAGGTAATTCTCTGTGTGTAATCACAACGTTCACGTTCAACGACGGCTTCTTCATCGGAAGAGAATGGAGCCGGCTTGCAAATGGTCTGAAAATACAAGAAATAAGTTAAAAATTGTTTTTGTTTTTTGTGTTGCAAAAAGCTAATATTACAAATTTATCAAAGCTTGTCAGTACAGATGGCAGCATGGTTGTGGTCATTTTTCAAAATCTTTCTTGTTTTATGAGTTTTTTACAAATTTGCCAATATTTTATTTATTATTATAAATATATATTTATTTATTTATTTTCAAATATTTATTTGTATGAAATCTCAATTGTTACTACAGAAGAAAAGATTTTTTTCTTATTAAAAAGCTAAGTATTTTCTACAATATAAAACCATAAGCTTTTAAAATATAAAACCTTATTTTTGCAAGGGTAATTTGGCTTCTATCCCCTTTCTGCTTTATATCGATAGGTATTGAACTAATCATAAGCTTTAAGGAAGTTTAAAATTGGTTAACAATCCATATCCGACAGAATAAAGTTGGGTTTTTTTGTTTTTTTTTTTTTTGTTTTTGAGTAATCTGTTCTAATGCTTTAAATCCTCTTCTTGAAACTATGGATAACACTATGCGCCGTTTTATAAATAATATTTTTTTACGTGACAACGTTACGTTTTATCGCTTCAGGTTTTCAAAAAAGTTGAAATAAAGCATTTTTTCAAAACTCAAACGGCGTTGCATGGAATTGTCCATGGTATAATTATAGAGGTAAACTTGCTAGATGAGAGCGTACTGCCGCGAATGTCAAAACGAAGTTGACAACTCATATAAAATCTCGAAGCTATGAGAATGACAAGAGAAAGCAAGAATTGGCGAAATGTAAACGAAGTTAAACAGTTGAAGCTGTCTTGTTGTATTAATTAAAAATTGTAGAAAATGTTTATTTTTGTGTTTTTAATGATATTAAACAAATTTAAAATTGCTTCTAGCCAAAAATCATTGAAAATTAAACACAAAAACTATTAACTGCAAGCAGGGAGCACAACTAAACAACAACAAAAGTACAGCAGTAAGTACACAGCTGATTCTGACAATATCGGCAGTAATGACAAAAGAGAGCACAATCAGCGCTGCGACTACCTCTATTATTATACTATGGAATTGTCTCTCGCTGAGTATAGGTGCTATGATAAAAGTGATGGTACGACAGAAAATGTTAATTCTTTGACCTTATGGCTAAAATATACAAAAAATAATGACATCATCGGGACGCGGAGGGTGCTGCTTATGCAACGAAACTAAAAATTTGTTAGATGGAATAGCTCGCTGACAAAAATGGAAAATAGACGGAGAGATATGCTCCAAGATCGAGAATGCAGCAATTATACAACGAGGTTTTATGGAATTATTACTCCGTAAGTAGATTTGCCACAGTTTATGTTATACAATAGAAATGAAGGATTTATACTTAAGCTTACGATTTAGCTTGTGTTGCAGCTTATGCAACAAAAATACAATATTGTTGCATGGAATTGTTAGTCGCTTAGTAAAGGTGCTACGGTACAATTTTTTTACAACAAAGATTGGCCATTTGACCTTATAACGAAAATAATGATAATGACACCACGGTGGCAACCGCTTAATACTGTAAAAATGCTACGGTAAATTTTATGAATCGATAATGAAGGTGAGGTTTTTGACCATATGATAAAAATAAGAAAAAAATGGATGACGTCACGAGGCTCCTCAGGAAATCAATTAAAATTAAACAAATGCACCATGGTTTCATGGATTTATTGCCTGGCGCTAAGCTAAATGTGAATGGATCAGAGCAAAGAAAAAATCAAAATGAAATTGAAAGCAAAAGCAACAACGAAACCAAAAGCAAAACAAAATTTTGGCATGCCAATTGCTCCGACTGTGTAGATATACAGCCAAGTTCTTTTTTGAGCCTCATAGATTTTCACCTGTCGTTGATCATAATATTAAAATTCATTTGGTTCCAACTGGTGGAACATGAATTATGTGTTCTTTAAATACAATAAAATACCATCAAACACCGATAATCTCAAACCAATTTTTAAAGTGTTTAGTCTTTGCGACCACGTGGAAACCCAATCACCTTGAAACTGAATAAATTTTTCCCTCTTCATTTCAGAATTCTATCAATGCACCCTCCATTCTTACTTTTGTCATTGAAAAAGCTCAGGAAATCGTCTTTAATTCTTAATTGAAAAAGATTAATTAAGCAATTGCTACACTTAAATCTTGTTTTTCGTAGTGATTGCCAGCATGCGCCCTACGTTTTTATGAGAACTAAAAGACCCACTATAGCAGAAATTATTTGATACTTTTTAGTTTGTTTTAAACGTGGTATATTAAAAAATTTTTAGGTTTTATGTTTTTGTTAGTACAAAATTTGTTTAAAAACTGAAATGTTCCATAAATATTAAACAAAAAACAAAAAAACTGAAGAAATTCATACAAAAGCTACAAAACATATTCAAAGATATCATCTAAATAGCAATACATCAAAGAAACTACTTTTTACAATTTTTTTTTTTTCCACCTTCTGAGGTAAATTTTTGAAAATTTGAATTTGTTACATAAAAACCAAAAAATTCGTTAACGTTGTCGAGACTCGAACTCACTACCTAGCGTTAATAAACGATGCTTAACGCTCTGAGCTATAGAACACAAAATTCAAAAATTCAAAAGTGAAGCTAATAAAAACGTTTTAAAAAATAATTTTTATTTCTGATCGAAAAAATAATGATGAAAAAATAACTTTTATTTCTAATCGGATCTTTGTCAAGATCCCAAGCATTGTACTGTGTTAGCAGTAATTATTTAATAGCTGCAAATAGTTTTACAGAAACGGAAAATTCAAAACAAAAACTAGTCTAAGTGCGACAACACTGAGAATGGGGTTGAAAGTGTTCTTTAATAACTTTTGAAGGTTTTTGAAGGTAGGGAGACTTTTTCAAATTTTGTCAGCCAATGTATAAACAATTTTAAGCACATTGAGTTGTTTTATTAAAAAGTTACAATGTAAATTTGTTTATTAGTATTGAAAAAAGGGTATAATTTAAATTTTTTATTGTCATTAAAATTAATTTCAAAGAAGTCACTTTGTATAAAGATTCATTCAAATCGACTTTAAGCTGCTCCTACGTGTTATTTAACTTTATACGAAAATGTAAAGAAACATTTTAAAGGAGTACAAACCTTAACCATCAATAAACACGTTATTTGAGTCTGAAAAGTAAAACCTTTAAAGAAATTGTAAGCTAATACCCAGTTGAGCTTACAACTGTCCACAAAATAGTTAACGTGAACTATGGATGACGTTAGTCAATGAAATTGAAGTAGGATTAAAGCAAAAGACAACAGTAAACAATGTCATAAATGAATCATTTTAACAGTCAGAAAAATATTAAGCAAAAATCTTGATATTTAAAGTGTTCTGCGTTAGCATAATAATAACAATAATTAGCAGCATGTGCTAGCGGAATTTGATAATGAAAATTGAGGCACTGAAGCTAATCGACTGTAGTCAGTCTTTTTCAATATTCTATTTTGTTAGTTTTGTATGGCTGGAACTTTTAGCATGAAAACTGCAATACAGACGTTTTAATTGATGTGGCATATTTGAAATGCCTTGTTGTTGTTTATTATGTTTATTTAAATATATCTGTTGCTGGGCAGTTTTATTTTTTTAATCACGCTATACAAATTCACAAATGCAGCAACAATAAATGAATGTGAAAGTCACAACAGTCAACAGACTAACACGTCATAGTCAACAAAAAACACTAAAAATCGTTCATATTGATTAAAAAAATTAATAGAAAAATACAGACGAAAATTGATAACAAAACTTTTGAATACAATAAGAATTTTTCGGAAAAAATCTCTCCGCACTATTTTCACATTTGAAGATTTGTATACATGAGACATCTTTATTTATAATATTTTAATTGAAGATTTTTTTTCAGATTTCTTTAGCTCTTCTAGTGACAGTGGGATGCAAAGGGTGCCTCCTCAAAAATTTCCATTTCGAATCAATATTTCAGCCGGAATTTCATTACATGAAGGTTTTTTGTGTTGCTTATCATGAATTTGAATTTAGAATTTCATCATTTCTAAATTTAAAAAGGCGGATGTAAAATATCAAATTTATTGATTATGGTCATATTGGATCCGCTATTTGAACTTTGATATGATAAAATTCTGACTTCAGTTTCGTGTTCAGCGACCCCGATAATCGCGGAGTAACAAAATTAAGTCGAATTCAAATATTGATTGGAAAAATGTGATACTGAAAGAGAATAAAAAAATTCATTCGTATTTATAGTTTCGTTTTTCTTAATTCTATCGGCAATTTTATCTCATATTTTGACTTTGTCAAACAATAGAAATGATCTCACTCCTGACTAGAACGAAATAAAAAATAAATTGTTCTAATTTTTTTTTAGCTTTAAACCAAGGATTTCAGGTGTAATAACTATTCAGTCAAGTCTGCCTTGGTTCGAAATGAGATGATAGATTAATGGGAGGGAAGGGACAATCAAGCGAAACATTTTTTTTTTTTTTTTTTTTTTTTAGTTTATTAATTTATTAAAAGAATTTTTAAATTCACAATATATTTTGCCTCAGCGTCATGCGACATTGTTGAGGCGAGTTGGCAGATAATTATTATCAAAAAAAAAAAATAATATAAACTATATATGTAGATAAATTTTACATTTCATTTAAAATTAATCAAATTTTTTATTACAAGTAAAGAATAAAAAATAATGATATCACATTAAAAGCATTTCTAAATGGTTTAATAAATATTCTTTTAGGGTTGATTTAAAAATTGATATTGCATTTAAGTTTTTAATATGTTGTGGTAAATTATTAAATTCTAAACACCCAATATATTCAACTCTTTGTTTTGTGGCCTCTAATCGGCATCTTGCCGTTCTTAAATTTGAACTATTTCTTGTACTAAAAGCTGTTTGACTTCTGGAAAAATTTATTGTGTTATGACCAATATTATGTAATGATTTGAACACAAAAAGGATCAATTGTTTTTTATACATCCCATTTACAGGTAAAATATTTTTGGACACATCTTTATATAACGATAGCGTAGGGTGAATTAATGGTAAATTAAAAACAGTTTTTAGTGCTTTATTTTGCATTCTTTGTAAAGAATGCAATTCTGCACCATTTCTACTGCCGTATATCATCACTAAATAATTAAGATGACTTTGAATAAGCGCTTGATAGAGTATAAGCTTGGTTTGTTCACTAAATTTATTTTTGAATTTATAGAGTATTCCTAACACTGGAGATATTTTTGATTTAATTTCCTGAATATGCAAATTCCATGTCAAGTTACTTTGTAAAGTTATTCCCAAATATTTCAAAGATTGACATTCATGCACTTCTTCTCCATTCACAAAGACGCTAAATCTTTCAACATAATTTGGATAGGGTTTAAACCTTATGACCTTTGTTTTCGTCGTATTTATGACTAATTTGTTTATTCTTGCATATTCAAAAATAATAGAGGCATCTTTTTCCATTAACGCTTTTAAAACAGTTTCATGTTTATATGGATAAAATAGAGATATGTCATCAGCATACATATATATTCTACCAAAAAGCCCAAGGTTTGTAATATCATTTACATAAATCGTAAATAAAAGTGGGCCCAAAACACTGCCCTGAGGCACACCATGTTCCACATTTCCAAGAAAACTTCGATCACCATTCAATTCCACAAATTGTTTTCTATTTTCTAAATAACTTTTTAATAAATCTAGTTCTCTTCCCCTTATTCCATAATATTTAAGTTTTTTACACATTATTTCCTGGTCTACAAGGTCAAAAGCTTTTGAAAAATCATAAAATATACCAGCTACACCCTTGAAACCTTGATCTAAGCCCTGGCATATATAATTAACAGCATTAACAACAGCATTCTCAGTACCACTTCCATGTCTGAAGCCATATTGAAAATCATATAATAGGTTATTATGTTCCATATAAGTTAACAGCTGTTGATGAATTATTTTTTCAAAAATTTTATCTATTACGGGTAATAACGCAATAGGCCTATACATATCTTCCCTGTTGGCATTTATTGTTTTTGGTATTGGAACTACTTTAGAAACTTTTAATACATCCGGATATTCAGATCTATTAATTATGCTGTTAAAGATGTGTACCAAATGTGGTGTTATTTCATTTTTACATTCGACAAATATTCTAGGGGAAAGATTATCATGACCAGGGGTCTTGTTAATTGAAAGATTTGTAACTATTTGCAAAATCTCATCAGCCGTTGCATTACTAAATTGAAAAGTATTGTTATAATTACTAAGAGACCGAAGCGCATTACACGAATCAGAAGAAGTGCTACGAATTTGATCTTTCATTATTTTGGGTATTTGTAAAAAGTATTGGTTTAGACATTGACATATTTCAGCATTATCTTCAATTAACTCACCATTTTCGTTTTTTAAACTAATTTGACTTTTGACTTTCCTTCCCAAATTTTCATTTAAAAACCTCCAACATTTTTTGGGATCTTGTTGGATATTAATTAGATTATCATGATAGTAATTGTTCATAGATTCTCGACATGCAGTTTTAATAACCTTGCTTATTCTCTTGAGCCTATTCTGAATATCTAAATTATTTGGATTTCTTCTTCTTTGCCTTAAAATAGATTCCTTTAATAAGATAAGGCTTTGCAAATGTTCGTTCATCCAAGGTGCTATGTCATACTTAAGTAATTTTTTTTTAGTTCTTAAAACTGTAGAATCTAGATGTGCTTTTGACAGGCCTTCTATCAGTTTTAAAGTATCAACTGATGGATTTCCAGTCTTTTGAATTGAGACATAATTGAAAAAGCATTCCCTAAGTTTATTATAATCACAGTGCTTCTGAATTACTTTTGTGTAATTATAATTTTTAATTTCATTTTTTAGCTTACAAGAAATCATGTTGTGATCAGATAACTCACATTCTATTGAATCAATATAAAGTGCATCTAAAAGGTTTGTATATACATTATCTATAGATGACCCAGATACCGGCCGCGTTATCAAATTGTGGCAATTTTTAAAATCATAACTTTCCAGTAAATTGGTTAAGTCGAATGAAACGGCGTTATTTAAAAAATCTATATTGGAATCTCCTACAATTATGCAAAAGCTTCGGCCATATACTTCCAATAAATTTCCAATAATATTCAAGAAATCATTTACACTACACTTTTGTGATCGGTAAAAAGAAATAATTTTTAAAGGTTTTCCTTTAATTTTTAGGTTCGATAATGATAATGCAATTATATTGCAAAAATTTTCGGTTTTAGATAGTTCTATATTAAAATGAATATTATTACGTATATAAACTGAAGTTCCTCCATAACTGTCGTCTCTACAACAATGAACACAATTATATCCAGGGATTTGGTAAATTTGAGCTAATTTTGATTGAAACCATGTCTCTTGAATTGCAATAATATTGGGTAATTGTGGGAATTGAGCAATTAATGTTTTAAACTGGTTAAATTTTTCTATGGATGAAATGCTTCTAACGTTTACAGATATTATATTTAAATAACAGCTATTTAAGCTTTTTAAATATTTAATAAAATTTTCAAAATAAGAAAAATATTGATTATTAATCATTAAAAAATAAAAGATATATTATAATATAACAAAAATTAAATGCCTAAATTAAATAATTGATTTCTTAAGCCGGAGATAAGAATGTTGAACCATTATCTTCGTTCTCATCAGAGTCATCAGCAACAAAATTGACAACATTCATTGATCTGCGCTTAGGCTTTGAGGTAGCAGCTTCAGCCATAATTTGATCTACATCATTTTCATTTCTTATAAGCCTTGGTTTATTAAGTTCGCTTTTTCTAACAAAAACTCTTGCACCGCTTGTATAAACTGAATTATACCCAACTGATTTTAAGCATTTTGCGTAATTAAAAAGACTCAGAGTTTCTTTGCTTAAATAATCGTGTACGAAAACGGCTTTAGTGTCCTCAACTTCTCTTAGCTTCGATTTCGACATCATCAATTTATCTTTAGACTTTTTGTTGTTGAATTTTACCACTATTGTTTTTTCATCAGTCTTTGTATTTTTATGTGAAAAGAAATATGCATCATCAATATTATCTTCGTTTAAATCTACACCGGCTTTCTTTGAAAGTTCCAAAAAAGTTTCTACAGCGCTTGAGTCTTTTTCAGTTTTAACACCTCTTACAATACAATCATTCCTGACTCGTTGATCATTAAGATTTTTTATTGAAGTTTTTAATGTAATAATTTCATTTTTTAAAACACGATTTTCTTTCTGTACTACTTCTATCTTTTTTTTATTTTCGGCTATGCCCTTTAACATTTCATCGTACTGTTTTGACATGAATTCAATTGCATCTGTTATTGAGCTCAGCTGATCAAGCTTTTTTAGTTCAGCTTTTATTTCTTTTAGTTCTGTTTTTATTGTTTCTCCATTTTTATCATCACACAGGTGGCATATGTACTCTTCACTCTCATTTTCAAGTAAATGTTGATATTGACGTTTATCTAGCTTAGTGCATAGAGAGTGAAAAAACTTGGCGCACTTGTCACACTGAATATTTTCTTCTTTTTCTTCTTTCACTTCCATTTTACATTGGCCACAAATTATTATTACTTTTGGGTTTACAATATTACGACGACCTTTTGGTGGCATATTTGTAATTGTATATATTCTTTTCTGTTTGTTTTAAACAATGTTCACAAATATATGTATTAAAATGAATTTATAATATTTTTATTTATAAATTTAAAAATCACTTTACGGAGATTAACTTTTTTGACGTTTATAACGCAAGTGATGCCAACTCTTTTGTCGATGTGTATGATGTGTATGATGTTCTAAGAGTGGCGGAAAGCCGTAGAAATATGTGAATTTGAATCTGAGGCAATTGTTATGCCTTTACCTCAGTCAATACAAGTCATAAGGCAAAACTTGTAAATATTGATGAGTTTTCAATTTCAGTTGATTAGAAATGAGAATAGAAAATTGCAAATGCAAAAGGTTAGAGCGTAGAGCCATGGCCTGGCCGGGATTCGAACCCGGGACCTCTGGGGTGGCAGTCGAGCACGCTACCTACTCGACTACCGAGGCCGCAAAGGAGGCGGGATATGTAGGAATAAAACATATATATACATATGTATATTCTTGATCAGCATCACCACCCGAGTCGATTTAGCGTTGTTCGTCTGCCTGTCTTTTGTCGTCACGATTACAGCCGTAATTTTGAAGCTGTCATTATAAAATTTAATATAGAATATAAAATATTATTTCTAAAATAATGTACATATATTGAATAAGCATATTTCATATTTTTTAGTTATTCATGACTATTGATATTAAAAACAAAAACAATTACACTCAGAAAAAAAATCCGCATTTGAAATCAACATTTTAGCAGTTTGACACAAAAACTTTTGATTTTACCATAAAAATTTTGAAATTAAAGTAAAAACTTTTGTTTCAAGAAATAAAAATTATGAAATAACAAATAAAAATGTTTTCTCAAAAACTGTAAAATGTTGATTCAAAATGTTAAAAATTGTTAAAATAAAACCTTTGAAAGCAAGCTTTTAATGTCTTAAATGAAAAAAAAAATACATTGAATTGAATGTAGCTCCGTTATGTTTCACAGATTTTTAATTTTATCGATAAATTCTACAATGCATATAAAGACGAAATGAAAACGT
This sequence comes from Pherbina coryleti, assembly GCA_943735915.1. NCBI lineage: Eukaryota > Metazoa > Arthropoda > Insecta > Diptera > Sciomyzidae > Pherbina > Pherbina coryleti. Next base: position 76,172,712 of record OX030952.1, on the reverse strand, counting down.
CAATCAAAAGATAAAAATTCTAAAATTATAAGCAAGCATTGGTTTTGTTGCATCTTTATTTCTTCGATTCGTTCGTTCGTGTGTTTTCCAGAAAAAGTTAGAGCAAAAGTAAAGTGGAAAATAAAAAAAAAATAAATGATGGAGTCACTGCAAGATCTGCTACTGGAATGAAACTTGCAAGAAATCTAGGAATTATTGTGTTGTAAGTATGACGCTTGCTTAAACCTGAACAATTTTGTTTTTACATTTGTACTATTTTATTTCAAAAAGCTAAACGATATTAAATCAACATTTTAAAATTTTAAAAAAACAACCCATTTTGTTTCAACATTTTTTTCAAAACTTTTACATATTGATTTAAAAGGGGAAATTTTTTTAAACAATAGCTTCAGCCATTTCAATATAAAAGAATAAACTTTTGGGCAGAAAAGTTGAAATTGGCATTTATACCAATGAAAAATTTTGATTTTACCAATGTTTTTTTTCTGACTGTAACTTATTGAGTTGAATAATTTACGAAAATTCATGAAAGCGGCTATACCCATAATTGCAACTCAATTAATTGCACATACACTTACATCATATTGGTAAAAAGATTGATTAAATGTCAAAATTTTATTTCCGGATTATATATTAATCCGCCAAATTAATAACGGAATTCCATTTTGTGAAAGGAATTAGTAGTGATTAAAAGCTCTCTACGAAAGATTATTAAAATTTTTTGAAAATGAATTTAACACGCAAAAAAGTGCCTATAGTCGTAAAAAATTAATCGTTAAGTTAAAAAATGAAGGAAAAAGTTATTCAGAAATAAGTAAAATTGTTGATAGACCTCGTTCAACAATCCAATCTGTTGTAAACAATTTTAAACGAAATAAATCATTTGATATTGCATCTGGAAGAGGTAGAAAAAAAATATTGTCGATACGAGAGAAGCGATTAATTGAACGAATGGGAAAAGCGGACCCGAAAATTGGTGCCTAAAAAATTGCGGCAAGCCTCGCAGACCATGGAAGTCTATCCGTTAATCCACAAACAATAAGAAATTGTTTACATTCGCATGGATACAAAGGTTGAGTGTCCCACAAGAAACCGTTTATATCTAAAAATAATGCTCTTATACGCTTAGCATTTGCAAAAGAATAAATAAATAAGCCTGAAAAGTTCTGGAAAAAAGTAGTTTTTGTTGATAAAAGCAAATTAAATATTTTTGGCTCAGATGGACGTCGTTTCGTTTGGCGAAGACCTAATACTTCTCTTAATAAAGAAATTTTAACGCCAACCGTAAATGGTGGAAATGTTATAGTATGAGGTGCCATGGCAGCTAACGGTGTTGGAAACTTAGCTTTTGTTGAAACTATAATGGATAAATTTCAATACTTATCAATTTTAAAAAATAATTTAAGAGCCAGTGCTGAAAAATTAGAACTCGGTCGTGATTTCATGCTGGTCCAAGATAATGACCCCATGCATAATTCACTACTAATCAGAATTTGGCTTGTATACAACTGCAAATCGACACTTCCACATCCCCCCTCAATCACCGGACCCCAATCCTATTGAGCATCTTTGGGATTTGCTCGAGCGTAAAGTACGACAGCATGAGATAACCAACCGAGACCAGCTTAAAACAGTTATCCTAGAGGAGTGGAATAAAATATCGCCGGACGATACATCCAAATTGGTGGAATCGATGAAACGCCGTTTACGAAAGGTCATTAATGCAAATGGATACCATACTAGCTATTAAGTTCTTTATAAAATGCTTAAATTAAGATATTTCAGAAAATGTTATAAATTAATTTTTTAATAAAATAATACCATGCCATAAATATTAACAAAAGTTTTCGATATTTAAAACGTATTTTGTAAAAAATATAGCTTTAAATGGAAAATTAACTGCTGTATGTGCAAGTGTTTGATTCAGTGTATATAATATTTAAAAAAAAAATAAAGATCATGTTCGAAAATGAGCCAAATCGTATGAAAACCACGCCTACCTCCCTTACCAAGTGACTGTATCAAAATGGTGAACAATTTTTTAGAGTTCCACGGCCTCAGTAGTCGAGTAGGTAGCGTGCTTGACTGCCATCCTAGTCAAGCATCTTTATTACCCCATAAGGTCGAATAATACACAAAAAATCCAAGGAAATCAGATCATTATCGAAAGCCATTGGCTATATATTTTCGATATCATAACCCACCAACAAAAAATCCTGACTACGGGCCTACTTTCGGATACTATATGTATATTAAGCGACGAGTATTAACGTCAGCCGGGCCAAAGAAAATACATATCTTACTTTAGAAATATATAATAAATTGGCCCTTTCAGCCATTGAAAGGACTTTGACCGACCTTCTTATGATCAAATTGTATTGCGCGTGTTATTAAATGTTTGTACACAAATGATCGAGAACGGGACCTCCTAGTTTTATGTCGACTTTGAACGGCTAATGTGCATGTTCTCAAGAAGCTTTAAAAAAAAAATAAATTGGAGGTTTGCCATTGTCCATTGAAAAACTTTCTGTTGTTTCAGCCACACACAGCCACATTGCTTACTAGTTCTTTTTTAAATTTTTGTTTTCGAACATGGAATGCGTTGTGTCAATAACATGGAATTTAGCAAAAAAACTTAATATGATATAGAAGCATAATACAATTATACAGAAAGCATTGACAAGTATAGATTTTCTCAGCAACAAGGAAACGACCATCTGTCAAAAACAGTTGTTCGTGCAACAAGAATTAAACGAATGTAAAAATAAGTAAATTCCGCAAAATATGTGCGTTAAATACACAATTATAATAATGAAAGTTATGAAAAAATTATGTGTGATATGTGTTTAACGTTTTCCAGCCGTTGTGTTTTAATTTTAATTGAAAACTTCTTCAATTTCGTCCACATGCATCTGCAGCTGCTGAGGTTGCTGCACTTAAACGTTTTCAACCTTTTTTTTATGTTTGCACTTAATAACATTAAGTTTACAAATTATTTTCGTTCTAGTAATAATAACTCACTATTGATTAAATAAAATAGGCAATATTTTGTAAGAAAATGTTTGGTTATTTGCAAGCGCTGAAACATAAACAATGGCGAAAACATAAGAAATAATTGAACGCTCTTTCTTGACTTTTTTTTTGACAGATGCTCGTTTCCCAAGCAACTGTCAATACTACCTTGTATTATTATACCATGATATAGAAGTATCAATAAATTGTGACATTTTTATAAGTTTATTCAATATTATAATTCTTAAAAAACATATTTTTTAAGAATTATATTTTGAGCTTTATGCCAAATAATTCATGAAGCAACCGGTTGCTACAACAACAAAAGTTCTTTGCAGAACAAACCGAGCAGACTGACATTAAGTCAAAAAATTTTAAGTAAGCATCAGGGACCGAAAATAACTGTTATTTTCGAAGTTTCAATTCAAAAAGTCAGGCGGAAAAAGTGTCTTTTCGATATTTGAATAAAGCAGTGCAATGCTTGTTAGCTAAGGAATAATAATCTTAAAAGCTTTTTGTTTATTTGACTTTTTTAAAAAAGTAAAAAAATAATAGTTATTTTTTACCGATTTTTGTTTTTTGTCAAAAATAAACGTTGAAATTTTACTTTATTTTTTCGGTCAAAAATAACAGCTAAAATTTGACTTTTATTGTTTCGATAAAAAATAAAATTTGACTTTTATTTTTTCAGTCAAAAATAAAAGTTAAATTATGACTTTTACTTTTTCGGTCAAAAATAACAGTTAAAATTTGACTTATTTTTCTGTTAAGAGTGAAAATCATAATAAAAGTATAAATTCTATTCATTTAACTCTGCCTTACCTTCGTTTTGCTTATCACTACACATTGCGTTCCCTGTCACTGCTGTTTGTCAAATCACTACACATCAGAGAATTTGACTCAAAAATAAAAGTCAAATTATAACTTATATTTTTGACTGGAAAAATAAAAGTCATATTTTAACTTTTATTTTTGACCGAAAAAATAAGTCAAACCATGATACAATGAATACAGGTAGACTCGCTAGATGACAGCGTACTGCCGCGAATGTTTTTTAGTATCATGAGTCAAACTTTAACTTTTATTTTTGACCAAAAAAAAATCGGTCAAAAAATAACTATTATTAATTGACTTTTTTGAAAAAAGTCATAACAGTTACGGTCCCTGGTAAGCATTCTTAAAAGATCCATGTTGTATCGAAAAAATTTCTTTTCGCAAAAGAATCATAAACATTATTATTCTATTCATTTAAATTATACTTTACATGTTGCAGAATGGCAAGGACGTACCTTTGACTCGAAAATTTTTTAAATAAAAAAGAAGACCTTATCGCATCTATTTCAAAGCTATCGAAAATTTAAGTGTAGATATTTTCAAAATTTCAATAATTCTTATTAAGACCTATTTATTTATATAACCTTAACGTACTCACCATAAAATCAGCAGCTCCGCTACTTATAACGGGCATTGGTGGAGGAACGTACTTCTTTTTTACTGGGCTGCCGCCTGCCAAACTTCCAGTTAAATCATCAGCAGTGTGAAGATCACGTAGTATTGCCTTCGCGGCAATAATGGCGGCGGGAATCTCGTCATCTTCTTCACTTTGCGATACGCTGCGTGTCAATTCCTTGTATTTTGCTGCTGTTATAGCAGCATCTAACTTAATGCCTAGTAAATCTTTGTCAACCGAGCCGTTACTGCCAGCAGCACCGGCATTAGAATGCGATGTTGTTGATGTTGTTCTTGTTGTTGTTGATGATTTCATATTGTATCCTTTGGTAGTTTCTATAGGTGCTACTGAAGTTAAGGCAGCACCTGAAGTTGAAGCTACAGAAGGCATAGAGATAGCCGTTTCGTAGGTCCTTTTACGAGTTGAAATTGACGAGGTCACTGATGGCGGCGACGACGTCGTAGTTGCTGTAGCGACGATAGCTGAGTGAGTTGTAATCGGATTATTTGCAAGTATCGAAGAAGATGCCATAGCAGCAGTTCGAAGTAAGACCAATTTTTCAATTCGATTTGGTTGTGCTCTAAATGAAACTGAATCGATTTCAATTGGCGCCGTTTAATTTATACTCGATCACTGCTTAATAAATGATTGCCAATTGATGGTGATGATGATGGTGGTGGTGGTGTTGGCGATGAAGATGACGGTTGGTCAAGCTTTCTTCAACTTCTTATAGGAGATTCTTTTTATTTAGTTTACCAGCAAAGATTAAGATGCAGTTTAAAAAAAAAAAGAACCAGCTGGAAGTAAAGAAGAAAAATAATAAATGTATTATTATATTGAAACTGGATATTTAAATTACGTATTTTTAAAAATGGGAAACAAAAAATCTTTCCTATTGGTCAATCGTCAGAAGGAGCATACTAGGCCAGAAATAAGCACTTCAGACAGAAAAGACCCTGTTAAAAGCTGCTGAAGGCAAAGGCCTATCCTGTTAAAAGCCCTTCATAAGCTGCTTAAGACAAAGGCCACTGAAATCTAGCGAACTGTTGTTAGCGAAACACGACAACAACCAATACCAAACACGGATAATGGCCTTTATATTGAAAATGTCAAAGAAGAAAGTGATGAAGATTATTTTAATTTAAAGCTTCCTAAATTCAAAACAATATATACATATAGCTTAATACAAAAAGCATTAAATTGACACTATGTATGTATAAATAGAATAATAAATGCAAATCTTTTGATTTTATAATAAAAAAAATTTAATTTAAAATTTAAAATTTTTTTTTTGGATTAATCTATGCACAGTTTTATTTTTAATAAAATTCATTCAGCCGCAAATTATAATAAAGAACGAAAAAACTGGTTCTGTCTGCGTTTTTAAAATTTTTGTGTTTATCTTAATACAGTAAAAATATTCCTTAGACCCCTTTTACATTGGTCAAGACTTGAAATCAAGTCTGTGAGTTTGTTGATGAAAGACGCGGACATCAACGTGAGAGAGGGTAAGTAAAAGGGATTAGCAAAGAATTGAATTCAAGTCTTGACCAATGTAAAAGGGGTATTAGAAGATTTTTTACATTCAGTATTTTTTCAGATTTTTTCATTCAGTCGTTAAGACGTAAATCGAAAAAAAACACATGAAAAATATTGGAAATTTAATTAAAAATTAAAATTAATTTAAAATAACAGCTGAACCACGAATGATCACACTTATCTTGAAAACAAATTTGAGCTTTAGGCCAAGTATGTTGACAACAAGACAACATGAAGGCAACAACCAACAACAACAAGAACACTTATCCTAACAATCTTTTTTAATTCTGAGGACTTTAAAGAATAAAGATTTAAAACGACATTTTTACATCCAGCATATGAAGTAAAAAATTAATTTGATTTAGATAAGCTTTCAGCAATAAAAATAACTCTCGAGTTGGAGACATTATTCTTTCTCATTTGACACCTGAAAAGATCAGTTTGGCTATTTTAAGAAAGTTATTGAACTTTAATATTTCTATAATTCAATATCCGTTTTAAAATCAAATCCTCCGATTTTACAGAGACATTAAGTACATATTTCTGACAAGGAACAGTTTACTAAGTTAAGGGAGTTTTTTGCTGTTGTATTGTAAACAAAAGATGTTTGAAGCTTACTTGTTCATTCTTTGGAAGGTTAAGAATACCAGGGCGGTGAATTGAACACTAAGCTTTTTGGTTTTTGATTTTATTTCGGTTGCTTTTATGAAGTGTGTTCAAAGACTGTTCGTAATTTTGAAGGTTTGGGGTTGGTTGGATTGGCACGATGCTTTTGTTAATGCTGTGTTGGCATGTCTATAAAGTATCTATCCATTTTCAGTCATATTGGTTATTTGATATTTTATTAGCTGTTGAAAGAATAACACTTGTTTTGGCACTGTTTACTTTTTTTCATTCTTTATAAATAATTAAAAAACTACCCATAAACTCAGGTTTCACCATATGTTATGATACGTTTTAGTAGTTCTACATAACTCCAGAACTAAACAAAATTCAGTGACTCCTGAGCAACTTCCATTCGCCGATGTTTTGATCGAAATTGAACACTTTTGGAACAAATTATGATGTGACACGTTTTATACCCAAAACATCCGCTAAAATTTTATGGCATGAGCCAATTAATTAGCCAACATTATCATCAACTTCTCTTATCTTGATTCAGCGGTTATTCATAATCAATTTAAATTTTATTTTATTTAAATTTTCAATTTTAATTTTTTCCATGTTTTCTTCGTTTGTTGATGTGCTAAAACGACCCGTACGCTCATCTACAACGTATTCACCGTCATCTTGAGACCGCTTAAACCTCTCCTTTACTCTTGTTCTCCTCGGGTTCACTGAAATCAATATTTAACACTTCTAAATACTGTGTCGCACTTTAAATAATAGAAATTCTCTGATCCATTTTTTATAAAAAATGAAAAACTGCCAACAGTACCAAAACACGTGTTATTTTTTCCACTGCTAGCTAAAAGTAAACAACCAATCGGTAAAAATCGTGCGAAGAAACAGAGCCTGCGAAATTTAAAAATTCCCGTTACTTTTTGAACACACCTCGTATACTAGATACAATTTACAATATGCTAAATTTTTTATTAAAAAGGTTATAATAACTTGAACTGCGGTGGTTGCAAGCGCTCAATTGACCTTTGAAAGTTTAAATGTTGAGTTCTTGACACGCACATAACAAAATCCAAAGCAAAAGGGTTCAAGTTTATTAAAGAACACAGCAAATTATTTCATTATTCCACAAATCTTAAAAAACTTTTTACTTAATTTAAATTTTCGACATAGGAGAGAAAAAATTGTCCAAATCACAACATTTATTGAATTGTATTCGTAAATAACTGATGTTTTTTGTTAAATTTCATTGGTTTATTTTAAAAATAGAAATCCGCTACTTGATCTTAATAGATTGTTAAGTGTTTTCAATTGATTTCAATTGAGTTAAAATGAAAAAGCACTTACACAATAAGAACATGCGATATTTGAATTAATACTACGTCATATAGGTGTATATAATATATATATATGTATGTACAAAACTTGTGTCTATGTATTCTTTGATTGTTTGAGGTAACACTGCAAAACGCGTCGCCAATTGATTTTAATTGTTTTAATTAAAAAAAAATGATTACAACCTTTCTAAGACACGACGACACGGTGTTCTTACATATATATATATATATACACGGCACAAACTACACGCGTCCAGAAAGCTCAACAATATTTCTACGAATGATTCGTATGCTGAAAATAACTTTTTGCCAACGATACAAAAAGCAGAAATATTTTACACGTTCATACTAAAAATGTATAGTATAGAAAAGCGGCTGATAATTGTTGTTGTTGTTGTTGATTTTGTTGCTGCAGATCACTGGTATAGTACCGAAGGTCGTCTGTTCGGTGGGACGTAAAGACCGTACGAGACGTGCCCTCTCTCGTTGTAGATGTCTCGCTATAATATGTATAGAAACAACAACGATGATGATAACGAAAACGGTTTTCATCTGATTTCATCAAAAGCGCTCTCTTTGTATATTCAATTATGTGCTCTCTTCAGTGTTTTTGTTTTGAATATTTTTTTTTTTTTATTGTTTTTTATATATTTCACTAGAACAGGCTACATTTTCCATTACGATTCTTCTTAGAAAATAATTGATGCAGCATATTACATACAGTGCCTTACAACAGTATTCGGAATTGTTATTTTTTAAATCCATGACCTTATATATTTTAACATTCATGTGTACTTTGAAATAAAAATCAATCAAATTGCTGATTTGATTTATTAACTTTTGTTTAGTACAAAAAATAAAGGTCTAAATAAATACATTTTGAAAATATGCACATAAAAAACAAAATTGCCAAAAACAGTTCACAAAAGTTTTCAGAATTCAACTTTAAATAATAGTAAAATAATGAAAGGTGGCGTCCGTGGCGTAGTTGGTTAAAGTGCGTGGCCGCTATGTCAAAGAACTTTGGAGACCCAGGTTCGAACCCCAGCAGCGACAGAAAATTATTTGAATTAAAATAATTTTTCTGTACGGTCGCCACCTCTCTGCAGACAATGGCAAACCTCAGAGAGTAATCAAAATGCCATGTAAAGCTTCTTGAGAACGAGAACATTCTGTTCATCGCCGTTCGGAGTCGGCGTTAAGCATGTAGGTCCGGTTCTCGGTCAATTGTGTACAAACGTAATAACACGCACAACACAATTGATCATAAGAAGCTAGGTCAAAGTCCTTTCAAGGGCTGAAATGGCCAGTTATTTATTATTTATTATTTATTATTTATTATTTATTTATAAAATAATGAAAAAGAAAATTAAATGCCGTGCACCGTTTTCCTTTAGTCTAATAACCTCTTTTATGCGATTTGGAATGAACAGAGCAAGCTTCCAAGTTCTTTCTGATGAAATTTTCACCCATTCTTCTATTATAACTCGTTTTAATTGTTGGGTTGATGTTATAAAATGCTTTCGAATAGATCGCTCCAAATCCGCAGATAAATGTTCGATCGGGTGGAGATCCGGTGACTGAGAAGGTATTCCTAAATATTTGGCGTATTGTACAGAGTCCAAAGTCGAGTATTTTTACCTGTATGCTTCTGGTTTTTATCTTGTTGAAATATGTAACTACCCAACCTGTTGAACAATTGATTCCAAATTGTCCTTCAAAATCTGTACGTATTGCTGATGGTTCATTCTGTCAGTTAAGGCGGATTCACTGACCACCTTCAGCAAATTTTGAAAGTTTTTATTATATGAAGTTTACGCACTCTATCTCTCTATCCACACTCATTGAGAGAGTAACAAGAACTTGCTGCGTTCTCTTTGACTTGATCAATATAATTTCAATTTTTGTATTGAATCTTTTTGAGCAGTATTGCCAAAATGGAGTTTCAGGAGTTGAAATTTGGTTAATTTTTTTGTTTTAAGCTTCAAAATAAAAAAGCAATGCGTCTGGCAATATTGAATTGTTTTGATGTGAAAATGAAAACAAATTGACAATTACAAAGAAAAACAGAGAACTTGCTAATCGTTTTACTTGTCGGTGAATCACCTACGGCACACTCCCACAGAGAGAAACAGGAAAGCGATCGCAAAAAACTTACTGAAGGTGGTCATAATACAATAATGTAAGGTAGCATTGACAACTGCTTATTTTTTCTTCTACAAGAAAACATCTGCTGTCAAAAACAGCTGTTTGTGAAAATGCATCTGCAGCTGCTGAAGTTGTTGTTTTTATACCCCCACGTTTAAAAAACCTAAATGGGGGTATATTAATTTTGTCACTCCGTTTGTAACGTCCATAAGGAGGCGTGGTAGGTATAGAAAAGTATATATATTCTTGATCAGCATCACCACCCGAGTTGATTTAGCCATGTCCGTCTGTCTGTGATCACGATTACAGCCCTAATTTTAAAGCTATCATCATGAAATTCAATATTTAAGCTTTTATCTAAAAAAATAAAGGTCAAGTTCGAAAATGAGCCAAATCGGATGAAAATTACGCCTACCTCCCATACAAAGTGACTTTTTCAAAACGGTTAAATCTCTTAGAATTCCACAAAAATTAATAAATTGACTTCCAATTTTGCATACGACTTTTGATATTTAAAATATACTCTAAGTATGAAATTCAATCAATCAAATAAAAATGAAAACCACGCCTACCTCCCATATAAACTTGTGACTTTATCAAAAAGGTAAAATCTCTCTAAAATCCACAAAAATTAATATATGGACTTGAAATTTGCATATGAACTTTGATATATAACGTGTATTATGTGTATGAAATTCAACCAAATTGAGTGAAAACCACGCCCACCTCCCACACAAAGTGACTTTATCAAAAAACAAAAGCGAATATTTTCTGTTAAAACTATAACGAAAACGTTTTTACAGATAAACATTTTATTGATTGATTAAGACTTTGAATACACTTTGGTTCGGCCGTGGGGGTATTTTAACTTCGGCCCAGTCGAAGATCATCTCTTACTAGTTTTTTTTTTTTTTTATTTCAACGTTTTTAACATTGTTTGTGTTTTCAATGGCCGATTGTGTGCGCTCTCTTTTTGAGAATATTTTTTGACGGGATGAATTTATTATAACATGAAGGTGGTTAGTGAATCCGCCTTTATGAACTGGACGTTGCCAACTCCATTTGCACTTACACATCCCCATAACATGACATTACCATCTCCACGTTGAACAGAAGGCCATGTATTTTTTGGGTCCAATTCAATATTCTTCTTTCTCAGTGCTTTATTTTCGTACAAAAAGGTTACATTTTATTTCATTGCTGAATATTACTCGTGACCAAACTTTATGGTCCTGATTTTTATATTTTAGCGCAAATTTTAAGCGTTTTTTACGAGTTTTTCACTTATTAGTGGTTTAATTCGGGGAGTTCTTCCCTTGTAACCAGAAAAAAAAAATTTTGGAACTCGTGAAGAAGGAAAAACACTTAAAGAGATTTCCAGTTCTACAAAAAGAAGCATTTCGACTATTCACAGTATTATAGAAGGGTACACGCTTCGTGTTGTGGGCAACGATCAGGCAGGCCAAAAAACTTAGTACTCGCGATGAGTCCAATATAAAAAAAATAAAAACGTACAAGACAAGCGCACATTGAAAAATTCATACCATAAATAAAAGTACACACACATAGAAACTAAACTAAGCTGCTGCCAAATTAATTTATAACAGTATATTTAAAAAAAGGAACCCTACTGGGCTTTTGAATACTTTGATTTTTGTTGATTTCTGTAGGGTTATTATTGCAAAAAAAAATTGTGGTTAATTTTTAAAGATTATCAATTCCGAATATTTTTGCGAGGCACTGTACATATTATTTCCGTTAGTAAAAAATGAAAACACATAATTATTTGATGAGTTGACTTCATTCCTACAATTGACTCACTTTCAAATAGCATCAGCTGTTTTGAAGCATTTCCTTTAGATAAGTTTACTAGCTGGTTTTTTTTTCTTCTCTGTGCCAACTCAGTCATGATTCGATAATTCGACGATTGCGTCAAACAACTATAATAAGAACATTTTTTCCTTATGATCTGGTTGTTAACGGAACGAAGACATCAGTCGTAACCAGTTTTTCTCTCACTTATAAATTCATAATAGTACATATAGTGCGTTCTAAGTTTTTTAGACTTGAAGAACGGCTGTGGTCGTGACGACAATGTTTCTATGCAATTAAAATTCAACAGATGTAGGCGAAAGTGAGGGAGCCGGCTATCTTGGGATGGCAAAATAAACAAGATAGCGAAGAAGAAACATGAATATTTATTGTAGAAAAAATATGGGAACGGTCTTTATAGAAACAATGCCGTGCACAAATATTGGACAAAATTTAATAATCCATTTCTCAATTAACTCGAAAATGGTGATTAAAAACCAGACTTTTCGTATATCAATCGAATCCAATAGAAAAAAGATTAAAACCGGTTAACCGGTTTTCAGTAACTTTATAAGAAAAAGAGCAGAAGCAGATTGTTAAATAAATTTATAATGCAATTAGATTAAGTGGATATTTTAGTCGAGAATAAAAAAAAGATCCTATATAAGAACAATAGAAAGAAATATTATTTTCGAGAATTTATCTTAAACGAGCATATGTGGAAAATATATATATGTTTTATGATCTCAAAATATCAGGATCTTTTTTCATTTTTTAAAGTGTTTTTTAAGTGTTTAAAAAATTCAGAAAGGTTGTAAATGGAAATTATTGAATTTTAAATACATTATATATCGAACATACCCTTTTTCCATATTTTTATAAGTTCTCCAATAGATTTTCTTGTTTTAATCGAATGTTTCAGAATTGCATTTTAAAAATAATGAAAACTTAAAAATAGTTAAAATTTTGCAATTAAAGAGCTCAAAATTTAAGAAGTTTGATTTAGTTTAATTTGACCTTTTTTATTAAATTTTTAAGACTAATTTTTTAATTTGAGGTCAAGAAGTTTGTCCCAACATATCAGTGATCGCTCTGATTTTGAAAGAGTACATTGCGAAAGCAACACCACACAACACCAACACATGGCGTCCTCGCTAATCGAGAAGGTAGCAAGCTTGGTCGCGGGTTAAAATACAGGCCAGGACATGGTAAAAAAAAAATAAATAACTGGTCATTTCAGCCCTTGAAAGGACTTTGACCTAGCTTCTTATGATCAATTGTGTTGTGCGTGTTATTAAGTTTTTACACAATTGACCGAGAAATGGACCTACAGGCTTAACGCCGACTCCGAACGGCGATGAACGAAATGTTCTTATTCTCAAGAAGCTTTACATGGCATTTTTATTACTCTCTGAGGTTTGCCATTGTCTGCAGAGAGGTGGCGGCCGTACAGAAAAATTATTTTAATTCAAATAATTTTCTGTCGCTGCTGGGGTTCGAACCTGGGCTTCCAGGTTCGTTAACATAGCGGCCACGCACTTTAACCAACTACGCCACGGACGCAAACACATGGCCAGGACATGGTATTATGCTTTAATCTTTCCACATTTCTTTCCCCATCAAAAGTTCATCATTAAATACGATTAAGAGTAGCAGTTGGTGGAAGTTTTTGGATGGGATTAACTTATAACAAGAATTATTTTACCTATATTCTAATTCTCATGTTTCTACGACTACCCGACATGCTTAGAACATCCTACACATTTATCACTTGATTGACACTTCTTTTCCACTAATCTATCACACCATTATTATATCGTATATATCGAATAAGTAATCGTATAACTCTTGAAAAACTTGATTGAAAGTTAAAAAAAAGTACATTTTAAATATCAAAACTTATATATATAAAATATCAAGTCAATACATTGTTTTTTGTGCAATTTATGATGGTTTCACTATTTTGATGACGTCACTGAGGGATCAGGAACAGAATTATACCTGAATTCAAACTCGGAGCGTAATCAAAGCTTGCGTGCCACATTGATTTATTTGTTCAAGTCATTTCATTTATTTTTGTAAAATTTTAAGGTCATTTGGAATAGGAAGTATGCGTGGTTTTTTTGCATGTTATATATTAAATCTTGATCTTAAGTTCTTAGAAAAAATCTTATGTATCGATTTTCATTACAATACCTCCAAAATTATGACAGTAGGGTATATATAAATGTGATTTTTATTAAAATTCTTCACTTTTAACAAAAACTTTTTCCATTAAACTCATTTTTTTATTAATTAAAAAATATTGCATTTGACCACGTAAATTAAGTTTGTTTTGGCATTTCTTTAAGCGTTTTAATTGTGTTTAGCAACAACTGCATTTTTAATTATAAATTTTTGTATGAACAAGAAATATTCTATCTAAGTATTTAATTCGTAATGCTGTTTTTTATAAAAATAAAAACATACGTTCGTTGCATTACTGCAACTATTACCATCTGAACTATTAAACCTCTGCCGAACTAGCAGAATGCTTGCAGGTTTTAACAGAAGTTGCACCAACATCTCCTGCGAGTTGGTGCATTCTGAGCAAAAAAACTACATAAAACAACAGCACCGCACACTTCCCTTGTTGAAGTTGCAAAAGAATTAAGCTCAAGTGCTTCTAAAGATTCTAAATTCTGACACAACTTTCCTTAACCGACTTTTGCTTAAGACTTTAACTTGAGCACACGCTGATCTAAGAAAAACAAAAACAACAATGTTTTTTTTTAATAAGTAAGATACAAGCAAGGTAAATAAACTCAAGAAAAGGAACGACTAATTTCGAAGGCACATGTGTGTGCGTTAAAAACACCGGTTAAGAGGAAAACACAAAATTCCGCACAAGCAAAAAGTTACATATAAAGAACGATCTAGCCAAACAACGAACTACACAAAGAGCAACATAACCGAGTTAAAATGCTCTGAAGAAATGAGCGCTATTTAAGTATTTAATCAACACGAAGTCCCGGGCCATGCATGCAATATATGTACATGTCGCGGAGAAAATGTGATAATAGAGGTTTTCACGACAGCTAGCATGTGTAAAGTGTAAGAGCAAACGCACACAAAAAAAAAACAAGTCATCAATTTCAATTTTCTGGTCTTTGTTTTGGTTTTATCAGCAACAAAAAATTATCTCTTCGTCACTTTTTCGATAATTTTATACAAATCTCAAAAAAAGCAAAAATAAAACAAAAAATAGAAATACGTTGACTTCAAACACAATTAAAATCAGCTGTTATTTGGAATTTGCTCCATGTTTACTTTTTGTACGATATTTTGACGTCAAGCAAAACACCTACATTTGTTAGCTGGCGAGAAAATCCGTCATAAGCTGCGTTTCATAATCATAAGACAATAGCTTTTTTTAAAAGATTTTGACTAATAGTTTTGGCACCAAAGTAGTATTTTGAGAGAATGGTCTAACGAAAGAATTTAAAAAATTTCAATAAGAATATAATATATTGATAAAATTTCTTTTTAAAACGTATTTTCGCCTGTTTCCAAATGATGTAGTTTAAACTAGTTGCAACGCAAAAAAATGTTTTTTTAATCGTTCAGATATTTTTTTTTTCAAAAGGCTTAGATTGAAAAGTTATAATTGCAACTTTAGCTATTCTGTGTTGTCATAATGGCGATTATTTGTATAAGCCTTTTTTCACTAATATACCCCACACATTCTCTATGGGATATAGACGAGTGTAAATATTTTGTGAAAAGCCGGTAAATAAAGTTGTTTCATTAGGCCGAAACACATAGGAGGTATGCATGCTTCAAGCATCTGACATTTGTGATTGAATATACAAATTGTTATGAAGTAGCCCATATTGAAAGCATGCACGCATGCATGATGCTTGAAGCATGCCTGAAGTTGACGAACTTTTAACTTTTTGCAGGCATCAAAGCATTGACAGAAGACATGTGTAAAATAAAAGCAATATCAACACAACCATTAACCATTAAATATCCTCCAATTCCATTTTTAATTATTTTTGAATAAATTTGATGTATTTTCACTACGTTCGCTTTAAAATTTCTATTCAGTTAAACATATTTGAAATTCATCACATATGCGATACATGCTTTCTATGTGCTTTAACCAAGCATACTTCACAGGCATGATGCATGCTTGAGGCATGCATGCTTTCTATGTGTTTTGGCCTATTTTTATTATAAGCATATAAATGGAAAATAATAGAAAAAAACAAGTAATTTGCACTATTTTTGTATTTATGCTGTTTGGTTTTGATTTAAAACAATTTTTTAATTATTTTCGTAGTATGAAAAAAAAACAAAGCCGGCAGTTCCAAAACATGGTGCAGCTGAAGTAACAAATTCGTAATGTTGTCACTGGCCTCTAAAAATTCTGTTCCATAAAAGTAAGCTATAAGGAGTGGTAGCAAGATTTTTCTGCTCAATTCAACTCAGTTGGGCCTCCTTAATTCAGCCTAAAGAAATACTGAAATCTAAAAAAAAATTTTTATTATTTTACTGAAGACCAGCCGGGAAGATGAAAACGATCACAGGTGGAACTCCTAGCGGATTAGATTTGTTTCTTATTCTGCGAAGTAGTCTGCAAAAAGTTTCCGTTTTCTCAATTTCTCTGAAAATATAACTCAAAGCTGCTAACCATTTTTATTTATTTATTAGGTTTGACGTTTCTCTACCAACTTTTTTGTTTTCTGCTTTGGCTGCACTGAATCTGAGGCGAATAAGTAGGCTCGCAAACAGTGATACCAAAAAAAAGAAAAATTCGCCAGTTGATTCGACTCGAGTTAAGCATTCAATTCGCAGACGGTGATAGGGTCATAAGTCCGGAGAGCAGCCCGATCATTTCATAGTTTGCATAGACCAGTCAGCCAAATATCACATACACTAAGGAAAATAACGCATATTAACATTATCCACGCCTGAGTATATATTCATTTCATTTAAATATTTACGTGGATAAATCAAATATTTTCCTTACAACTCGTTTTTTTCCCATATTTAAATTTTATTTATGCCGCCCACTGACACACATATTCCATACAGCTCCCAAGCAGCCGCCAAGCAGCAGCAGTTTCTTCGCACCAGCAGTTGCAGGTTTCTTATAGTTCTCATTTAGTTAATGTTGCAAGGGTAATATAGCATGGATATTTGGCAAATACGATTTGTGAGTGCGGTGGTGAGTGCCATGCATGATGAATTCATGTAAGGTGGAGTGACAACTCGGTATTTTCTTAAGAATGTCACTCCACTCTACATGATTTCATCATGCATCGCGCTCACCACCGGACTCACAAATCATATTTTCACAAAAAGAAAATAAAATATACCACTAAATTGCGTTTGATATGGACGCAGCTCGTGGGAAATATTCAAATAAATTGTTTTTCAATTTCAATATTTATACCCCCACGTTTAAAAAACGTAAATGGGGGTATATTAATTTTGTCACTCCGTTTGTAACGCCCATAAGGAGGCGTGGTAGGTATAGAAAAATATATATATTATTGATCAGCATCACCACCCGAGTTGATTTAGCCATGTCCGTCTGTCTGTCCGTCTGTCCGTCTGTCGTCACGATTACAGCCGTAATTTTCAAGCTATCATCACGAAATTCAATATTTAAGCTTTTATCTAAAAAACTAAGGTCAAGTTCGAAAATGAGCCAAATCGGATGAAAACCACGCCTCCCACGCCTCCCATACAAAGTGCCTTTATCAAAACGGTAAAATCTCTTAGAATTCCACAAAAATTAATATATGGACTTGAAATTTTGCATATGAGCTCCGATATTTAAAGTGCACTCTAAGTATGAAATTCAATCAAATCAGATAAAAACCACGCCTACCTCCCATACAAAGTGACTTCATCAAAAACGTAAAATCTCTTTAAATTCCACAAAAAATAATATATGGACTTGAAATTTTGCATATTAACTTTGATATATAACATGCACTTTGTGTATAAAGTTCAACCAAATCGAGTGAAAACCACACCCACCCCCCATACAAAGTGATTTTATAAAAAATGAAAGCGAATATTTTCTGTTAAAACTATGTAGGTATAACAAAAATGTTTTATACAAATAAACATTTTATTGACGGCTTAAGACTTTGAATATACTTCGGTTCGGACGTGGGGGTATTTTAACTTCGGCCCAGTCGAAGATCATTTCTTACTAGTTTTATATAAATTTTCCTTAAATGCGATAGTTTTATTTTCATATAGTAAATATTTGAAAGATATTTAAATATATTCGTGCATAATTTTAATATATTTTTTATTAATTCTGTTTTAATATTTTAATATTTTATTTAATTAAAAAAGTATTTAAATAAATTTTACATATTTACGTAGTCGATTTAAGTAAATGCGTTATTGATGACTCGCTTTTTGGATAAATTAAAAAAGTTTTTGGATAAATTTAATATTTTTTCCCTTAGTGTAGTTACATTGCTAACATAAATGCGAGCGTTATTCTTTTGGGGAAAAATAGTGTCACCTCTCTGTTTGCCCCAACAAAAGGAAGGATGTTGTTTACCAATGCTTGTATGTATTCTCTGCTTATCATTAGCGACGTTGCGAACTGCAATTCAAGCGTAGCTTTTGATATAAAGCTCCTCCCCGCATCATTTCGAAGACTCCTGTGGAATTACGTTTGGAAAAGTATACTTTCAGTCTCTTTTATACAAATCTCTACTGAATTGAAAACCATCGGGGCCAACAAGATTCCATTTTTTTTTCTCGTCAGAGAAAATAACCTTTTTAACAAATTGAGTCGGGCAGTTGATTTTTAAAATCAAAAGCAAGTACTTTATCCCAATCGGTTTATAGATGATGCAAATGGAAGACGCACGTGCGTGTACCGGGACAAAATATGAGTTGCTTTCATCATTTGCGTTACAGCGGTGCAGGGTACGACAAAGTGTAGCTTTTTACACTTTATTTTGTACGATTGCGGTCAAGATAGTGCATGGATTAGTCGAGTTCGTACTACACATAATAGGACGGGCATGATTAGTAAGCTAAAGAGCGTAAGTTTTGTTCGTGGAGAGAAAACTTTGTTTCTCAATTGCCTACTTAGCCCAAAGTAACACCTGTAGGCAATAGTTATGATTCGTTTTATCTCAATACTGACATCGTTGAAAGAGTTTGTACTGGATCCCAGGTAGACGAAGTCCTTAACAACCTTAACAGACCTTAGCATAATACTTTTGTAGAATATCGTGCCACTACGTCTCAAATCAACAGCTCGTATGATCTTTTCCATCATTAGGTTGAAAAACTCGCACGATAGGGGATCACCTTGTCTGAACCTCGCTTAGTATCGAATGGAAGGGTGAGGTCCTTCCCAATTTGAACTGTGCTGCTGGTGTTGCTCAGTGTCATTCTGCAAAGACGGATGAGCTTGGCAGGAATATCAAGTTCAGACATAGTGGCGTACAGATGATTCCTTATTGGACTGTCGAAGGCGGCTTTGTAATCGACAAAAAGATGGTGCGTGTCGATTTCTTTTTCTATGCTCTTCTCCAAGATCTTGGAGAAGAAAAAATTATTTTAATTGAAATTAAATTTGAAAAAAAAATGTCATAACAACTTGTCTCATTAGAAACTAATTTTCGACTATTGTCTTATCGTTATGACAAGAATTATTTTATTATACGATATGTATTCAAATAGTAACGGCCTGTGTTGGTCCGATTATTACCACTAACTGCGGAAACTGGTCGACCGATTTCAACAGGATACGTTGGGGATGGTCTGTAGATGGTTTATGTGAAGTTTATACGAAATCGGCCCAGTGGTTCCGGAGATATGGCATTTTAAAGATTTTTCCCACATACTCGCATATATATAAAAATTAATATTGGTTTGGATGCTTAAAAATTGAAAGCGACTGGACCAAATTGGATACTTCCTTCTGCGGGTTTGTTGGTAATTGCTACGCAAAGGTTTAGGAAAAAAAAAGTCAAAAAACTCCCAACATATGGCGCTGTAGGCGCACATTTACTTTCCGAATGTATGCGCTGCAATTCCATTCATCCGATTACGATAAAGTTTTGTCAACTTATTGCTTGCACTTGCGCGATAGATGCACACAGCATCGTAATTCAATATTCGAATTAAATTTTCATGTGTCGTTCCACTGGTAATAATTCATGGGGGTTAGACGAGGAGTGTGGCTTTCAGCAGCCCAAATTTAAGGTATAACACTCGAACCATAATTCACATATTAATTTAACTCGGTAAGAACGTACTATTTGGTTGTGTCTTTGACTGGCAAAATTGAGTGACCATTGGACAAGGGGGCGTAGCACCGCCCATACATTTAAAATTTATGGTATCGAATAGCTTTGGAACTAAACGTCGCATAACAATGAAACTCAGCATGGAGTTCCTAATTGCCTAGGTCTGGCACATGCATTGAAAACGAGGTGTGGTCCGATTTTTAAAACAGAATATCTATGGAAGTAAAAGACACAAGAAAATTGAAACTCTTAATGGAATTGCCACCTGAGAATGATGTCCTGCTACTGGGAAATTGTAACGGGAGTGGACTATGAGCGTGGTGTAAATAATATACACCGTCAGTCAAAACCCACAAATTTTGTAGTTTTAAAAAGGCTTCAATAGGTTGATAGGTATTTGGCAAAGGATCCATTATAAAGGAATGTATAAGACGTGACTAAAATCAACCAAAAAAAATATAAAATTCATCCAATACTGTTTGCCGAATAGAAATTAATTAAAAAACTTTATCAGTAAAGTAGAAATCAATATTTATTGAAAGATACTAATAATAAAAAAAGATAACCGAAATAGTTAATAAACATAATGCATGCCCCAGCCCAAATATTCGATTTTTTTTTTTTTTCCGTAAAAGTGAATCATCTGTTCTTTTTTTTTATTATTTTTTAAGGCTCTTCGCAATTATTTAATTGCACATTTCAACAGGTGATTCTTTCGAATGGCTATTAAAGTTAAGATAAGATAAGAATAAAGATTAGATTTAAGCGAAATCGCACCAACAAAATCATACTCAAAAGCTTAAAGATTTTATCGGTAAAAGTCCTGAAAAACTAGCATATGTTGTAAATGTTTATTAAGTTAGCAACATCGGGTAAAGAAAGTGTGGTAAATTAAGCTAAAACTATGGAGATTCAAATAAAGAGATAAAGATACTAGAATATATAGATAAAGATAGAATAACGAGATACGACAGATAAAAATAAAGCGCTTATAAACACGGGGTTTGGGAGTGCAAAGACGTATTATTTAACAGCTGCTCGCTTGGCAGTTGCTCGCTTGGCAACTCTCTTGGGCATCGACGCAATGTTGGTTGCCTAAGCCTTTTATACAGGTACTATCATGGGAAGTGTTCAAGGGAGATACATGACCTGACGCCATCAGCTCGTGTGTTTCCCAGGTCCACTCGGGCAGCTCACCAAGCCCATCTCTATACCATTGCGTTGATGCACAATAGAACCTCGCATTACCGAGATAATTCGTTCTTCGGTCGTACAGTAAAATTGTGGAACAATCTCTCTGCGAGCGTATTCCCCGGCAGTTTTGAGCTATGTAAATTTAAAACTAATCTTCACCGACACTACTCTATCTTTCCACACTCCAACTAACTATCACCCTTCTTCCGAATCAACACATTGCTTGCGCATTTATAGGGGGCATCCCCTGAGCGTTGGTTTAGTCTAAAAAAAAAAAAAAAACGGTGAAAGGTAGAAATGCAAAAAATTCGAACAACTTTTTATCATGTGCCTTCTGAGAAGTGTATCCGCAACATAATCAAAAAATGTCAAGAGACAGGCTCAGTGCAAGATGTAAAGACACCGTAACGACTTCGCCCCGCACGTTCGACCGAAAATATCGACACAGTGAAGGGAAGTGTTGAAATATTCATAACCGTGCTCAAGAACTCAACCTCTCCACGTCTATACTGCAGCGAATAATGACAAAAGGTTTGGCTCTGCATGCGTATTCGTACGAATTGCCTGCGCTCTGAAGCCATAATGACGGCCGACCTCACGACAAAATTCACGTTGTGTATTTGCAACTGAGCCGTAATTTCGATATTTTGTAATAATTTCCAGAACGATTATATTGATTTAAGAAAAGCATCATTGGTGTATGCAGAAATTAAAAAAAAGTTCTGTTTGCCGCCAATCTAAAAAATCTAAAATTATAAAGAAGTAAAACTTGGTTAAGTTCAGGTTTGGTAGCAATTTTCAGATAATTTAAAAAACAAATTGTGGGCAAATATTTTTAATAGAAACTACGTCGTAAAAGTTAAAAAAAAATAAAAGTTTAAACCAGTCAATGAAAACATTATCATTATCCAATATAATAGCACTATCAGCAGAAAACAAAACACACAACAGCAGACGAAACAAAATTGTATAATTGCTCGATTGTGCAAGTTTTTAATTTCTAGATAATTATCACGTAAAGCAAGAATGAAAACAATAATAATAATACAGTGCTTCAGCAAAAAACTATTCGTACAAATCTCAATGATTTCCGATAGTTATTGGCCCATATAGACCCACAATAAGGGATTTTTTTCTGTGTTAGCTGTAATAAGCGCTTTTTTCAAAGTTAATGACAGTAGTTTTCTTCAATTCTTCAACAAAACAAAACTTTCTTTTGAGATCTTCAGTTAACTACTTGGCCCCTCAAATTATCCAAGTTTACCCTTTAACAATCCAATGCAGTTTAAATATCCCATAAAAACTCAAAAATCAACATCACTTAGCATATGTTGGTGTTACTAGTTCCATGAAATAACAAACAAATGTTTTTTTATCTCATCTATAACTTTGTAGTACATCATATTCAATACAAATTTGACCTAACAGGTTAAAATCCTTATGAAAGTTTTCGTATGAATTGAGGTTTGTTTTAAAATACTTGATGGAAGTGTAGGTACAATTTAGAAAGAGTTTTCACTCAAAAAATAGGAACAGGTTTAGCAAATTTTTATGTATAGGTTTATATTTTATTATATTTCTGATATATTTTATATTTCTAAGTTATTCGAATTATTACGTAGGTAACTATGTATATTTCGGAAATAAATATAGAGATCGAATTTTTTCATTATTATTTTTAGAAATATTCTCCTTTATGATTAATACATTTTTTCAATGAGTTCGAACTGTTGTTATTTGTCATAACATTTTTCCCATTCCGATTGAGACACTTTTAAAACATAAGGGGTATTCTCTAGGCCTAGCATATGCCCTTGCATTGTGCAAAAATTGGAAATGAAGAATCCGTGCAATGGCGAAGCAATAATGACGGATTGTACATTTCCTATTCTTGCACCGAGCATAGAGAAACCCCTTTAACTTCTGAACGCAAGAACGGCTTCTTCATGCGTTAAAAATCATTGTCCATGCAGTTTGTCCTCGATGTGAGGGAACAAAAAGAAGTCATTGGGTGCCAGGTCAGGAATGTACGGCGGATGACCCAATAAAAAAAGCCTCAAAAACGCCTCAAGCTCGCATTGTCTTGATGATAAATAGTTCTTCAGCGCTTGTTTGTATATCTTATTTCACGGAATATTTCTATTTCTTCAGAAATATTTGAAGCAACCCTTGTAGTAGCTATAATATTTTAGGTAAACACTATGATAGTGATTTCTGTCTGAAAGGATCTATGGAATTTAACGCTTTTAAAAAATACAAAAAAATTAATGTTGTAAAATTCATATTTCTGAACAAGTATTGTTCTGTTGCTTTGCTCATAGGTAACATTTACCCGAGCTAGGTAAAAAATACTTGGTTAGTTTCTAGCGTAACCACTAGGCACTCTGATCTAGTTAAAAAATACCTGTTTGATTTCAACCGGAACCACTAGGCACTAAACCTCTGCACGAATGCACTCGTTTTTTCTACAACAGTAGATCCAACAGTGCAGAGTTCAGAGTTTCACAGAACTCTGTTAGACAAGCAGAGCGTATCCAAGTCATTTAATGATAACAAACGAACACTGCAGAGCACTCGTCAGCTTCAAATCTAAGCATGTTCGCCATTTGCTTTAAACAGAGCACAATGTTGTTCGTTTTATAAAAACAGAACAATTAATAACAGCGAAAAATGCATCAATCACATCTAACACAACAGAACCTTGGCGAAGTAATTATTTCTACGATTGGTAAATAGATATTTTATTTTTACGAATTCGGTGCCTGGGCGAACACTAGGTAAAAATGGGTCGCTGAATCCGAATCCATTGTCAGAATTTAAAAATGATGAAATTTTCAAAATAGAGGTGTCACCTAATAATAATTTTGATATTCTGACTTCGGATTCAGCGACCCATTTTTACACAGAATTCGCCCCAGCCAAGAATTCTTAAAAATAGAAAAAAATTAGGTGGCAACCCTAACAGCTATCTTAAATTTCAAAATTCTGACATAAGATTCGAAATCAGGGACCCCTAAAACTGTTGGATAATGTTTAAAACTCGTAAAAAACATATTATTAGGTGGCAACGCTATATGGATAAAAATTTCATAATTAAATTTGCGCAACTTTGTAGGATAAGGAATCAGTCACATCTTCGCTAAAGGTCGCAGTATGAAACTTTAATCAATTAAGAAGAAATTAATGCATTCATAAATCAATAACTCTTGTTATTATAACTTGTAAAAAAGTCTTGAAAAATTTACTTATTTGAGCTGACCCAGAAAAGTCCAATGGTAAGTGTATTATATGGGACAATGACTACTAAAATATTTGTAATTGCTTTCAACAACCTTTTTATTGTTGCACAGTGTAGCTACAGAGACAGCATGACGTTTCTACTTTTTTTTAATTAAATTTATTTAAATCTTTGCAAAATTGGATTTGCAATATTAAGACAAAAAAAATTTACTAAATTGCAATTCTATTTTATCCAAGTCGCAATTAAAAATTTCTTGTCAATGTCCAATTTAACAAATTTGACACTTGCCTAGTTCAATTCAAACAATCTAGGCAAAACTCAGAAAACATTAGATTCTCTCTCTGTTTTTGTGTGAATAACAATGTTTATGTAAAAATTATCAAAGAACTGGGAAAAGTGTCCAGGCAGGAATACAAGCATAAGAACATTTAAAATGATAAGGTACGGCCAACTCGGAGAGGAATGAAGTGGAAAGCAGAGAAAAGCGAGCTAGTTGTCAAAATCAGCTGTTGATCTCTAGCTTATGTCATGTTTCGCAGTTGATTTTAGGTTAAACTTGTTACAGGCTTATTTACAAATTGAACACTTCCTCGGCATGTTATAGTTTTATTTACACTGTTTTTATAATATTTTCACTCAAATTAACACAAACTTAACACACGTGTCCGCACTATTTACAAATTGAAAACATGATATTTCTTTTTTCATTTGACATTTCCACCAACTTCGTCATTTTGACAACTACCCAACCTTTTCACTATCCACTCTTCGTTGACGCGTGAGGGCACTGAGCGACTCGGCCCTACCTTATAATTCTACCATGGTTGAAACATTTTCGTTCGACAGGCGATTTGGTTTGTTTCGAAGTTATGTTCGAAGATTTGTCAGTTGCACGCAAGCCTTTTTTATAACAAATAAAATTCAATAAAAAGTACTCTATTATGAATTCTTCAAGTGGGATTGCATTTAATTTAATGTGATTGCATTTCATGTGACAGTTAATTCTTGCCACAAACTATGCATGGTTTGGTTGTTGTTGGTGCGCATAAATGCCTTGCTGACCATATCAGGGTGCCGCTCCAGAAAGTCGACCAACCGTACACTAGAAACTCGTATCGCACAAGGGCAAGGATTTAGGTATCAAATTAAAGGTTGAAAAAGCACCTTTACAATGCTGCAACTTTGACCCCTCTACGGCCTCTATTTACGGAGATATGAGCATTTGAAGTTTTTGAAGTTTGTTTTCAATGTAAAATTTGAAACTCGTATCGCACAAGGACAATTTAGGTATCAAATTAAAGGTTGAAAAAGCACCTTTACAATGCTGCAACTTTGACCCCTCTATTTACGGAGATATGAGCATTTTAAGTTTTTGAAGTTTGTTTTCAATTAAAACTTAAAAAAAAAAATACTTCCAAACATGAAATTTAACAATTTCATCAAAAAATATCAAAATAGAAAATAAAAGCTTAAGGCCAAAGCTGGTATTTTAAAATAATACTTTTAGACAGAGTGTTGTTAGGAAATATTTGAAGAATCCAAATTGAGCAAAGTTCTTCGGTACGATTTCTGGTACCCGATATATAGAATCTTTTATTATCGGGTTCATTCATCATTTTTTTGAAAAAGTTAAAAAATTGCCTTTAAGTATACATTTCTCAAAAACAGGAAAATGCATATGCAAAAATTATGGTAATTATTAATTCGGCAAATTTAAGGAAAACGTTAACAGTATAATCAATACCACCAAAATTTAGACCATTGGGTAACAATCAAAAGTTCTGTGCTATCTCGGTTTCAACTTTAGCTTCGAATATCCTTCACACAGTACACTGTGGATAAAAATCGTGAGTGGCGTCGTGTTTACCAATATATTCTTAGTTTAAGCCTATACTTACTTTTGCTTTAAGACATACGTAGTTTTTTTTATAAATGTCAAAGCATTTTAAGATCGTTATTTTTTACTGTTTTCCTCAAAAAACAACTTTGTCCTTGCGGGGCAGAAAGACATCCTTTTTTTTTCTTAAAATTTTTTTTGGGTGATCTTGACAACCCCATGCAACTTTTGTGACTTCTTAGAATACGATCTAAATTTTTCGATACGCCCTAATGTACATTACAATGCATTTTAGTACTTTGTGGGCCAAATTCAAAAGAAATCTTTTTGTTAATTGAATTTTTTTGTACATTCTATATCAAAGTTATAATTTGTTTATGATATTTTTTATTTGTTTATGGTTTGATACATATGGTTGACGTTGAGCCTTAAAATTATTGTGGGTTATCAGTTAAGGTCGCACGAATATCGCATGACTTTTTGCGATTATAGAAAGAATACTTAAAGAAATTTGTACATTTTAAATTGAAGAAATTCAAATATTTATATATATGGAAAAGAACGGAAAAATATAAAAGAAAATGAAGAAGTTTAAGAAAATTTCTATTAATTCTATTTGAGGCATTATCTTATCAAATCACCACAAAATGGTACAATAACACAATTAGTTTTGCTGGTTAACTTTTAATGCAATCGTTGGCCATATTTGAAACAACTGTGCTCTGCTTCATATCTTAACTATTCAATAGTTTGTCTGGTATATGTAAATAGCTGCTATCAATCACTCAGCTGACTATTGAACTATTGAATAGTTAAGATATGAAGCAGAGCACAGTTGTTTCAAATATGGCCAACGATTGCATTAAAAGTTAACTTTAAAAAGAAAAATGCACCTTATCTACTCGGTGCATGACGCTGTTCTGACAAAGCCTCTGAAATTGCCGCGATATACTAAACATTATGTACCTTAGTGTGTTACTGAGAGTGTGACCAAGCCAAGGGCAAACTACATATATAAAACTTCTTTCATTAACTGGTTAATTGAGACAGTTTTCTTGTAGTTCATAAGTTCACGTTATGAATAAAGCTACAATGGGCCGTGGATACTAAGGTCAAACTATAAAAAATGTCATTCGTTGACAGGTTAATTAAGATGGTTTTCTCATAGTTTATAAAACTTGAAACACAATCTATTTAATTGACTGAATCAAAATTTAAATTTTTTCTCGTTCTTTTTACTAACTTTCATTTTTTATTATTAAATAGCTTTTGTTTTCTTATTATTTTAGACATTACTTTTGGCAGATTGAACTTGGAATAATTTTTGTTAGACGTACCTTTCAGTAGATTTTATTATGACGCATTTATTTTTGAGATTAGCACATATTAAGAATTATAAAAAGTAAAATTAAAAACAGAATATCATTACATTAATCATTACATTACATCTTGATTTCATTTCGAAGGGAAAAATATCGTATGTTAGTTCAAAGTACATCAAGTGAGTCGAAGCGGATAGCTTTTATAGAATATACTTAGAAATGAATATGACGATTTGTAATATATGTATGTATATGCTTGTAATTAAGTTTATGAATCATACATACTCTGGCAATAAGAATGCACAGGATTTTGCTTATAAATCAAGTAATTGATGCAACTCAAATTACGACATGACGTAAATTTTCAAGTCAAAGTGGCAACATTCTTCAATGTATGTAAATAACTAACAAACTTGAATTCAATTGGAAATATTTTCAAAATTTACAGTACAAAGTGCTGCTTTACATTTACAAATATACCTCAAGAGAGACTTACTTTAAAAATAATTAAATTGATTTATATTTTCTTTGGCTTAGTGCACAATTCTTTTTAAAGTGACAAGTGCACTCATTGTGAAAGCGAAACATAGTTAAAACCAGTAGTTCCCAGATTTTGTTTTTCAGACATGAACACCTATTTTTCGTTGACACGTTTAGCAATGCTTTAACAGTTCTACTTATTACAAAATGAAAATTAGTTTATTTTTAAATAATCTAAATAAAGTCATTTGGATATTAATGTCGATTTAAATCTCTTGAATATTGGTACGAAGTTTAAACAGTAAAAAAAAAACTACACCAAAAATATGTCAATAGCGTGGTCTTAAAATTCGCGCGGTGGCAGATTAAAAATCATTAGAACTGTATTCAACAACCCGTTAAAGTTCAAAGAACGACAAAGCCGAATGAAACAACACTTCTCCAAGTCATTAAGCCATAGAGAATGATAAAATCGCCACGGTGAAGTGTCAAGCTAAACTATGCAGACCACACAGAACAAAATCAACGACACCAAACTCTCAGAAAACAAGCCAACCAAGCAACAAAAATTAAGAATCCAAAAAACAGTTACGCTGAAATGTGTTAATTAGTCATATTTGTTGGGAAGGAAGAGAGCAGATACGAGCAGAGAAGCAGGTGTTGCTAGCAATTAACTTACGGTTTTTGGATTTTTATTTTGTTTGTGCGTAACATTTTTAATTAAAAAACTAGTGACGAGTTATCTTCGGCTTGACCGAAGTCAAAATACCCCCAGATCAGTGTTTCAGTTTATATTAAGGCCAACTCTGTTTGCACAAGATTTATGAAATTTTATAACTTTGAGGACTTTACTTCTTTCTAGATTTCTAATACAGGGTAGGTTGTTTGTATAAACGCAACCAACCATTCGGTATGTGTTTGAAGTAAGCTTACCTACAACAGAGGATTTTGAGACTTTTCCAAACATGCCATGAAAACACTTGCCTTTATAATAGATGTATTAATGATACGTCTACTCAGAGTTTAGTTTGGGTTTAGTTTGAGTTCAACCGAAGCTGTTCACACAAAGATGCAACGGCAGAATTGACTTTAGTGTGACATTCTTTGTTTACTTATGTGTCCTGATATTTTTTCACCTTAACCACAGTGACATTAATACCACTCAAGGCTCCAGCCATCTATTCGTACACATGCGAGTTCTTCCATGCGCTGCGCAAATCGAAATTTTCCTCAGCTCTTAATGATATTAACCTCGTGGTGATCGTTGCGCAGTGGGTAGAGTGCGTGACCTATACGCCAGAGAACCCTGGTTCAGTTCCATTTTACACAGAAAGTGTTTTCAATTGAATTAATTTTTCTGATCGGCCATCACCTCTTTGCAGATAATGTCAAATCTCAGAGAGTAAATAATGCCATATAAAGCTTCTTGAGAACACGTACATTAGCCGTTCGGAGACGGCGGTGAACCTAGTAGGTCCCGTTCTCGATTATTTGTGTTCAAATATTTATAATACGCACAACACAATTTGATCATAAGAAGCTCGAGCAAAGTCCTGTCAAGGACTGAAATGAAGTGGATTATTTCTATGATTAACTAAAAACGATCATAAATGGGTTAATATAGTTTAAGCAAAATAAACAAAAGGAACATTTATTCAGTTTTTTTTAATACAAGACTTCAAAAAGGATTTTTTATTTTAAATACAGTACCTACAAACTGAAACTAACTAAACTAACTTTTGAAAGATTATTAATAGTGAGCTAATTCAATGATCAAAACATACATGTCTTAAAATAACTTTGATTAGTTCAGCCACTCAACTGAGTTGCTGCAAGTTTATTACAAATAAGTTTTGTATCTCAAAAAATAACCAAATTTTATGACGTATTGAAATTGTTTAAAATGCAAAATAAATTCATACACATACATATATACGCAGTCTATAGTCTGCTCAGCCAATTATATATATACATATATGTATATATATATATTTATATATTTTTTTGCAATATTGCCAAAGTTGAATAGATATAACAAATGATATTAATAGAAGAGAACTAATTACAGTTGGAATTTTCTTTAATTATATTTTATTTCGAGGTTATTATGGTTTGGTCTTTAGATGCTTTCATGACGATTAAACTCTTATTTACGGTCAGTTCTTTGCCGTTCTTGGTATTCGAATTTGACAGTATTTTTGATTCGCTCATATTTTTCATACGTGTATCTTGTAAAATTTATTTAAAATATTTTGTTTGTTAATGAACGTATAAATGTAAATACATTGCTATTAAATGTTTTTACCTCTCATCTATAGGGTGTTTTTTTTTTTGAGGTTCCATTTTTTGATCAGGATTAAGCTGTATGACCATTTATGCTCAACATTTGCAAATTGTTCGAATTAATTTTGAAAATCTTGATTCAGTTTGGGATTTTTAGCGTTTGATACTTCCATCTTACGGTCGTTAAAATAGTCTATTGCGGCGACGGCGGCCGCGGCCGCGTGGACCATTCAATGCCAAGTTCGAACCCCAGCTGAGTTAGATATTTTTTCAATGGAAATTCATTTTTCTGATCGGTTGTCACATCTTTGCAGACAATACCAAACCTCAGAGAGTAAATAATGCCTTGTTAAGCTTCTTGAGAACATACACATTAGCCGTTTGGAGAGGACATAAAACTAGTAGGTCCAGTTCTCGATCAAATGTGTTCAAACATTTTAGAACACGCACAACACAATTCAATCATAAAAAGTATCCATCCGAATGACTAATTGGATTAAACATGGATTGTTTTCGCACCACTAAATGATAATACGCATTCGCAAAGACGTCGT
Organism: Pherbina coryleti; assembly: GCA_943735915.1. Classification (NCBI taxonomy): domain Eukaryota; kingdom Metazoa; phylum Arthropoda; class Insecta; order Diptera; family Sciomyzidae; genus Pherbina; species Pherbina coryleti. Next base: position 76,141,600 of record OX030952.1, on the reverse strand, counting down.
TCAGTGCGCAATGAAGAAACAATTTCTGTGTAGAGCGTTGAGGAGGATCCAAATAAGTCAACTTGCAGAAATTTTACCGTCGAAAATTGGACTTCCAAAATGCATCATATCCGAGCCAGCGGCGGAGGCCACGTACTCGAAATGTATGGCATAAATTTATAAAATATATTTTTTGTTTTAAAAAAATATTAACACGTTCGCGGACGCTAAAATTTTCAGGGAGCTGCAAAAATATACAGGCAATTATTTTTGAAACTAGTTGTAATATCCGAAATCTGATCAGACGTATATTATAAGAGTAGTCAGAACATCGTATTTTAACCCTTATTTACAATGAATGTTATAGCATCTACTACGATATAGATAATATCTTTCAACTATAAATATTAAGTTGTTGTTTCAAATTAAATTAATAAAAATTGGCTTTAAAATTTAAATGCTATAGCATTCAGGTCATTTTGCATCACTAAAGAAATGAATGCTATAGCATTCACGTCCGCGAACGTGTTAAGATATTGCTGTGCAGGCTTCGCTTTGCAAGTTTTTTGAGATCGGCGAAGTCCATTTCTCATTGCTTAGATGATCACTTACCTCAGTGTATAACTTGAGTACTACCTTTTTGTCTTGTAATAATTTAATGTTTCTATCTGTAATAAAATCGAAACAGAGCGTTGTTGTTAACACTTTGAACATCTCCTTGTGTACAACTTTATGGCTTTATGGGCAAATTTATTACACTTGAAGCATCCATAGGAGGACGATCCTCACAAGGCAACGCGTGAGGGTCAAGGGGGCGATCTTCACATGGCAACGTGTCTGACTGCCTCAACCTGGTGAGGCCAGCATTATCCATGTCGAACTCGTCTCAAGTCGACTCAAACCTCTGCGTGGTGTCCTCTAGAAACGGCAAACTGGCAACCGTTAGTTTGACGGCTAATCTGAGCGGCGGGCTCCCCCTGCCTTTAAAGGGTTGTGCGTTGGGTTTGATGCCCACCACGTAAAAACAAATTTCAATGAAACGACAAAGAAATAAGATAAAAATGATCCCCAAATCTGATGACGACTACCGCAAACGAAAAACTGACAATGATTTACGGATATGCACCTGGAACGTCCGAACCCTTAATTGGGATGGTGCCTCTATCCAACTGATAGATATCTTAGAAAGATACAAAGCTGATATCACTGCAATCCAAGAAATGCGATGGAAGGGACAGGGTTGCTTACGGCAAGCATCCTGTGATATCTACTACAGCGGCCATGCGGAGAAGCACGAATTTGGATGCGGATTTGTGGTTGGCAAGCGACTACGACATCATGTTCTGCGATTCACACCTGTGAACGAACGACTTGCCATAATCCGTGTCAAGGCAAGATTTTTCAACATAAGCCTGATTTGTGCGCACGCTCCGACAGAAGATAAGGACGATGAGACCAAAGACAGCTTCTACGAGCGCCTTGAAGAGGCCTATGAGCGGAGCCCCCGCCACGACATAAAAATCGTGCTTGGTGACTTCAACGCCAAGGTGGGAAAAGAAAATATCTTTGGTCCAACAGTCGGAAAGTTCAGCCTCCACGACAATACCTCCGATAACGGAATGAGGCTGATTGACTTTGCCGCAGCGCGAAACATGGTCGTTAGTAGCACTAGATTCAAGCATCTCAATATTCATAAAGCAACTTGGCTGTCTCCTGATCAAAAGACGCGCAACCAAATTGATCACGTTTTGATTGACGGAAGGCACTCTTCTAGTGTTTTAGATGTACGCACGATCCGTGGTGCCAATATAGACTCGGATCATTATCTTGTCGCAGCCAAGATCCGTACACGCCTGTGCGCAACCAAGAATGCGCGCAATCCAGCACAAAGAAAGCTAGACGTCGAAAAGCTGCAATCAAAGCAAACAGCCGAAGACTTCGCTACTCGACTCTCACTCCTGCTTCAAGAAAGCACTCCTCCGATCGACGATATATGCGCGCAGTGGAATCACATTTCCCACTCTATGCGTACGGCTGCCGAAGAGGTGATTGGCTATCACCGCCCTCGCCGAAACCAGTGGCACGACCAAGAGTGTCGCGACGCCACTGCAGAAAAAGATGCCGCCTACAAAGCCACCCTGCAGTCGGTTGTAACGCGTGCTGCTAAGGAGCGATACAAAGAGAAGAGGAGGGAAGAGAGACGCATTTTCAGGCGAAAGAAAAGGGAAGCGGAAATGCGTGAGTGCGAGAAAATTGAGATGCATGGTGACAGGAATGAGGTCCGAAAATTTTTCGAAAAAATAAGACGCCTGGCCGATGGTTTCAAGACCGGGGCCTCTTCCTGCAAGGATGAAAATGGGAATCTAGTGACAGATATCCAGAGTACACTGATGATGTGGAGGGAACACTTCTCTAGGCTTCTGAATGGCGACGACGACAACAATCCCGCCAATAGAGATGATATTCCGGAATCCCCAATTTTGGACGACAGCGTTGAAGTTCCGCTGCCCGACCATAGTGAAGTCTTGAAAGCTATAGCTCGGCTTAAAAACAACAAAGCCGCAGGAGCCGATGGCTTACCTGCTGAGCTCTTCAAGAATGGAGGCGAAGCTCTATTTAAATGCATTCATGAGCTTCTATGCAGAATATGGTCGGAAGAATGCATTCCAAACGATTGGAACCTCAGTGTGCTCTGCCCAATCCACAAGAAAGGCGATCCCACAATTTGCGCCAACTACCGTGGGATAAGCCTTCTGAATATCGCATATAAGGTCCTGTCGAGCGTACTATGTGAAAGACTGAAGCCCATCGTAAACCAGCTGATTGGACCTTATCAGTGTGGCTTCAGACCTGGCAAATCCACCATAGACCAGATATTTACGCTACGACAAATCTTGGAGAAGACCCTAGAAAAACAAATCGACACACACCATCTTTTTGTCGATTACAAAGCCGCCTTCGACAGTCCAATAAGGAATCATCTATATTCCACCATGTCTGAATTTGGTATTCCTGCAAAGCTCATCCGCCTTTGCAGAATGACACTGAGCAACACCAGCAGCACAGTTAAAATTGGAAAGGACCTCACTCCTCCATTCGATACCAAACGAGGTTTCAGACAAGGTGATTCCTTATCGTGCGACTTTTTCAACCTGATGATGGAGAAGATCATCCGAGCTGCTGATTTGAGACGCAGCGGCACGATATTCTACAAAAGTATTATGCTGCTGGCGTATGCTGATGATATCGATATCATTGGCCATAATACGCGCGAAGTCAGCGCAGCATTCTCCAGGTTAGCGAAAGAGTCGAGTCGAATGGGTCTTGTAGTGAACGCAGATAAGACGAAATACCTAGTGTCAACAAATAAACAGTCCCAGCGTCTTGGAAACCACGTCACTGTTGACAACATCTCCTTCGAGGTTGTTAAGGACTTCGTCTACCTGGGATCCAGCGTAAACTCTTTCAACGATGTCAGTATTGAGATAAAGCGAAGGATAACTCTTGCCAACAGGTGTTACTTTGGGCTGAGTAGGCAATTGAGAAGCAGAGCCCTCTCTCGACGAACAAAACTCACGCTCTATAAGTCACTAATCATGCCCGTCCTATTATATGCAGCACAAACCTGGACGTTGAGCAGTTCTGATGAAAAGACTTTGGGAGCCTTCGAGAGAAAGATCCTTCGTAAGATCTTCGGTCCAATCTGCGTCAATGGCGAGTACCGAATTCGATGGAACCACGAGCTGTATGAGCTGTACGCTGACATCGACATAGTTAAGCGTATCAAAATCGAGCGGCTCCGCTGGCTAGGTCATGTTGAGCGAATGGAAAACGACGCTCCAGCGAAAAAAATATTCGATTCGGTGCCCGGTGGTGGTCAACGCAGAAGAGGACGCCCACATCTTCGTTGGAAGGATCAGGTGTTGGATAACCTGACTACACTTGGTGTTTCCAACTGGCGCCAGCAAGCGCAGAACAGAAATGGCTGGCGCAATTTCTTATACGAGGCCAAAACCGACTTACGGTTGTAAGCGCCAGATAAGTAAGTAAGTAAGTGAAGCATCCATTAAGTTTTAATCGGGAAATTTTCTTGATATAAAAAAGTATTGTCTTCCACTTCTTCCCCATGACAGTCAGTATTTAGTTTCATTAGTATTTAGCATTTCTTTATACCATCAGCCATAATGTACGTTAGTTTTCCATCATCGAGGTTTTGTAAAGCTGTGACCATTGAATCACATTTTTCGGGCAACGTGAGAAATAACTGAGTTAAGTTTGCGCTTTCATCTACCTTTACTTCTGCACTAAAAAGTCGAAGGACAGTAAATGGGATGGAACATCGCCTTCCTTCATACAAAGCTTATTTAATTGCTAGCGCACCAATACTTGGTTCACCTCCGATGCCTTGTTGAATCCTGACTGCAAACTATACCACATTCCTTTCATTCATTCCGAAATGTATCAACCTGATCAATCGGTATTTAGTTTTCTTGTTCTTCTTTACAAACTCTGCTCTAGCTGCTGTTTTTCTGGAGGATCGCAGGTAAGAACTTCTATCAAATTTTATGAGTCCAGTTGAATTTTTAACCGGAATTGCTTATCATCAAATCCAGAACAGTTAAATTGCTGAATTTTATGTGATGACTCCTTTGAGTAGACTATAACCTTTTATTTTGTTTTAAGTTATTGAAACGCTCCAAGCAAAAGTTAAACAAATAATTTCATTTCATAGGAAATTTTTTTTTTTGTTTAAAAATCAAAAATAGAAAATTTTTATTCAAAAATATAAATTGTTGAAAATTGTTTAAAAAAATGTCCTTTCCTATAAAATTAAAGGAATCAATAACTTATAAAAACAAAAAATTATCTTTCTAATAAAGCCAATTTTCAGTTTGAAATGAATGGAAGATTTTGAAGATTGCATTATTTACAATTATGTATATAAAGCCTTTTTGATTGTAAAAAACTGGATGAGGGATTTATAAATATGCAAAGCAATTCCAAATGCTGTCGTTCGTCTCACAAGTAAATAATTTTTAATCATTCAAATTATTAAAATGAAATAATTGAACCTATGAGTCCACGTCACTATTTTATTAAATATCTACATTTTTTACCTTGCATTCTATTTTATTTAACCTTTCGTCTGGTTACTTATTTTTGCACCATTAGAACTTATGAAACTAACTAAACAAATTTGTCAAAAATAAAAAAAGGGCGGGACCTTTAAGTAAAATTACGCCTTATATGTTTTCATGCATAGCATTACTACAGCTTTAAATTTATCTAAACAATTTTCATATCAAAAGTGGGTCATTGATTTTCCCCCAAGAGAAAGTTGAGGTGGTGGCACCACAGCTGCTATATGCTTCTATACATTTTTTTCTTCATATATAAATTGGAAATGCAATGATCACAGTTGTATTAAGAGCAGGTGCAGCAAAGGAAACAAATATGTTTTCGTTTGATTTTTTTCTCAATTCAATTTGAAATGCGAACATTACCAGTTGTAAACAATAACAAATTACATAATTTATGCAGAGTAGAAAATAATGTTAACATTAAACTTACGTTAAATCAGTTCTAATTTTTGAGGCTTTAATCCAAAAGAATTCGGCATAGGATCGATTCGTCACTTTCTTCTGAATTTCTGGTTTTTTTTTTTTTTGTTATTTTTTTGTTATTTTCATTGGTCTATATTTCTATTTGGTATCCACACAAACTGCACACAACTTAAAAAATGACAATTAAAAACCTTCAAACAAATTGCTTCGTCACACAATATTTTTATTTTATATTATCGTATTTCCTTACGCGTGCTTTTCCACCACAATTTAATTCGTTTCACTTTTCACAAAATGACAATCGAAGCAGAGCAGCAGCTAAAATCGATTTTAACCGATAAAATAACAACGTTGCTAGAACTGTCAAAAAATTCGGTAACGCTCGGAGGGGAAATTCAAAAGCTGAAACGATGTATTAAAAAAGACTCAATATATTCAGTACTTTTTTGGTATCGCTATATGTATGGTGTAATTCATGGTATAATAATACATGGTAGCATTGACAACTGCTTATTTTCTCTTCAACAGGAAAACATAAACTGTCAAAAACAGCTTTTTGTGGAAATACATCAGCAGCTGCTGTGGTTGTTGTTTTTTTTCACTTCAACGTTTTCAACATTGCTTGTGTTTTCAATGGCGGATTGTGAGCGCTCTCTTTTTGAGTATATTTTTTGACAGTATGTGATTTCCCAAGCAACTGTCAATGCTACCTTGTGTTATTATACCATGGGTGTAATTAACGAGGTGAACGTAACGTTTACTAATTTGCCTACAGTTGTCAAACATTTTGAGAAAGTAAGAAAAAAGCAGACGAACTGCGGAAAAGTGTCAAATCACTTGCACTCAATAAAAAATTGTATTTTTTTACAACTTTCGCTTAGAATTTACCATCAGCTGTTTTTGACAAGGACAGGTACAATTTTTTTGAGAGAAGTTAAAAATTTCCGATCACCTTCTTGATTACACCATAGCTATATGCGCTTCCTCGTCAGAACTTGGCAGTACCTGTTATTTCAATTGTTTATATATATCTAAAATATACTTTTTTCTATCACCGATGTGGCATAAAGTGGTTGTTTTCCAAAAAGTGATTAAAATAAATTATGTAAGTTACCATTTTTTTTTTTCATCTGGCAAGTGTTTCTATCGGCAACTATAACCAAACGGCTTAAAAAATCCTATCTTAGCTAACTTTTTTATGAAAAATATCGTAGAGCACATATAGTGATGCCAAAAAACGCACCTAGTATGCAAAAGGATTTGAAAGTATTCCACAAAATATTCTAAACAATAAATAATATATGTTTTTTTTTTGTATATGTGCCCTTTTCGGGAATTATTTACTAACTACTAATAACTAATAACAAATGATTGCATACAGTTGGTTCTGGATAGGATTTTTGCGTTGCTCGGTCAAATCCTAAATAGACCATCTCAATGCAGATATTCTTTCCAACAGTTTGGTATGACTGTCACTTCTTGAAAGTATTTAGTATAAAAGTTATGAAGGATTTTAATTTCATCCAGTGGGTTCTGGACAGGTTTTCACTAGTTACTGATCAAGCGTTAAATAGTGTTCAAGATCAAAATTTGTCAAACAGAATGTAATATTTTGACCGTTTTTTGGTATGTGTGTTCTTTTCGGAAATTACTTAGTATAGAAGATTTGTTTAAGGTTAAAACCAAACTGTCAAGCCTTAAGATCGAGCATCGCGGAAATCCTGTTCAGAACCAACTGTATGAAATCATTTGTTCAGCTCATTCTTTTATACTAAGCAATCCCCGGTGGTGGCCGAGGTGCAGTGGGTAGAGTGCGTTACCTATACTTCAGAGAACCATGGTTCAATTCCATCTGACACAGAAAATTTTTTCAATTGAATTAATTTTTCTGTTCGGTCGTTACCTCTCTGCAGACAATGGCAAACCTTAGAGAGTGAATAATGCCATGTAAAGTTTCTTGAGAAGATGCACATGAGCCGTTCGAACATGCACATAAGTCAGTCGGCATAAGACTAGTAACATATGTCAAACAGTTTTTATAACACGCAGAACATAATTTGATCATAAGAAGTTCGATCAAAGTCCTTTCAAGGGCTGAAATGGCCAGTTTATTTATTTATATATATTTATTAATCCCCGGAAAAATTATAAAACAGGAAAATCGGCAAAATATTACCCTTTGGTTGGCATACTTTAATTTCACACTTTACTTAAGGTTTGGATAAGCAATGCTGAAATCCTTGGCGAATTTTCATGTAATGGTCATTACGTAACATAGGGTTACACTAGGTTTTGGCTTTCAAGTTGCAATACACTCACACTTTTTTACTAACACACTCACACTTTCAAACTTGAAAACTAGCTTGATTTAAAATTTTGCTTTCCAGCCGTGTAGCAATGTTTCGGTCAAGATAAACAGTTATCACAGTTCTTGTACATAAATCTTCGTTTTCGTTTTGCAAATATTCTGCTGCAATAAAATGATGGAAAAAACTAATGAGAAAAATTATTAAATAATATGAATAATGATTAAATAATAATATAGGGGTACGAATTTAAATCAAAATTATTTCAGTTAAATTATATATTTCTTGCATCACTTTATATGAAACAAGCATTTTAAAGGTGCTTTCTTGACGACGGCATCTTTAAAATGAAATCGCCTGTCAAATTACGTGCAGCCTAGATCACAGTTCTCAATTCGAATAAATTTTATTAATCTATGTTCGATAAACTTGTAATGTCGTGGTTATGCTAGCCAAACATGTTTGGTGTTCATTTTCGTCAATTTCTTCTCTTCGCTCAAATGTTTGTTTGGTGGTCATGGTATAATAATACAAGGTAGTATTGACAGTTGCTTGGGCAATGACCATCTGTCAAAAAAAATGTCTAGAAAGAGAGTGTTCAATTATTGTTGATGTTTTACGCCATTGTTTGCGTTAACCAAACATTTGCTTGTAAAATATTTTCTATTTTATGTAATAATAAATAGTGCCCATTGTAATAATAGTGATTTATTATTACTTTAGCGAAAATAATTTGTCAACTTAATGTGATTTAGTGCAAACATAAAAAAAATGTGGAAAACATTCAAATGCAGCAACCTCAGCAGCTGCATATGCATATGGACGAAATGCAGACGAAATAAAATAAGTTTTCATTTAATATTGTGCATAATTGAATAAAATTTAACGCTTCCGACTGGAAAACGTTTAGCACAAATCATACATAGTTTTTTCAAAACTTTCATTATTTTATATTAAACGCACAAATTTTATTTAGGTTATGTTTTTCACTTTCGTTTCACATTATTCCACGAACAACTGTTTTTGACAGATGGTCGTTTCCTCGTTGCTGAGAAAATCAGTAGTTGTCAATACTACCTGTATAATTGTATCATGTTTGGTGGTTATGCTATGTTTGTTGAACAGTTGCATTATATGTAATAATGTGTCAAAACACAAAGTTTTGTAGTTTTATACATACTACCTATTTATTATAAAATTAAATACGAAATCAAGAATTAATTCATAATGGAATTGTTTATGCAAGGGGCATTATATTTTTTAAAAACAAACGTCGAATCATTTTGCAACATACAATCGAAGTGGCTGGAGCTATATGGCAGTCGAAAAATGTAAGACGAGGACATGTATTGTGAAAGAATAGAGGAAAACAAGATCAGAAAGTGTTTAAAATTAGAAAGAAAGACAATTTAAATTTGTTGCACACAAATTTTTCCGACTTGCTTGCACTTTGTGTTAAGGGTTGCTTAAGCACACAATTCATTATACTTTTTACTACTTTTTTGATGCTATTATACAAAATGACTGCAGGCAACATCGGCAGTTCGGCATGTTGGTGTTTCAATCAGCAATCAAAAATGTTCGGTCTGAGAGCGAGAGAATGAATTTGAGAAAAAGTTAATTTCTCTGTTTACACGTGAAACAATAACAACAAAAAATGTTCGGCAATCATGTTTGGCTTGCATAACCACGACATAAGGGCCCATGTTACACGGTGCTCGTTTGCTCGGCGTGCAATGAACAATTTTATTCTCTTTTCCCAATTTGTACGTTGGTAGGTCACACGACAGAAATATGTTCCTTACTTTTTCTACGACAGTTCCTTACTTTTTCTCCTACACTTTATTCCAACAAGGGTTTCCTACAACTATTTTCTTCATACTGTTGTAGTACAATAGTAGCATTTTTCTTCACAAAATGTACTTTTCAGCTACTTAAACGCCCAAAACTTTCATTTCACAACCCAGCAACACTGTTGCACGGTGCTCGCTGCCATGTACACCGAGCAAAAATTAACATATTTTGCTCGGTCTACAAAGTGTTCATCCTCTCACAGTCTCACTGATTTTTGACAGTTTTGCATTGGAAATAACAACAAAATTATTTGCATGGGCTCATATTACACGGTGGCCGTTTGCCCGGCGTGCAATGAATCTTTTTTACTCTCTTCCACATTTTGCACGCTGGTATGTTACACGGCAGAAAAAGAACGGCGGACAGATTTTGACACTTCATTCAGTTTCATTACTTTTTCTCCTACACTTTATTCCAACAAGGGTTTCCTACAACTATTTTCTTCATACTGTTATAGTACAATAGTAGCACTTTTCTTCAAAAAATGTACTTTTTAGCTACTTAAACACCCAATTCTTTAATTTCACCACCCAGCAACACTGTTTCGCACGATGTACGCTGTATCGACACCGGGCTAGAATGAACATATTTTGGCCGCTGTTCCAAATGTTCATCCTCTCACACTCTCAATTGTTTTTGACAGTTTTACGTTAAAAGCAACAACAAAATCGATTGTACGCCGGGCAAACGGGCACCGTGTAATATGAGCCATGCCGAGCAAACGAGCACCGTGTAACATGGGCCCATGATACAATTATACAGGTAGGTTTGACAACAGGCTATTTTCTCACGAGATCGTTCATGGATTGTCAAAATCAAATGAATATGTTTGTTTTTTTTTTGTTTGCTGTGTTTTGTATGATTTTTGACAATTCATGTTCGATTGAAAACTGTCACACCTACCTGATTAATTATACCACGACATGGGCCAAGCAAAATCTTGATCGTGTAACCCCTTCGTTATATAATTAGTATTTTTTTAATACATCATTTCAGACTTTGAATTTCCCCTCCAAGAGTTACCGAATTTTTTATCGAAATTAGAGATGCATATCGAAATATCTAGCTGTTCCTTTTTTTGACATTTCAGAAATTCTTCTTCAGTGTTGCATAATACAATTCATGATGTAAGCACAAGCTAACATAACGCTGAGGTTACACGATTAAGATTTTGTATGACTTTCTGTGAGGCAAGAAATAAATAATAGCTGCGTTCGATTCGTCAGCCAGTATTCAATTCATGTCGCTTACTTCAAAATTTGTATGTGAAAACAACAACAAAGTCTACAGCTAGTTGAGTATAGAGTAGGTCAATTATTAGTTAAGTTGAGTAAAGTTGCGTGATCAAGTTCTTATTTTTTTGTTGGTTTGTGTACGAAATAACTAAAATGTAATAGATTCTGTCAAAATGTGATGTGAGTACTAAAACAAAATTAATTTCAGTTAAGGGGAAATATACCTCATAATTTCGAATTTATCTTTGCAACAAGTTTTAAGTCATTTTTATTTGTTTGCAGTGACCCAAAGACACAGCGTGGCGTGAATAGGGTAAAAAAAAAATTATAAACTGCTTGTAGTGACGATATTCGCAAAAATCCTTTGCATGGCTACAGCATTATTGAAATCTTCGAAGTTTTTACTGCACTATCAGAATTTTTAATTTTTTCTGTATGCAAGCACAAAATAAGTTTTAGTAAGTCAGGATTGAGAGGCCTGGGTTTCAAAATTTCAGCTAACTTTGCTGCTGGAATATTTAGTGAAGGCTACACCTCCATTCTGAAGCTTTTGAACGAACTGGGTATAAATATTGGCACCTATTGCAAAGTTTTCGCCGAAAATACCAATAAGGTACGTGTAGCGAAGCAGAACCAAGAGTCTCTCCAAGACAAAAGCAGCTCGTACAGCTCGGATGCACCTTCCGGAAGGATGTACCTGCAAGTTGAAAGATATCGTGTGAATAAATAATTTTTTTGGAGTCAAAACTGTTGAAAAAATAGTCGAATCTGGACCTTCGACAGCCGATATAAATTTTAATTTTTAACTTTTTTTATTATATTACATGTTTATCCTTCCCTTCAAAATATCAGTACTCGAAGAAAAAAACCTGTTTTGTTTCATATAAGTGGAAAATTTTGACAGCTATAGGAGATACTCTGCACACCCACCATTTACTAAAAATATACGAAAATAAAAAAATTATCCAATTATATTATCAACTTGAAAAAAAAAATTATTAAACAAAACTAATTTCACCCTGTCTAGGGGTATCTTTCCCCCATGGTATAATCATATAAGGTAGTATTGACAGTTGCTTGGGCATCGACCATCTGTCAAAAAAAATGTCTAGAAAGAGAGCGTTCAATTATTTCTTATGTTTTCGCCATTGTTTATGTTTCAGCGCTTGCAAATAACCAAACATTTTCTTACAAAATATTGCCTATTTTATTTAATCAATAGTGAATTATTATTACTACAACGAAGATAACTTGTGAACTTTGTGTTATTAAGTGCAAACATAAGAAAAAATGTTGAAAACGTTCAAATGTAGCAACCTCAGCAGCTGCAGATGCATATGGACGAAATTAAAGAAGTTTCCAATTATTATTAAAACACCACGGCTGGAAAACGTTAAACACATATCACACATAATTTTTTCACAACTTTCATTATTATAATTGTGTATTTAACGCACATATTTTGCGGAATTTATTTATTTTTACATTCGTTTAATTCTTGTTGCACGAACAACTGTTTTTGACAGATGGTCGTTGCCTTGTTGCTGAGAAAATCTATACTTGTCAATGCTACCTGTATAATTATATCATGTCTTTCCCCTTAAGCAGTTTCTTCGTTTTCAATTTAATTTATTGACAGACTTCTTGTGGTCCGTCAAAACAAAAGTGTTGCCAACTATGCAGTAACAGTTGAGTTGAGCACCGGCGAATCGAACGCAGCTAATTTAATTGAATTTATTGCAATGACTATGGGCAACCAAACAATTTTGGTTGCGATAATGGTTATGTGCAATCAAAGAAAAAGTTGGTTGCGATAATGGTTATGGTCAACCAAAATATGTTGGTTGCGATAACGGTTACGAGCAACCAAAAAACATTTTGGAAAAAGAAATTGTTGATAAACTATAATTGGAGTTTTTTTCCACAATTTATCATAACTGTTATGTCCCTAACCATGATCGTAACTTATTCGTTATCGAATGTGAAATATTTCAACGAATGACTAAGTTAATCCCAATGTTCAAATTTTCTAGTTTGTCTGACATAATCCAAATATTGTTCATAGTACGCTATAGAAATTTATTATTTTACCTTGATTTTTTTATTTTAAACGTATTTAAGTTGATAAGAAATGTTTAGTATTTTGCAGACCTGTGCAAATTGCATTGCTTTTAAATTACCATTAAAAGTGGTAATGAAATATTAATGCATTATTTTGATACGAAATGAGTGTAATCCAAAAATAGTGCATTAATATTGTTATTGTTAATGATAATGAAATAAACTTCCATCATTGATTTGGTATAATTACAAAAAAATTGTCAATTCATTACCTTGTTTAATGCATCAGTCCCAGGTCTGGTATTTTGTATAGTCGACTTTGCCCTGTTTTCGCCAAGATGAAACCCTAAATTTAACATTTGCTAAAATAAAACAAGTTTTTTCATTATTTTAACATTAATTTTTTACGTTTTTATCTTCAACTTCATCATTAATTTTAAAACTTTATTTCCATTTTTAACGTTCAATTGATTTTTGGAGTCTTTAACCATTAAATTAGCTTATATATCTTTAAATAAATATAATATCAGTTTGCTCAAAATATGCAAAAATATTTGATAATTTAATATACAAAATATAATCTCATTCAAATTGAAAGCAAAAATCTTTGGTAATATCTAGAAAATAAATATTATTTTGAAGAAGGAACACAAAAGGTTCCATGTTAAATCAATATAATCAACATGAATACCGTTGGTAAAATCAAATATCATTAAAAAAGTTCGATTTAATTGCACACTTTCATTTCAACCTACGTTGATTGTATGGTAACGTTAGTTTCTAGTACCAAGAATTTCATCAAAAGATCGATCTTAAGTAATATAATCATAAAACTAAATGTAAACTAATAATGCATATAATTGTTTTAAGACTTTGGTAGAATTAACTGGTAGGATTTCAATGCGCTTAACATCACAAAAAACTCTAATGAGTATAATAAACGTCAAACTGGGCTAAGATTAATCGGCAAGAATTGGAAATGTATACTTATGCTTAAGGGTCGGAACAGTTTTTCAATAAAAATAAATATTATTAATTAACATTGCGATGGAATTCCTTGAGTAATTGAATTCTCGAGCACAATGTGACAATCGTCCAATGGCTCTAGAATTTGTATTAAAAATGTGAGTAGATTTTTTCGTCTAAGAAAACTCTCCTCCTCGTACATTTCTTGTGTGACTTTTGTCAAAGACATTGGTTTAATCATACGTGTCAATAAATGTTCTCTAAAATAGTGGTTATTAACTTATTTACATAGAAATCTTAAAAGAAAAAAACTTACCTTAAGCTAAGACAAATAAGCAGCTGAAATTTTCCATCCTTACCCAACGTGCTACCTGCGCTGTTTATTTCATCCATAAGATGCACATAATACCTCCAGATGGAAGTTAGTTCTTTACGCTGTGCACTAGAGATGCTACTCGTATCACCAAAGGAGGAGTCCAAGCTGGAGTTGGAGTCATCAAATTGCTGTTGATCGTATTGTAAATATTGTTCGAACTGTTCTTTTATTTTAGCTGCAAGGGATGTTTAAGTATAAGGTTTTTATATTTCTGTCAAACGTCAACACGTTTCTGAGGATATGTAGGGTGTCCCAAAAATACCGGACATTTTAAAATAAAACAAATGTGACTGCCAGTTTTTAGCGGCACAAATAAACATAGATTATTAAACCTTGAAGTCATGATACAATTATACAAGGTAGGAGTGACAGTTCTTTCGTCTTGTGCCAACTGTCAAAAATAGTATAAATTAGAGAACGAAAAAAGAAGAAAAGAAAATAGAAAACAAAATATACAGGCAAATGACAGTCGCTGCAAGGTACTAGTGAGAAAAAAGCAAGTTGTCACTCCTACCTTGTATAATTGTATCATGCTTGAAGTGACAGCAATAAGGCAGGTTTATACAAACGAAAATTGTGTGAAAATTACAACAATACTGACAATTATACCAAAATATCATAGATAGGCTTTTATCAAAAAATTAAAATGTCAGACCTTTGGGAACGAAAAATAATAAAAAAATGGTAAATTTATAAAACTCGAGGAAAATCAAAATTAAGAAAAAAAATTTCAAACGTCTACACGTTATTCAAGATATGCTGAATGTCCCAAAAATATCGGACATTTTAAAATAAAAAATATGTGACTGCCGGTTTTTAGCGACACAAATAAACATAGAGTACTAAACCTTGAAGCGACAGCAATTAGGCAGGCTTAGTCTTTATACAAACGAAAATTGTGTGAAAATTACAACAACGGTGATAATTATACCAAACCATCACCGATAGGCTTTTATTAAAAAATTAAAATGTCAGATTTTGGGAACGAAAAAATATTTAAAAATGGTAAATTTAAAACTCGAGGAAAATCAAAATTAAGAAAAAAAAATTAAACTCAGTTGAAAAACCATATAAATTTTTTTATCTAACTCACTAAAATAGTCCCAAATGTATAGATTACGTCCAAAGAATCTGGTCGAACGAAAACCACAAAGGAATACTTGCTCCAAGCACTTAACCAAACCTTCGTCACCACAGAGCAGATTGGTCAAAGTGCCAACATCACGATCACGACTTGGTTTGTAGTGCCACATAACGATAACATTTACGCAGTTTCCTAGTTTATGTTGCAGTTCTGATGGCGCTATCAACTCCTGTCTTTGTACACTTGGACTGCGAGCACGTGGTGGTGTTCGACAGGCTTGTACTAGCTCAGCATTTTTCACATTTGTCGAAACTCGTTGACCAACCAGCAAGCGTTCGGTGGAGTCATCATCAACCCCTTTACCAAGCCAGCGGCCACAAGGAAATCTAAACAAATAATTTTTTTAATTGTACACAAATATTAAATTACACAGCCATAAAATTAACGTACTTGTACGTGTGTCCAGTGACTTCGTTGCGCATTACTACATGCTCCACAAGCCATTTATTCGAAGTGCCAGTATTGTCATGCCCCAAACGCATTGTTGTCAACAGACCAAGGTTTTTATACTAAAATTTAAATGTTTTTATTGTAGCAGTTAGAGTTTGATATGATAAAGATTTACATGAAAGATAAATTCCAAAGATCCTTTCGGCACTGGCACACGCTGAGTTTCATTCTTTGTACCTGACACAACAATCCAAACATTGCTTGTGGTATGATAGCCACCATATTTACGTGATGGGAATATTACGACACGGTACGGAAGTTCTAGACATAAATTTTTGAAATCAATATATTTATAAAAAAGTATATAACCACCAAAGCACAAAGTTAAATCGTGATATAAGATCCTTAAATATTCTAATGTCTGCATTACGAAACACTTATTAAGCCTTTATAAGAAACATTTTTCATAAACCTATAAATTCTTTACTTATAAATCCTTTGGGAAACAATTTTAAAAGGTTGTGTTCTTCACTGAATCAAAATTTTCTTAAAAATATTTAAGAATAATTTTTAAAACTTATAAACTTTAAGAAATGTATGCTAATTGACAATCCAGCACTGAAATCAACATTTTAACATAATTTTTTTTTAGTATAAGCTAAAAGATAAAAAAACAAAGTGCATGCTCATGTGCCAGAGGTCAAACTCTTGGAGGACAAAAAAGAAGTTAACCTTGCCGATACCACCCATTTTACGCCAAAAATAAGGCAAGAGAATCAACAATTTATCCGTTTTAAGAAGTTTTTCACAGAGAAAACGGCCGCACATGACAATTACACTGTGTGACAATAAACTTACGTAGGTATGGTAGAAAGAATTATGACTGCATACATACTTGGATTTGAGAATATACCCTTAAAAAATGTTGATTCGATGTCAAAGGCTCGTTTTTATGTAGGTGAAAATATAAATGGTTAAACTTGTAAAAAATAATGTTTTAAAAATAAAGAATGTATAAGAATACATCTTAAGAATAAAAAAAATAAATAAATAAATAACTGGCCATTTCAGCCCTTGAAAGGACTTTGACCTAGCTTCTTGTGACCAATTGTGTTGTACGTGTTATTAAGTTTGCACACAATTGACCGAGAAATGGACCTACATGTTTAACGCCGACTCCGAACGGCGATGAACGGAATGTTCTTAATCTCAAGAAGCTTGACATGGCATTTTGATTGCTCTCTGAGGTTTGCCATTGTCTGCAGAGAGGTGGCGGCCGTCCAGAAAAATTATTTTAATTTAAATAATTTTCTGTTTTCTAATTTTCGGTTTGTTGACATAGAGGCCACGCACTTTAACCAAATAAGCCACGGACGCCACTCTATCCCGCCCTTTATGTTGAAATATAAAAAATAAGAAACAAATTTAGGAAAATCCAAGTTGTTTAATTGAAAGGAAATTTAAACATACTTAAATTTGCACTAACAAAAAAACGAGTATAGAGTAATATCGCTCGTTTTCTTCAATAACGTTACAATCCAAAAAACATAAAAATTGAGTTAATTACACAGCAACATTCGTGTTACCATGATCTATGCTGTGTACAATTTTGGTAACGATATCTTCTTTAATTTTTGCAGGAGAGTAGAATTCGTGATTCATTCACCTCAATATATTTCCGATTAGATCGTATTATATATCGATAATCTCCAGTTTTTTTTTTTGTCACTTTGTATGGATTAAACCATGTACATTACAGTAGTACTTGCATATTTGATGTTTTGTCCATATTTTGAAAATGGTGAATTAATTTCCTTTGTCTGTTCAAAACTTAAAATGCTTCTCCTGAAAAATCTAGTTTTTTGAGTTGTAACGTTATTGAAGAAAACGAGCGATATTATTTTTTATACCTACGACGTGTACACTAGACCGTATCAGCAAAACTAAGCTATATTTGACCCCACCTCAATCGTTAAACATTTAAAAGACATTTTAAAAAAAAAATTTAATCCCTATGGTGCTTTTTTCTTGTTTTCGTTAAATCTTCTGTGTTTTTTATCCGATCCCAAAGATTTTTCATATATGTGTTTATTGTTTTTTTGTAATTTTTTCTGATTTTATTTTTTCGCGAATCTTGTTTTTTTTAAATTATCACCCACCTTATTTCAGTTGCTACTATGTAAACAAAATCTAAAAAGAGCAAATAACTAAAGCTCACAAAAAACCATTAAGACCATGGAAAGAAATGATATCCATAAAATTTTTTTGGTGCAGTTCCGACCGATTTTATCCCAAAAATAACACTTTCGAAATGTTCGTCACTCATACTCGACTTTTTATTAAACAAATAACTTGGCTTTTTCAATCACAACTGTTCTCATAAGACAATTAATATAAGTCAATTATATCGAGTGTTGAAGATTGCAAAAATCTTTTATATTTGAAATTTGATATTTACTAGAATTGTAATAAAATCTCTAATTGTTTATTAAAGTTGACGATTATTTTTCGTTGAGAGTAAGTTTAACTAATAAAATCATGTTCTGTTACAAACTCTGCCCAACAGTAGTTGTTGTCAGCTTTAAATGACACGACCACCCCCCAGCTCATCATCGTCGCTTCCATTCATGAACAAAAAATATTTAAACACTTTGTACCAACAACAATAAAGGCCATCACCACCACCTACTCTTCGTTTTCGCTATGCAGTCAACAACAACAACAAACGTCTTCGCTTTGTCTGCATCATTGTTACAACAACAATAGCAACATACATCAATTCTTCGTCTTCGATTTGAAGCCCGTTCAACCTAACAGGTCGTATTCGGCAATTTCGTGGACCCAACCACCAGCCCTTTATCCAATATGGCAGCACCACATACAATGAAATGATCGATTGAACCAAATTTCAGATCACTGATCCACCGTGTCTTCAGTTTTTTACTCAAGAGCAATTGACTGATCTACAGTACTTGGAAATCATTATTAAAATTCCTGGTGAGCATAATAATAGATATTTTTTTTATGAAATAAATGATTAAATTTGACGTCGTATATTAAATCGTATTTATCATGTTATGCAAAAGTCGGCCACAGCAGTCACTGACGAAAAACGTTTGGGGCACATTTTCGCGAAGCTTGACAGCTACGAGCGCTACAGCCACCTTGAATCCCGTCAAGATTTAGAAAATAAATAAAAATTCGAGTATGAGTGACCAACATTTCGGAAGTGTTATTTTTGGGATGAAATCGTTTGGAACTGCTTCAAAAATGAATTTTATGGATATCATTTGTTTCCTTGGTCTTAATGATTTCTTGTGAGCTTTAGTTATTTGCTCTTTTTAGATTTTGTTAACATAGTAGCAACTGAGATAAGGTGGGTGATAATTTAAAAAAAATAAGATTCGCGAAAAAATAACATCAGAAAAAAATTACAAAAAAGCAATAAACACATGTATGAAAAATGTTTTGGATCGGACAAGAAACACAGAAGATATAACGAAAACAAGGAAAAAGTACCATAGGGACCATTTAAAAAAAAAAACACATATTTTTTGAAAATGTCTTATAAATGTCTAATGATTGAGGCGGGGTTAAAATGGGTTTACTTTTTTGCCATACAAGGTGATACGGTCTAGTGTACACTTTATTTTATATAAAAAAAAAAATCCAAACCTAAATACTTTCAATTCAATCTCGACTAATTTTTTTTTAAATAATTGTTAATAAGCGTTTAGAAGTATTTATTGTTGAGTTGTTTGAAAGGACTTTCAATTGCCTTGAAAGGAATTTGAACGAGCTTCTTGGATCTTCGGAGCCACACATAAGTTGGACATTACCAAGTGGCAACTCCATACTAAGTTTCATTGTTATGCGGCATTTAGTTCCAAAGCTATTCGATAGCATGCATTTGAAATGTATGGACATTACCACACCCCCTTGTCCAATGCTCATTTAATTTTGCAAGTCAAAGGATACGACTAAATAGTACGTTCTTACCAAGTTTAATTGGTTTTTATTTAAAAAAAGAACGAAAAACTGATTTTTAGCGCTTTTATATGAGAAATCGTATGGGCAAAAGACGATCCACTATTTTTGCAAGATCTCGAGAACCGCTCATCCGATGTTGCTCAAATAAGTTTAAAACCCGTACCATGACTGGCTGAATACACCCTAAAAATGTGAACAACACTATTCAAAAGTGATGGAATATCATACGAACACCATTATCTGTTTATATATCGCTCATTACAAAAAAAGCTCAAGCCTGTGTTAGATAACACGGGCGCATAGGTCAGACGTAGAATACGTTAGTCATTAACAGCCTTATTCAATAGATTTCCTTAAACAACCTTTAAACGCTTGTTTAGTTACGCACTGTTTAAGGCTTTACGCAGCTTCTATGCAACCTTGCTAACATTGTTATTCATAAACATTTTTTCATTTTCTGCTTATGATTGTAAGGTTTGTGTCTGAACTATAGAAAATCTCTACAAAAATTAAGAATTCCTATGGATTTACAATTATTTGGTGGCGTCCGTGGCGTAGTTGGTTAAAGTGCGTGGCCGCTATGTCAACGAACTTTGGAAACCCAGGTTCGAACCCCAGCAGTGACAGAAAATTATTTGAATTAAAATAATTTTTCTGTACGGCCGCCACCTCTCTGCAGACAATGGCAAACCTCAGAGAGTAATCAAAATGCCATGTAAAGCTTCTTGAGAACGAGAACATTCCGTTCATCGCCGTTCGGAGTCGGCGTTAAGCATGTAGGTCCGGTTTTCGGTCAATTGTGTACAAACTTAATAACACGCACAACACAATTGATCATAAGAAGCTAGGTCAAAGTCCTTTCAAGGGCTAAATGGCCAGTTATTTATTTATTTTATGGATTTACAATGGCCGCCGCATAAAAAAATGCTGCAAAGGGCGCATATGGAGCATGCCTTTGATATTAAAAGAAAAGACAAACAAAAATCATGGTTGTATTTACGTAACCTTTAAACGCCAATTTCGGCGTTTAAGTTACGCAGCTCTTAAACAACTACGAAAAATGTTTATGAATAACGTTTTCTTGTTTAAAGCCCGTTTAAAGTTACGCTGCCTCTAAAATGTGTTTATGAATAAGGCTGTAAGACATTGAGGATGTCTTAAAGACGTGGCCAACTGGGTAAGCACAATTTTGTTTCTCTGCTTCGCTTATCAATGTTGTGTATGTACACATCGTTCGCTACTTGGTCATTATACTTCTTCTCTTTCTCACACTGGTTCTGTGATGAACACACAGATAATCGTACTGCTCTTACACATGATGTTATAATACATAAAATACAAAGCATATGAAAATTAATACAAAGGCAGTGTGGGAAAAATATTACAGGAACATTTGTCGATGAGAAATCTGTTTTCCAAATGGGTGCCACGTTTTCTCACACCGGACCAAAAACAACAACGTGTCGATGATTCGGAGAGCTGTTTGGCACTGTTTACAAAGAATAAACATGAATTTTTGCGTCGGTTGTGACAATAGACGAAACATGGATCCACCATTACACACCAGAATCAAAACGGTCATCAGCTCAGTAGAGAGCAACCGAAGAAAGCAGGCCAAAGCGACCAAAAACATAACAGTCGGCTGGAAAGGTTGTGGCATCGGTATTTTGAGATGGGCATGGACTTTTGTTCATCGAATATCTCGAAAAGGTAAAAACAATTAACAGCGATTATTATATAGAATTGTTTCCTCATCCACCGTATTCGCCAGCTTTGGCCCCCAGCGACTACTGGCTCTTTGCTGATCTCAAAAAAATGCTTGCCGGTAAGAGATTTGGCTCCAATGAAGAGGTCATGGCTGAAACTGAAGCGTATTTTGAGGCGAAGCTCAAATCGTTCTACAAAAGCGATATTGAAAAGTTAGAAAAGCGGTGGAATGAATGTATTGCTCTTGAAGGAACCTATGTTGTTTGAACCTATGTTAAGTTTTTTTATTACTTAATCTCGGGACTTATTGGACCATGTGTTATTCATGAAAAAACGGAAAAGTCCCAATGCCTTACAATTTGTGTCCCGATGCCATACGAGATAAATAGGAGACATTTTTTCATTGAACTGACCTATAAAGATTGTAAAGCTATATTATGAAGGAGTAATGCTTTACAAAAAATTCGTGGAAAAACTTTTATTTGTAAATGTATCCAAAACGCACAGATTGGTGTTACAAAATGGCATCTCACAAAAAAAAAATTCTCCGTGTCCCGATGCCTGATGTTTTTTGAATGCATGATTTTAAAAAACTTTTGCACATTTCGTATTAATATAAATGTATAAAAAAAGAATTCCACCAATATTTTTGAACTTAAATGTATTTTCATTTGCAAAATATGTACTCCAAATGTCCCAATGCCTTATTTGGAATGAGCCATATATACATAGATATAAATAATATTAATTTTTACATTTCAATAAAACAAAAAAAGTTATTAACACTCCCTATGTCCATTATATTTTTGCCTACGTTATCTGTCCACTATAACACCTTTAGATACATCTTTTAACCCTGCATTTTTTTTAATTCGTTTCGAAATTGCATTTGGAAACACAAAACTATAGAAAAATGTGTACTCTACATTTGCTTAACCATTGTATGTTAATTGTTAATTACATTTACATTTTTGTCTCCTGTAAATTCCCTACTTTTAGAGAAATTACGACAAAAATCTCTACAAGAGGTCCCTACATGTACCTACACTGTTCTGAATTAGAATAGTTTTATAAGATTAATGGGAAGTGAAAAAAAAATGCAACGTCCGATTAAGTGCCCAAAAAAGCCTCATATACTTACTAACATTTTTTTAAAGGAGTATGAATTTGTATTGGCAATATGTATATAATTTTGTACTCAAATCTTCACGGCGATTGTGCTGGCCATTTTATTGGTACACAGCTTTCGCGCTTACTTTGAAGCAAAAGTTTTTCGACAGTAACCACTATTCGTAGTAATGATGGTGCCCGCTGGAACTATGCCATTCCCCAAAAAAAGTATCCACCTACCACCAGCTAGAGCCCCGGATTTTTCAACGTTTTACGTTTGGAATGCTTCGACGAAAGCAACTAAAATATTCTAGTTTTAGGGTCTATTGTGGACTATCAACATTCCAGCTTTTTAATTTTTCGAAAAGCTAATTTTGTACATTGAAGCGCAATATTACCAGCTCAATTGACAATAAAAATGTTGAGTCCTTTTAAAATTCTTAAAAACCTTAATACATGCACAAAATTATTTTAAAATAGTTATGCATCATTTGAGCGAAATGTAAACAATACGATAAACACAATATAACAAATCATTCACGTACTTGTTGTGGGATAAATATGCGTAAAAGAGAAATAGTCCACAGTATTGAGGGTTAATAAATGGTACAGGAACTGTTCCTTTTCCTCTTCACAACGTAAAAATGCCGATCGCTTGTAAAGTGAACGAAGCAGTGCATCCTCCGAAAGTAAAGTACGAAAATGACGTGATAGCAGCTTCTTCTCCAGAGACAAACGTACCCAAGCTCGAGTATAGCCAATGTGCGTCTTAATGTCAGCCATGGCGAGAACATTTCTAATAAAGATATTATGTCATTATACAACAATAGTTAAAAAGCAGCCAGCAAACATACTTAACATCAAATTCTAACGATTCAGGCAAGGGGCATAGTTGTTCGAGTCCAACAAATTTATTGCGATCACGCGAGCGACTACGATTCGGACTTTGTGGATTATCCAAGTTAGTTTGAAATGTTGACAGATCTAAGAGAATAAGGAGACATTAAAAAATTTATTCTAAAAAGCTCACAAGATATATTCAGCTACGAGAAACTTACAATCCATACGCTTGCGCATGACATTCCAAGCTAGGGCTAAGAAATTGAAAATATTTGGTCAACTTATGCATAATCGAATTGCTTATCGTGTTTCCTTTTACCTGGTGATGTTACTGAATAGTTTCCTGTAGCGCTAATTTTATTGCCAGCTGCCTTTGGCGATGTTGTTAAGGTTGGCGTTGCCGTATTATTAGCGCGAGCATCTTGCAACTCTAAATACGCTTGAAGATGAGACCATAAAGCCGATTTGCCTTGCTTGGTTTGCAGACCATGTGACCAGATTTTTTCCAGTAGATCGCATAACGAGGCTATTAAAGTGTTTTCCTCAATGCCGTCGCCTTTGAGGCCAAGTGCTACTGCTTCTGTGCCCATCTTCTCCAGCAACATACGCTTGGTTTTTGATTTGATATCCTACACCAAAAGTTTTCACATCAATTGAACAATAAAATATACTGATCACAATTCACTAACCTTGAGTAGGCGCTCAACAAATGTCCAATTTGCTTGTGCTATCAATGCCGGACTCAATTCAGTTGTAGAGAGATTGGCCGACAACCGATTATAATTTACCATGGCGGGTTTTTGATCTAAAGATATTTCTTTGGCACGCCATTTATTACCATTTTTAACCCGTCGCAAACTGTTTCCTCTATAAAATTAATAATTGGGCAGTAGAGAAATATACAGGGAAATCGAAGCAAAGGATTTGGGTTTTTTTTTTTTAACTACCAGTTAGAGATGCATTTTCTAAATAAAGATTTTATAACTTAAATTTAAATTAATCGTTTTTAAAAATTCGGGTAGTCTTGGATGACACTGGAATGCGGTTTGGAAGTATTTACTCTTCATGAAAAACAAATTTAAGTAATTGAAAACAAACAAAGGAATGTGTACGAATTAAAACTTGTGTGAATTAGCTTAAATAGATTAACCAAAATCATTCAATCAACTAAACATTTATTTTTTAATAAATAAAAAGTTTTTATAAATTAAAAAAGCTTAATGCTTAACTTAAAAGCAAATGGGTTCATATATAAAGGTTAAGAGAACTACACATGTAAGATTGAGAGAACTAAACATAACATTGATTGCCATTGAATTACGTTATTTATTAAGAATTTTAAACAAAACAGCTATAACGTATAATTAAATATTAGTGGAAGAATTCTAACTAAAACAATGATTTATAAATTTATTTTTAGTTTAACAATTAATATCAATGTTTACGTTGCTGCGCTCATCAGCTTGCGCTGATTCTCAGCAGTATTCAAAAGTTCAGTTAATCAAACTGATGACGTCGTCGAACATCAAATCGTACGAATATAAAAAATTATGCTACACTCTATTGTGAGATTCTTGTTTAATTTAGTTTTGAGAATTTATTTAATAAACTACCTCGAGGCACATTCCTGATTAAGCACCGACTTCTCTAACAGCGGAAAGCTACGAAAATATGCGGCACGATTCGAGAGTATCTCGCTTGGCGGCGTAACCTCAATATCGATGCATACAAGACGCTTCTCAAAAACTTGCTGCGCCTCCTGACTGAGTACGGAAGGCTCATAGCTAGTTGCACAGATCATATTTTCACCGTGACGTTTTCTAAAATAGGTAAAAGTTAACATATCGACTATTGTATAAAATCTAACGTTGGAACGACGATTCATTCGACTCACCTCAATAGCTTAACACGTTTATCGAAAAGTTTTAAATTAGTTTCAGGTTCCTTCTCCCACACTGACAATATTTTATTATCAATTAATGTGGCAAACATTTGAGATTCTAAGAACCGCGACAAAAACGGCCGATGATGCTCCGGCTGATCCGACAAAAATGATGATTTGTCAAAATTTTGCAAAGATTCGCGGTTTGAAAGCCATTCCTCCTTATCTTGATTCGGATAAATGACGAAAAATTCATAAGAGTAGAACATGTGAACAAAGCGATTCAGAAAAATTTCACGCAGTGAATTATTTATGCGTAAATCCTGATAGTATTGCTCTTCCACACTAAGACGTGGTGTTATTTTGGTCGTGTCACCTCTACGCAACGAGGATTGAGATGTTGTCATTGCAGAATCTAAATCATCGATGCCAGGATCATTAAGTGACACTGTTGACGCTGAAGGAGACTGCGTGCGCACACCCTTGCGCCGCAAAAAATCAGCTATGCGTGGCACATGTTCACTTTTCGAGGGATGCGCTATTAGTGGCTGATATTCGAGATTTTGATGAGTGCTACCGCTGACTCCAGGCGAGTTATTGCCGCCAAGAGTATAAACAGTTTCTTGCATTTGATGGAAGTGCTGTTTATTGCGACGAGCTGCCTGCAGACCAGTCGGAAGTGTGCAGCTAGATATCATCGCATCATGATGATTACGACTAGGACTACTATAGCCATTTTTGAGTATTGGTTCATGCGAACGATCTCGTTCAATTTCGAATCTATCCAAAACGGATATTATTTCGGCCATAAAATCAGTTTTATGTGGAAACACTGGCAGCTCTTCGGGTAATTGTATGCGCCGTTTGTCTATATCTACAAAGCATAGTGCAGCCTCTGAACCGATTTTATGAGAAGCCTCACAATCTGCATGCAGGCCCATAACGAATGGAACAGGTGCGTCAAGGAAGTGATGCAGAGCAGCAGGTAAAATGGGCGCGTAAACGTGTGGCCAAACAAAAGGAAAGAGTATTGATGTAACGCATTCACCAATAACCATTAATTTTTGATAATCTAGAAATAAGACAAAATGTAAAAAATCATACAAAAGTTATAGTTCACGAAGTACTCACCGTTTGAACGTAGAAGCACTTGATTTTCCAACAAGACACATGTCAATAGCTGTATTACGCATTCAACTCCGAGGTACGTAAACAGTAAACGGAGCGAAAAATCTAGCAATGGTAGCTCCGTGCATAGGTCAGGACGCTGTAGTATTAAAGCCATTGGAGGCAGATGAACATCCGCTGGTGGCAAGTAAATTCGTATGGATTTCCCTGGTTGAGGTAGCATCACTTCGTAGAGAATATTATAGACATATGATTCGAGACTAATTCCTGGTCCTGGTTGACGAGGAAGACATCTGCAAAACAAAGATGTTTCAAGTTTCAAAACAATTTTAAATTTTTCAATGAAAATACTCACTTATATAAATTATTGAGAAAAATTTCGGCAGCAAACGCATATGGAATTTGACATATTAGCGTAAGGCTTTTGGCAACATAGAGTTTATCCTTGGTAACATCATAGTATCCTTGTGCAGACTGTGGAGCTTGGCCGGCCACTTTAAAATGACGTGGCAGAGATCTACTGACAGGGCTGTCCTTAATACGGCCAAGTGAATGAGTTTGCTGACCATTTGAAAGCTCAGTTATAAACATTGACTGCGAAGATAAAAGACTCAATGAGATGCTCTAATTTAGCCATTCATGATAAGGTCAGAATTATATGTACCTGTAGTGTATGCATTGCACTGCAAATATTGCGATTACGTATTTCCTCATAGAAAACCAGACTGAAGCCGTAACAGCGTTTTCCATCCTCTCTGGTTGTGGCAAATGAATGAAATTTTGGCTCGATGTTGTGCTTCTGTGTTCTAAAACGCAGGCCTTGTGGCAAAGAGAGCTGCAGAAGAGTTCCAGCAAATTAATTGAATGATTGAGTTTTATTATTAACATGAGAAAATCACAGAATATCAAAATTGTGGAGCACACAAAATGTGCACGAAAAATTTTAATCGAATATAGCTCTTTGCATTAATTTTCCACGCGCATACAATTGTTCGCTGAAGTAATGTCAATAGAACTTTTAAGGGAAACTCGGAACACCTGACAAGGCTGTTAAGCTTTCATTAGAGCAACTGAGTGAAGAATTAAACCGGAAAATGCGTGAAATTCAACATACAAAAATTGCGGAATTTAGAATAGGGGTTCAGTGAATTATATTAAGAATAAAAAAATGCCGACTCCGAACAGCTCAAGAACCTTCACATGTCAATTTTTATTCTCTGAGGTTTGCCATTGTTTGCAGAGAGGTGGTTTGTATTGAAAAAACATTTTGTGTAAGGTGGG
This sequence comes from Pherbina coryleti, assembly GCA_943735915.1. Lineage (NCBI taxonomy): Eukaryota > Metazoa > Arthropoda > Insecta > Diptera > Sciomyzidae > Pherbina > Pherbina coryleti. The sequence goes on along the minus strand of OX030952.1, from coordinate 76,113,787 downwards.
GTTCAAATCTCGGACCTCGCGACATGTAAAATTGATTTTGAACTATCCATGCATTTTTTAACGCGTTTGGCCACGGACCTCAGACTAGAGATTTTTTTTTAAATTCTCATTGAAATTGTAAAAATTACTTTATATTCTCTTTATAAAAAACTATACAAATGCTTTTGTATGACGCTCTAATTATAAAAGCGACAACGACTTGATTACCGATTTACTCAAAATTTGAACTACACATTAAACAACACACATGTATTTGCAGCTGTGAAATTTTATTTTTTTTATTTTTTATTTTATCTTAATGTCAATGGATATACAATATTCCAACGGAGCTATACCCCGTTTTCCAATGCCCGTACCAGTTTTTCGGTAGAAAGACCTGGCCAATTAGTAACTCCATATTGAGTTTCATTGTTAAGCGACATTCAATTTCAAAGCTAATCAATATCAAAAATTTTAATTGTATTGACGGAACCCAGACACTCTTGTCCAATGCTGGTCCCCGTTTTCTGGTAAAAGGAAATTAACAAGTGGTAACTCCATACTGAGTTTCATTGCCGCATTAAGTTCCAAAGGTATTCAATATAAAAAATTTTATTTGTGTCAAATTATTTCAAGAATGATGTCATTGAATCCCTATTGACCGGTTTGAGTCAGTTTTTTCTGCCAAATATTCTCAAAACAGAACTATACAAAATCATATTTTTCGGTTTCTATTTTATAAAATATTGTCCTATTTTCTCTTGGTCTTTATGTCTTAAGACAACATGGCTTTGTTATATACGCTATGAAGTAGCATGCATTTTTGTCGGCGAAGAGTTTTCGAGTTTTCTTTTGTCGATTGAAATAATTTTTGAGCCGGCTTTTTTTTTTTTTTTTTTTGAGAACTATTCGGAATGTTTTCCTTTTAGGTTTGTTTTAAGTTTAAAAACTACTTTATAAAATGAAACAAGCGACAACTTAGAGACCTTCTGTATTAGTATATTTTTGAATGTTTTTATCAAGAGTACGAATACTTTTTAATAAAACCTGCATCAAATGTTTTCAAATCTTAACTAAGACACATGATATAACTTTTTCCATCTTCGCCTGCGTGCATGCTTTTTTTATTTCTATAATAAAATTATCTAAAACTATTTTTGTTTGCAAAATATTGGTATGTTGCAGATAAAAAAATTTGTGATATAAAAATATTTTATTTTTTCTACTTTTGTATTTTTTTTTTTTCAAATATGCAGAAGTAAAATTCTAGATTTAAGTCTTTCAAATATATAAAGGCTTTTGTTTTACCATAACGAATAAGATAACGTATACAAATAATATATGATGGAAAAACAAAAGAAAAAAAATAAAAAAATAACTATCAATAAAATATCAAAATAAAGCACTTAACAAATATGCGCACGTATTGTGCAAAAGACCAACAACAAAACAATCATATATAAAACATAAACAATTTTAAGGCATGTGCTTTAAATTTGTCTTCTGCTTTATATGATTAAAAAGAAAAGAACAGAAATAAGAACTGACCGCGACTTTAATTGAACTTAATTGATGATCTTATATTTTTATATATGTATACACACATACAGACATATGAATGAAAAGATGTGTAGTTACTGTTGTTGCATACACTTTTATAGCTAAATACATTAGCGATAAGTTGAATAGATGGTTTTGAAAATAATTCTATTTTCCAGAAAATATTGATATATTTTTGACATGTTAGTAGATAGTAATTATTTCTGTTTTGAAAAATAAGGGATGACATTATTAAGTTTCTTAATTTAAATTGATTGACTCAATTACTACAGATTATTATACATACCATACATATTCCATGAGCATCAAAGGGGTTCCAAGCAACATGTTCGGGGTAGTGTGCCAAAGGTTTACTTTTATAAGCACGATCCAATGGCGAACAATGTAAATTATCGCCTGTACACATAGAATACGGGAAACATAAACAAAATATACAGAGCATTAAAAGAGAAAAGGAAGGGTTTAATCTGTGCTTAAGGGTTAAATACTAAGAAAATTACTAAATAAGAAAATAAAACGCTTATTATAAGGCTAGGTTAATCTTTTAACATCTTTTTTTGAATGTAGCAAATGATAAAGAGAGTAAGTGTCTCTTCTAAGAGCTGCTAGCAAATAGGGCAAATAAATTTAATGATTAAAATTAAAAAATTACATTTTCACTACGTTATATTTATGAAAATTAACAAAAAATAACAATTTATTGACTCTACTCACCCGCAAAACGATCTGGCTCCAAGCCCGTATCTAAATCCAGGCCACAAATTACAAAGTAATCGGCAAATCTAGAAAATTGTGGATCCGATTCACGCTTGAGCTGCTTTAATTCATTAGCGGACATTTCACCAGGTGAAGTTGGCGAAGTAGCTGCAACAATGACGTTCACTCCTGCCTCCGCGGATCCATTGCTGTTTCGTGGTTGTGTTGGGCCAGCAAAGGAACAACGTTCAAAAGTTTCTCCACCACCAACATTGGAATTGTTGCTGGAATTATTAAATTTTCGCATTATCACTTTTCTATCAATGGCATGATATGGCGATTGTTGTTGCGTCGCGGTAGAAGCCACTATGGTTTGAGCTGAAGAAGCAGATGCTGCCGGTGCAGTACTTTGTTCAGAAAGCATCAATTTATTTAAACGTCTGCCAACATTTTCCGTAGTCATAATTTGTACTTCTTATTTCTTGTCGTTTGAAGTTGCTGCTGCTGCTGCTGCTGCTGCTGCTGCCGTAGAAATCAGTGACGGCGCTAATTATCAAGGACGGTAAATCTGCTGCCACTGCGGTTTTTGTCTGCAGTCTGCACACTCTCGAGCTATATTCCAATTGGAACTTTTCAATTTTCTATTGCAAATATATTTTAAATTAATGATTTTAATGAATTTATTAAAAATTATTCCAATTCAATCCATTGCTCAAGAGATTTTCACAGAGACTCACAGTTTTGTTGCAATTCGTTTTATATTATGAAAGTTTATATTATTTGCTGCCTCTGTCGACGCCTTTGCGCTGCTCTTTTGATTATGCTGTCGTAGTTGTTTTTGTTGCTTTTTTTCTGCGTTTGCTTCTTGTAATTCTTCAAATTTTCAGCCAACATTTTCACTTTCCAAATTTTAACTCTGCTCCCACATTATCCGTTTATCATTAATATTGACTTTATTACAATTCTAAATTTTAATTCTTTAACTTGAAATTTGCACAAACTTTCTTGATTGAAATATCTACGTATTTCTTTTGTTAATTTTCTCTGCTTTTCAGCACTTCCAAATACACAATAAAGCAAAATTTTCTTGACTTTTCCGTATATTTGCCTTATTTTTCACTTTCTATCCACGGTCCACTTCTCGAAGAAGTGAACTATTGAAGAAAAGAATTGAACATCCAAAATATGTACACAGTGTTGCATTTTAACATCTTTGTTTACCATTCAATTAGAGCTGCCATATCAACTTGAAGTATTGGGAATACGTCAACTTCGATTCGTACAACGTCATCTCCATGGTTGATTTAGGCCGTGTGCTATTCGGAAACTTTTCACTCGGATGATGAAATTTTGACAGTCTGAAAGAGAATATTTGGCACTTGTGAGGTGAATATGATTGTCAAAAATTCATGTAGCCCCAGGGGCTAGTATAATTTTTGACAATCGGAAAGAGAATTTTTGACATAAGCAAAAATGAAAAAAAAAACACTTGTGAGTTTGTGAGTCGTAGAGCAGTTAAAAATTTTGTGTTTCCGACAGCATAGCAACCAGAAGCCCTAATTTTCAATATATATCAACAATTTCGCAAATTAAATTAAATTCTTGTGCTAATGCACTACCAAAATCTAAAACGTCAACATTTCTAGTTGTTAAAATTTCGTCGTCCTTTTGGCACAGCAAAACTTACAATTTTATTTCAACAGACAGAAATTGTATTCAACTCAGTAAATTCTCTCCTACCACAAGTGAAAAGTTTCCGAATAGCACACGGCCTTATTCAATAAAAATCATAATGGAATAAATAAGGTTGCCGCATGGATGAGAGCGAGTACCCATAAATGTCAAATTGAAGTTGACAGCTCATACAAAATATGAAAGACAAAATGGTAAAATCATTATTCCACTTATTTCAATATCCAATTTCAATATATTGCGAATAACAAAAGCTCTCGAATAATAAAAATAAAATTGTCTTAAGTGCTATTGTACTTTCTTTAACTTTATAAATACAAGTAAATAATATCAGCAGGTATTGTTTCCATAATAATTTTTTAAGACAATGAAGAGGAATGTTCATTTTTCATCACATTCATTTTTAGAACAGGGAGAGGAATGTTTCCACCTTAATTTGGAACTCAACGTAGAGGAATGACTCTTAAATGGCATAGCGTGTAAAAACATAAATCGAGTGTCGAATGAAAGAGAATGCTTCCTATATTCCATGGAATGTTTCCGTTTTTATTCGGGAATGTTTCTATTTCCTAGAGGGTAAATAACTGCTAGTGATAAAAAAAATAATGGAAAAAGAAGAATATGAAACAAAATAAGTGTGGCCAACGAGCTCACCTTCTACTCTTGAGCATCCATACTTTAAATACTCTTTTTATCTTCTTTTATTCACATTTTTATTTTCCTTCTTGAAGACAACGGAAAAATTTGTATATTGTTTAAATAAAAATAATTTTTTTAAGTGAATGTCAAACGAAACTATTTCGATGTTCGTGTCACTACTTCATACCATTGTGAAGTAATTATAAGGTGTTCTTATCCCATGACGTTTTTCAATATATTTTTTGAAATGCTGCCTTATTTTGACATTTTCATACAAATACATTTATATACCCTTCAGATTATCAAGCCTATTTTTCTCTGATATTCCGGATGAGAACACCTTAAATATAGTCCACCATGCTTCATACTACACAGTATAAAGTCTTTCATGGGTTGAATACGCCAAAAAAAAAATCTTATATATTTAAATAAAATTGTTTTCAGCTGAACAAGAATCTTGTTGATAAATATCCATCAAGAGATCTTGTTAATACAAAGATTTGACATAATTAATGTCACTGCAACACTGACATAATTAATAATATTTGTTATCCCCAACTCACACGGTGATTGCCAATCAAACAATCTAGTCGTTTTGTTGTTGCTTTCAATGTGAAACTGTCAAAAACTCTGAGAGCCAGAGCGGATGAACACAGATTGCAGCAATCTAAATTTGTTCATTTTGAGATTGCTGTACATGTCGGCAATCAGCAATCTGAATAGTGTTGCTAGGTGACGAAATAAAAGTTTGAAGGAAATGTCAAAATATGATTGGAGTGTCGTGTGAGCTACCAACAATCAGAATGTGAAAGAGAATAAGAAAAGTTCATTGATTGCCAATCAAGCAATCGCGTGTGAGTTGGCCATTAATAACACAATAAGATTGTTTTCGGTGTATAATATCAGTAGCCAAAACTTCTTTAGCCGCGCGCCGAAGTGTTCTGATTGATGTATTGAACACATTGACGACGACAGCGACGACAAGCTGTCAAATTAGGAATAGTTCTATATTGACGACACGACATTGCGACATTAGACCAAATTCTCTCCATAAGAAATACATGTAAAAAAATTTGACAGATGTCGTTATGTCGCTGTCGTCGTCAATGTGTTCAGTACATGAGAGTAAAAGGGCGTCTATACGATACATTGGCTGTACAATCGCTCATCGTACAGCAGTTAGCATTTTCTACCATTCGACCGAGCAATATTGCAACTAATTCTCCGCATGCTTGCATCCAAACAATACAATAAACTCACACAACCATCAAATAGCAATTGATATTGGCACAGCCGTTGTATCGTGTAGAGCATGCTTAAGAAAGCAATGATGCTGTCGCACATGCTGGATCGTTCGAAAGCTCAATCAAATTTTCCCTTTCGACCGCTTTTACATTAGCCAAGAATGTAAAACAATATTCTGACGTTCTCTATTGTACTTGCCGAGAGCTTTTCCATTGGTCAAGAAATGAATTCAATTTCATATCTTTTTTGCTTGTTTACTATGACCCCTTTTACATTGGTCATGAATTGAAAGCAATTCTTGAGCAAGTTTGATGACAAATTGTGGCAAACTGTTGGTGACGACAGGGGAAGAGTATGGGTGTAACAAGTATGTTAAGTATGAACAGACCTTTACATGTATGATAGATATAATGTGACCTTTATATGTAAAATTGCTTATCGTGACTAGTTCAATGACGCGTGGTCGTTAAAATTATTATTGTGAAGAGGTCAAGTAGAACTTAAGCAGCTAAAAATTATAAGAGAACATGAAAAGAATTGAAAATCGTTAATTAAAGTAACTAGACAATAAAACTGCATTTTAACTAAAGGAGGGAACTTTTACATGGTGTCAGAAGTGAAAATAACTTCACAGAAATTTGTTTTATTAAAACATTACCTCACAGTGCTGTCTTAATAATGGCGGAGGCAAGAAAGGAAATGCAAGAGCTGGATTGCAACAATATTGCCACGGAGTGGGTGAATTGGAAGCGGAATTTCTTGGTGTACTTGATAGCAAATGGAAAAAATGCTGAACCAGAAGCAAAAAAAATTGCATTATTTTTATGGCTGGTAGGAACCAAAGGAGCAAATATATATAATACGCTGTTTCCAAATGATGGGTCAGAGCAGTCACTACTGGGAACAATGACAGTCACAAGACATGTAGAAGCAAATGAAAATGAGACAGCACATGATGAAGAGTCAATTCAACAACGAACATTGGCGCAAGTCTTGCAAGCATTTGATGACCATTGCTTATCACAAAAAAATGTAACAATGGAATCATTTAAATGTAATAATATTGTACAAAAGGAGCGCCAATCGTTCAATGAATTTCTGACGGAATTGCGAACACAACTGGAACGTTGTGAATTTTGCTGCACATGTGGTGCACTATATGAACAAAGAATGTTGAGAGATAGAATAATAATGGGTGTTGTTGATAAGAAGCTGCAGTTGAAGCTGTTAAACGGGCAAAATGAATCAGTTGATCGTGTTATTGACATTTGCAAAACATTTGAGTCTGCAAATGCTAATAAGAACATTTTGGATTTAAAACAACGATCAATAGCTGTTGTATCATCAGAAAAAAATGAATCGGAATATATTCATGCAGTAAACAAAAGATTCTGCTTCAATTGTGGGGGTGATTGGACTCCAGCACACAAAAATCAATGTGCAGCTAAAGATTTCACTTGTGTGTGTGGAAAAAAGGGTCATTTTCGTCGGATGTGCCGAAAAAATGGAGGTAACAACAATAAATCGGATGCGAACAACAATAATAAATCGGAAGCAATAAAAAAACGGGTAGACAATGTTCGTTGGGGTGACATGAAAGGTAAATTAGCTTTAAGTAATAGTAATGTAGAATGCACGCTGAATGTTAATAATATTTATAGAATAAATTCAATTGAATCAAAGAGTGAACGATGGACCAAGGTATACCAAGTAGGAAAAGAATTAGTTAAGTTCAAGATTGATACCGGAGCTGATGTCAATTGCATTCCATTAAAAATTATAAAAAAATTGAATTTAAAAATGAGTAATGAAATAAATGATTTTTCTGTTTTCGATTATAGTAATAATACAATAAAAGTATTTGGTATTTCTAAATTAAAACTTTATGATTTGAAACTTAAGATGGAAAAATGTGCAGATTTTCTTGTTGTGGATAATGCATTTGAACCGATACTTGGGCGTACAACTTGTATTGAACTCAGTTTGATAAAGCGATTGAATATTGACACAATAAGTTTACCAAAATTAACAGAGGAATTTGCTAGTAATAATCAGGACATTTTTAGTGGACTTGGAAAAATTCCTGGAAAAATTAGAATTTATCTGAAAGATAATGCCAAGCCTGTTGTTCATTATAAAAAGCGATTCCCTGATATGATAATAAAAAAACTCAAACCAAAGTTAGAATCAATGTTGAATGAAGGAATCATTTCATCTGTTAAACACCCAACTGACTGGGTGAATAATTTGCAAATTATTGAAAAGCCAAATGGTGATTTGCGAATTTGTTTAGATCCCAAACCACTTAATGCGTGTATTAGACGTGAACACTTCTTGATTCCAACAATTAATAACTTTGTGTCGGAATTGAGTAACAAAAATGTTTTTACGGTGTTGGATTGTTCAAATGGGTTTTGGCAATTAGAATTGGATGATCAAAGTTCAGAGCTGACAACTTTTATGACACCTTTTGGTCGATATAAGTTTAATCGACTTCCATTTGGTTTGAATTGTGCACCGGAAATTTTTCAGCGACTAATGGTACAAATTTTTGGTGATATACCGGGTGTTCTAGTATATTTTGACGATATTTGTATCGCAGCAATGGATGAAGGGGAGCATGATAATATTTTATCAATTGTTATTGAACGTGCACGTTTAAACAATGTAAAATTTAATTCAAAAAAAATTCAATACCGCCAAGCTGAAGTTAAATTCATGGGCACTATAATTTCAAAAGGAACTATGAAGCCGGCTGAAAAATACATAACAGCAATTTTGGAAATGGAGAAACCAAAAGATAAAACGGGTGTCATGAGGCTTTTGGGAATGTTCAAATATGTGGCAAGATTTATTCCGAATTTATCAAAAATAACTGTGAAATTAAGACATTTAACAGGAAAGAATGTTCCATTTGAATGGAATGAAACACATGATAGAGAACTAGATAATTTGTTAAAATTAATCACGTCAGAGCCTATTTTAATGGCATATGATGCCAATAAACCAGTTGTCATTCAAACAGATGCATCGAAAGATGGTCTTGGATCAGTTTTAATTCAAGATGGTCATCCCATAGCTTTTGCTTCTCGAACGTTGAGTAAAAGTGAACAAAAATGGGCGCAAATTGAGAAAGAGCTCTTAGCAATTGTTTTCGCATGTCAACGTTTTCATTATTTTATTTACGGCCGTGAATTTACAATTGAAAGTGATCACAAGCCACTTGAAACACTAATAAAGCGTGACATTGATGATGTAACACCAAGATTACAAAGAATGTTCATGACATTGTTAAAATATCCGTATATTAACATTATTTACAAGCCTGGAAAAAGCATGTTGATAGCTGATTGTTTATCTCGAGCACAATTGCCAGAAGTTTATGAATTACAGGGATTATCAGGTGTGATCCATTTGTTAACAGAATCTGTTTGTCTGTCTGAGGACAATTATATCTATTAAAAAGAAAATCTGGAAGCGGATGAAGAATACAAACGCATTTGTAGTTACGTTGAAAATAATTGGCCTAGGTTTCATCAACTAACTCATATTGGTCAACAATTTCATAAATTAAAATCGGAACTGCATTTCGAAAATGGATTGCTTCTGTTAAATCACAGATTGGTTATCCCGACTAAAATGCAAAACAAAATGGCTAAGTGGCTTCATGAACCACATTTTGGAATTGAAAAAACGCTTGCACGGGCAAGAATGTTATATTATTGGCCTGGAATGAACAATCAGATTAAGGAATTAGTTACTTCATGTAACATTTGTGAAAAATTCAAACGCAACAATCAAAAGGAACCGCTTGTTCAGGAACAAAATCCACAATATCCATTTCATATTATTTCCATGGATCTATTTGAGTATGGTGGTCGTGATTTCATTGCAATTATTGATGCATACTCCAATTATTTAATTGCAGCGAAGCTAAATAACAAAACATCAGTACACATAATTGATGTTATTAGTCGGGTTTTTAACAAAATTGGATATCCATCGGTGATGAAATGTGACAATAGTCCTTTCAATTCAGCTGAGTTTGGAAAATTTGCAGAAAATTTCAATATTCAGCTTAAATATTCAAGTCCACGGTATCCACAAAGCAATGGGTTGGCAGAAAAGGGAGTTTCAATTGCTAAAAATATTCTAAAGCGATGTTATGAGGTAAACGAAGTGGATCAATTTCAATATCGAGTTCTTGAATACAACACAACGCCATTAGCAAGTATGAAATTTACACCAGCTGAACTATTCTTTGGTCGTTTAATAAAAACTAAATTACCAGTATCGGAGCAATTGTTGGTCAGAAATAGTATATCGGAAAAAGATGTTCAAGAAAAAATTAAGTTAAAAAAAGAAAAGCAAAAATATTACTATGATCGGAACGCTAAATTGTTGCAAGCATTGCAAGTTGGTGATTTGGTAATATTCAAGAAAAATGGAAAGGAATGGCATTACGGTATAATAGTTGGAATTGTAAATAGTCGCTCGTACATTGTTAAAGATTCATTTGACAATTATTTCAGACGTAATCGGCGATTTATTGCTAAAACAAAAACTGAAAACTTTAATGCTAGTGATTTATTGTATGAAGAAAATGTAAAATCAGGATATTTAGAAAATTTACCGGAAATAGAAATTATGCCATTTAGAACTAATGTTAATCGGAATAATTATAATCAGAATATTGAAACTTCCACGGATAATGTGATTGTAGATAAACCATCACTACCGGGTTCATTTATTGAAAATAATGATGATTCATCGGAATATGAAACTGCTGGTAGCGATGGTTCAGAAGCAAGTGGTGGAAGTGATGTAGAACTAAGAAATGATCCAATAGATCAAGTTGACTATAGAACACGTAGTGGTCGTACATCTAGACCACCTAAACGTTATGGCTGGTGAATATGTAACAGTCATTAGGGGTTACCTGGTCCAATAATTTTTATTGTTAAAATCTTAAAATTATTTCAAAGAAAAATGCGTGTAACAAGTATGTTAAGTATGAACAGACCTTTACATGTATGATAGATATAATGTGACCTTTATATGTAAAATTGCTTATCGTGACTAGTTCAATGACGCGTGGTCGTTAAAATTATTATTGTGAAGAGGTCAAGTAGAACTTAAGCAGCTAAAAATTATAAGAGAACATGAAAAGAATTGAAAATCGTTAATTAAAGTAACTAGACAATAAAACTGCATTTTAACTAAAGGAGGGAACTTTTACAATGGGTGAGTTCCTGAATGCATTTTTACTAAGCATCAGTGTGTTTTTCCTTAAAATGCTGCTTACCAGATTCAGCAAAACTGCGCAACCAAAGCGTGCTTAAAAATAACAATCTAGTTGAATCTGGTAAGCCACAGTTCAAGGAAAAACACACTGATGCTATGTAAAAGTACATATAGGAACTCACCTTCAACTTACGCTGCACCCAAAAATAATGGAAATCAGATTACGTCAACATTCAGAAAAAGTTGTACCGTTCTGCACAAGACGTTAGGTCTTTCGTGACGTAGATAGTCCTGATTTGCACTTGTCAAGAGTTGACGGTCAATTTTTTTCAAATTCCCTTTTAAACTTGACGTTCACGTTTATACACATCACGAGTTGGCGTTCAATTATATGTGTATCATATACTGCTGTTTCATTTCATCTTATAGAAATGAAATGAAACGACGCCAATGATGCACAAAACGAATAGAAAAAGGTGCGGGACAACGAACGAACAGAAAACGGATTGCCCATGGATTGACGGTAAGGTCAATTTTTTCTTTTCCTTTTGTTTAGCTCTAACCAAAATAGACGCGTCGCTACGTAACGAGTGAAGACAGAAATGTTCGCTTAAATGCAATTCAATGTTGTTGCCCAAAATAAGCAAACGTAAACTCAACGAACTGAACGAAACGGTGTGACGAGACGTTTTGTTCCAACAACAGCTGTTTGTTTTGTTGTCAACAACAGCTATGCAGAGTAGTCTTCTTCTTTTTTCAGACGATTGGAGGTACTCGTTTCATTTTGGGTTAAGTGTCAAAACAGACGTAACGATTGCAAACGTTCGGCAAGTTGCAATCGTCTCGTTTCGTCTATTTTGGTTAGGGCTTTACGATTCCCGCACCATCGAACTCAAGACTTGATCGTCAATTCTTGAAAAGTGTAAACCGGAACATAGGAAAATACACTTTCTCTGCTTTTCCTTTTTTTTAAATATAGTGCAAAATAGTTCTATGCGATTTATTTTTCAGTTACAATTCTGTTTGTTTATATTTTGCTCAGTGAAAAACAGCTGATTTTGACAATGTGTCGATCATGACGTAGGCAGATATGCGCATAGCTTTATCTTGTATGTATTATTTTTGCACTGTACTGGCAGTTTTTATTTTTTTTCTCTTTCACTTTTTTTTATATGTGTAGACAACACCACTTCCTTATATTATAGTTCTTTGAACGCACGCAAGCCAACGAAAAATAATGTGAAGAGCCTTGTCAAAAAAGCGAAAAACACAAAAGGAATACAATAAAATTAGCGGTACTCTTTTCCTTTGGTCACCACCAATTCACTATTAAACTACAGATATTGCCTTCAATTGTTGTTCAATGTAAAAGTGATATTTTCTATCCGACTTTATCATCCAACATATTTGACTTTGTGAAACCCTCTAATCGCTTCGTGTCTTTATTCCAACCGTGTGAACACCTTGCAGCTTAAACCACAGTCCGGCCACATTGTTCTTAAAGAAAATTTATAATTGTTCAGTGGATATTTTCAGCTAGCGTTTTGTGTGAATTTTCGGAAAATTTTCTCATTCTATGGTTCGTATATTTTTACAATATTATTTTGTAAATTACCATTAAATTATTCATTCAAAATAATTAAAACTCGTAAAAAATTATTGATTTTTCCTTGCTAGCTAATTTTTTATTCGCAAAGGAACTGAAAAATCATTACAAGCGGGAATATAAACGACGGCATCCGCTGGTTTGGCCGCCTTTGAGCTTTCGCAGTTAATTTTGTGAAATACTTTCAACATGGCTGGTGGTAACACGCCGCGTGTTATCCAGGTGACCAACATAGCACCGCAAGCTACCAAGGATCAGATGCAGACGTTATTCGGTAATATTGGCAAAATAGAAGAAATACGTCTCTACCCCACAGTACGTGACGTATCTTGCCCAGTGCAATCACGAATCTGCTATGTTAAATACGTGGACACCACCTGTGTGCCGGTGGCACAACATCTAACCAATACCGTTTTTATCGATCGCGCATTAATTGTTATTCCCGTACTGGCGATACCTGAAGAGTACCGTGCACTTGAAATGTCCAAGAATGGCACGATTGTGCCAGGACTTCAAAAGCCGGACTCCAAATTACCACCCGAGGTCATCAATCGCATAGAAGGGCAATCTCCGCAGCAGGTAAATTGACATGAGTATCTCAAATATTTAATGTTGATAATTTTGTTTTCTGCAGGTTATTAAAACTTATGATCCCAAGCTAACGGATAACAATCTTCCCGATTATCCGGCGCTTCCATCTTTCTATGATGCTCGTAAAATTGAAGAAATCCGACGTACTATAATTGTTTGTGATGTTAAGAACGAGTGGCGTCTAGATGATTTGATGGACTGCTTCCAGCGTGCCGGTGAGGTTAAATATGCCCGCTGGGCTGAGAAGGATAACAAAACTTATTGCATGATTGAATTTTGCGAACAGCCCAGCATTATTCATGCTCTCAAAATGCAAGGTCTCGATTTTAAGGGTGGCTATTTGAGTGTTTATCATGCCACGGACTCAATCACCAAGCCCGAAGCTAAGTCTAACGAGGCCGCACAGGCTGAAATCGAAGAAGCAATGACCATTGTTAAGGAAGCCCAAAATATGATATCCGCCGCTATTGACCCTGTCATCGGGATGTTAGCCAAGGACAAACGTCGTCGATCGCGATCACGTTCGCGTTCTCGCGACAGACGAACTAGTCGTTCGCGTTCTCATCGCTCACGATCACGGCGGCGCTCTCACTCACGTACACGTAAGCGTACCTCCCGAAGCAAATCTAAACGCCGTTCTCGTTCACGCTCCAGGCGTTCGCATTCACGCAAGCGTTCGCACTCTCGCAAGCGCTCACATTCACGTCGCAAAACAAGTCGGTCTCGATCCCGTTCTAAAAGGCGCACACGTTCACGTGAACGCCGCAGCAAACGCTCCCGCTCACGTCATCATCGTAGCACATCAAGAACTTCACGTGCTAGAAGATCGCGCTCTCGCGGCAAACGCTCGCGTTCACGTGAGCGCAAACGTTCTCATCGTACCCGTGAGGAGAAGCGTGTGCGATCGACACGCTCACGCAGCAAACGTCGCACACCGTCACCAACGCTTCTGCGTTCACATTCAAGCCGAAGCAAGGATATTGCACTGGCTATAAAGACTTCTAAGCGGCGCTCATCTCGCACACCTGAGCGCAAGCTGAAAATTATTTCAGAGGAGTCCATTAAACGTGACTACGATGCCGAGGAAAAGCTTGGTACACGTTCAAGCACTGAATCAAAGTCCCGCAAATCAGTCAGCATGGAAAAGTCTGACAACATGGACATTTCTAATTCGCCCTAAATAAAAACAACAAAAAATATATGGAAAGGAGTAAGGGGTAAAGATGGGCATTCTTATTGTAGTAGTTACACGGAATTAAATTGCAAATTATTTAAAATGCTTTTTAAAAATATTTTTCAGAGTTCTTTGTTTCTTCATACAAAAACCAACTTTAATTTACTATAATTGTATCTCTCAAAGGAAAAATATATATTCAATGTATCTTTGACGTAAAGATATATGTATATATATATATACATATATATAAAATAATAAGATAATTATGGACTATCTTCAATTCAAAGCGTTTTATTGATAAACGATATAACATAATTAAGCTAAGACAACGTAGTGCGGGTTCGTTCTTTTATGCAAAATAATTCATAAATTTAAAACCTGGTTTATCAATTGCAAAAGGATTCTTTGTTTTGTTCTTATACATATATTTTATTAGTTTTGAACGTTTATATCGGGATTGATCTTTTTTAAATTTCGCCACGGTTATATATATATAAAAAAGTAATAAATGTTCAGAGGCAGATCTCTATTGGCGCTCAAAGAAGTAATTAGGAGTCATGTGAAAACGACGTTAATTGCTTTCTTATCTGTTAATCTTATAACTTTTAGCTTGGGAGTTTTCTTATGATACTAACTCCTTACAAATGTGCTGCATTTGACCACCAAGTGGTCATTAAATCGGATGAAGAATTTTTAGAAATGGTGTATCTGTTGTAGATGTGAATCTGAATGTCATTAAAGAAGTCACTTCAAATCGATATCAAATCCACTTTGGGAAGATTTTTTGAATTGGTTCAGCATTTCGAAACAACATCTGACAATTTTGTGATTTCTATCTTAGTGCAATGGACCAATATTTATTAAGGGGTTAGACCACCCCAGAATTTTAAAAGAATCGATGTTTTTTTAATAGCCCCTTATGACCTCAAAAGTTTATGGCCAGGAAAAATTTCTAAGTATTTCGTTTTTTAATTTTAGTATAAGGCCTACTACTAAAAATTTCAAACGCGTCAAAACTGAATTTTTTTTTAAGGGGAGGTAAGGTTTGACAACTTTTTATCATTTTTTTTATTTTTGTTTCTGAAAGTACAACATCTAAAGAATATTGTATTAAATTTTTAGGTTATTCGGAGCAAAACTAACGAAGTTACAGTAGGTTGAATGACCGTACCTCCAACTAGTGTTGCTTAGTGTACAAAACTTTAAATCGATTTTCCCAAAAATGTAATTTTTAAAGTCGGTGACCAGCCTACAGAAAAAACTACTTAACCGATCGTTTTGAAATTTTGTACACATATTCTACATATAAGTAACTCTCAAGTGATGTCGTTTTTTTAAAATTTTTTAATTACTAACAATTTTACAATAACAAATAGGTTGATTTTTTTGTCAAAAATCGTCATTTTGGCTTCGAAATGGTGCCAAAAATTTAAAAATTTAAAATTAAAAAACTCGACGTCACTGGAGAGATAAAGCAATAAACTAAAGAAAGGATTTTAATTTTTTGGTTTCAGATGATCCAGTGATGCTGTAGGCTGGTCACCGCATAAAGACTTTTTTTCGAGGCACCTGCGGAGATCTTCAATAAATCCGTTATTTCTCTCTATTTTTTAACAAAAATTTTTTTTAAATATTCTTAAAATGTCGTACTTTTGTATAAATATATTTAAAATAAACCTACTGTTATAGTTTTTTCTAAAAAAATTCATGAAAAAGGTGTTTTTTAGACGAAACAAACCTTACCCCACCCCTTAAGTTGACTATTCATCGATCACTCAGACAATTTTCACCGATTCACTTGAAACTATGAATATATCTCGAAAAATTTGTTGTGTATGGAAATACGTAGGATCTTTTTTTATATTGCAGAGTTCATTTGTTATTAACAACAACTTGATGATTTTTTAGGCAAATTTTTCACTTTCCGCTTTGGAAGTGTGCTGCCATTTGGCTAAAAATCAATATATCAAAAATATCCTTCTATAGCAGATATACATATGTATATAATCGAAAAAATTCATTGGCTTTCTAAATTCGAAAATTACAGGACCTGTTTGTCCGGCCGTGAACCCTGAAAAATGTATAAACTCCCTTTTTTGGAATCTCGATTTATAGTGTGGTGTTTCTGAAAAAAAAAAATCCAGAGACCATATTTTTTCGGCGTCAAGAGTGGTCTAACCCCTTATAGAATTTAATTGCTCTTTAAATCTTAAATTATAACATGTTTTCTCAACTTGAGTTATTGTCGAAAATTCTTTTTAAAATACCGAATATTTTGAGGAAAAAAGTTTTGGTTTTTTATTCTTTTTAGATCCTAACCATTTTTATTTCAATATTGCATTTTCAGAATGTTTTTTAAATAATTCTGTGTGCCGAAATTTTCGAAACGGCATTTTTACGATTTTCACTCATTGATTTCAGTTTACAAATGATATTTTGCTGAAAATATGTTTCACGGCTCTCAGCTGTTTGCTAATTGACAATAAATTTATATTGTTAGTTAAACTATGGTCCCTTAATTTATCTCAAAAGTTTAATTTGCTTAACCTCAGTTTTTTTAAACTGAGGTAAAATTATTTTTGGAACTTATCATCTTTTTATCCGCAGTTTACTAAATCTCAACAGATGAAGCTGGTTGTCATGGTTGAATAAATAAGGTCGCATGGGTGAGAGCGAGTTCCCATAAATGTCAAATCAAAGTTGACAGCTCATACAAAATCTGAAAACGAAAATTGTTAACATAATTGATATTGATAACAATTAAAAGCAGATGAAGTTGCTGTTGTTGCTTTTCATTGATTTTGACAATTATGGGTACTGAGAAGACCTTATTTAAACAACCATGACTGGTTGTCATATTTAAGTAAGACTGGAAAAAAGTTAAACTTTCTTAAAACTATATTTTCTGTGTTAAAATTTAAGCGTGCCTCGCCAAGTTAAGAATAGATTTTCGAGATGAGTTGCCGACGACAACATTCAAACTCAGGTCTAAGGATTTTTTGAATTGATTTAATCTAATCTTTGTTTAAAATTGAGATGAATTATCGGGCATACGTATTATTATGCATACGCAATTTTTTCAAGTATTGCAAAAATTTAAATAGGGATTACAAGACTAATGTACAATATATATATTTATTTACCGGATAGTTTCTTAAACTGATAGATTTCCAATTAGTAATTCTCTTAAATAATGCGATTTTTTCAAAAGTCTTTCAGTGTATCGTTCAATTTTGTTTAAAAATACGCCAGATATCATCATACCGTGCAAGTGCTAGATAGATAGATGGCGACCATGGTTGAATAAATAAAGTTGTCGCATGGGTGAGAGCGAGTTCCCATAAATATCAAATCGAAGTTGACAGCTCATACAAAATCTGAAAACGAAAATTGATAACATGAAAAGCCGATGAAGTTGTTGTTGTTGCTTTTCATTAATTTTGACAATTATGGGTACTGTGAAGAGAGTACGATCAGCCACGAGACAACCTTATTTATTCAACTATGGATGGCGACAATTGTATGCACGTCGTCACAGAGGATGAATTAAATAAAAATTACTAAAATAATGTTAAATAAATAAATATACAATGGCTGCGTTCTGCAATCACAACTGTTGAGTAAATGCCTGCGGAACGCGTAAAGCACCCCATACACTTATCAATTTACCGAACAACCGAGTTGGCAACTGAGTGACATTTGAGTCGACGACTTCTCCACACACTATTTGATCGAGCTTCCAACTTGATGAGTTGTGTATAAAAAATCAAAACATTTTAAATTTTATTCAACCGACTCGACAACTGCCAAATAAATCAACTGACTGCGCCACACACAAGTTGATTTTCTGATAGTTCTGTCGAAATTGGTCGGTAAGTTGATAAGTGTATGGGGTGCATAAGTATCAATTTCTGATCAGCTCAACATGTTGTGAGAACTGTCAGTTTTTGGTATCATTTTATTTTTCTGATACATTTACTCAACATGTTGAGCACAACAGTTGCACAACAGTTGTGATTGCAGAACGCAGCCAATAAAACAAATAAATCAGGATGAACATTAGAATCAAAATTTGGAAATAGTTGAATAAAAATAAATTGATGTACGATAGCCGTCATGGATCCATAAGTGTGAGTGTTCTTCTACACAAAAAGTACTTTTGTTTCAATACTTTTCTTGCATCCCAGACATGGGCTGGTACTTCCCTTTTTTTTATTCTCTCATTCTTCATTTTCTGGGCAACAAAATGCAGGAGAAGAATTTTGATTTTTCATTCTTTAATGTTATTTCTTGAGTTAACAACATCTGTGTTGCTGCAATCGCCTGGAAAATTATTTGGGAAAATTAATTACTTTCAAAGTGTCTACAAAAGAAATCAACAAAATTAATTGAAGATATCTTTTCGTCTTCATTCAATTTAAAGGACAGACGTTTCAATATAAATTAACCAAGCAATTCTCGTAAAAAGAAATCTGAAAAATTGGAAAACGTTAAAAAGAAAATTTTTGCAATTGGATTCTGAAAAAAAAAACAAAAAAAAATCGAAGAGCACTGCTCGACGTAACAAAATTTCAAGCAAAAGGGGGCAAAATAAGAAAAATACTGAATTACTAGGAAAAATCGATTGAAGAAAAACTACCATATAGAATATACATACATATATATATAAAAAACAAGAGTGCTTAAAAGCTACACAAAAGAAAATCTGAAACGTATTCTGACGGAAAAAATGGCCGACGTCGAATCGTCTAGTTCTGCCGTGCAGCAGCCCCCAACGTCCACCAGTAGCCACATGAATTCCATTCCATTGCTCCAAGCTGCGGAGTTGTTGGCGGATAACAATGCTCAAGTGACGATTCAGCTGCAACAATCGTCTAGTGGCACGGCTGGTAACAATGGGTCTGGATCTGGTGCAGCAGGCTCTGGTGTAAGTGGTGGTGGCGGTGGTGGGCTGTTGCGCAGCCTCAGTGCTTCTGCAAATTCATCTTCGGCATCGACTTCAACGGCTGGTTCGAATATGGTGGCCCTTGATCCGCCACAGCTGGGCACACAGCAAGGTGGCAATGGCGGCGGCGGCAATGGTTCTCCCAACATTGGGAGTACAAACAAGTTGGACGTTGGGGAGCCGCCATCAAAAAAACAAATGCTTGATCACCCAAGCACTTCGAACACCGCGATACAACATGAAAAACTGGAGTATCGTTTAGGTGGAATCCTTTGTTGTGCGGTTTGCCTGGATTTGCCAAAGACGGCAATGTATCAGGTGAGTTTCGCAGACATTGCTGAACGGGTGGATGTTTAGCAAAAAGTGTAAACAAATTTAAATAATCAAAGTGAATAGAAAATTGCATATGACACCAATGTTTGATATCGTCACAACACATAGAAAAGACGACCTCAAGAAAATAATAATTTATCACGATGGGTAAAAATCTGGGGAAAAAAACCTAATGTGCCCAAAAAAGTATTCTGTTAAAGCTAAAATACAGGAACTAAACAGTTTCCGGGAAAAATAATACGGAACAAAAAAGAGGGGGCTTTTTATTCAAAGTTCTTCGCAAATCTTACAAAAGCAAGAACTTTTTGACGGATATTCAGAAGAATTAAGGAAATGAAAATAAAAAATATTTTTTAAATTAAAAGATGGTGAATAATTATCAATCGAAAGGTTTTTTATCAAGTACACAATTTTTCAAGAATAGGAAGCAAAGACATGGCTTCAATGCTCATTTTGCTCATATTTAAAAAGTTCGCGAACTCACGGCACAATTAATCATGATAATTAATTCTTTTATTTAATATATCGCTGAAACATTAATTTGGGACTTAGGATAAATTTATTATATGGTAATCATTATGGTAGTAATTCGCTTAATCTGTGGTTAAGAAAAAAAATAAAATAAAAAAAATAATTAAAATTAAATATTTAAAAAAAAAACTAGCAAACATCAAGATTTTTGCATTAAGATATTTGCTTAATAGTCTTCAATAAAATTAAAACTAAAAAATTGTTTAAAAGCAACATTTAATCAACAAGCAAAATTACCAGCAATTATTTAATTGTATTTGACAAAGCAGTAAAATAATTCTGGGAAAACTAATGCAAGTCTTAAGGCAAATGCAACTGGTAGAGATAGATTTTGGATGACTTTCAATTGAAGAATTACTTGTTTTGATAAAACGTTTTTGATCACCTAGATATAATGTTATATAACTTATAGTATAACAGTCTATAAGTGTTATACTCATTTGACGCATATAGGTATTTTTTTATTTCAAAATTTGTCTAAAGTATCCTAATTAAGATCATTGACTTGTACCTATTAACGTTTTGCGGGCCATTTGTTTTTTTTTTTAACTTTAAAAAAACCTTTGAAGATTATTTATTCAAAGATTATTATTTTTATACACTTTTTTCGTAAATTCCGGCTAAACGGTTGAGCAACTACGTTGAGGGAACTTTATCCGCATATTTTTAGGGTTCTTTTTTGAACGGTATTTTTTGGTCTTATAATGTCAAAATTTGTAACTTCAGGTCAAGTGCTTCTTCTCCATGGAAAGCTTTTTGAGAACGTGCACTTTTGCCGTTAGAGGTTTGCATAAAACTAGTAGGTCTAGTTCTTGATAATTTTTGTCAAAAAATTTAAAATCACACAACACAATTTGATCATAAGAAGCTCGGTCAAAGTCCTTTCAGGAGCTGAAAAGGGCTAATTCGTTAATATTGTTTTTATGAACAAAATCTAATGACCACTAACTAGTAGTTTCGCTGCTGATTATACTAATATTTCAATAGGTTCTTAAATTTCCTCTTACGTTTTATTTTCAGAATAAGTAACATCGTTGTTTCTGTTTTTTATGACTTTTTATTAATAAGAGTTTTCATGCAATGCGGAATATATATATCGGAATATTTTCACTGTTTTTGCATAAGCTTTTTGTAGTTTTCGGTTAGTGCCGTAAATCAATCAGCTGTTCTTTAAGTTGTATTGAAAAATATCAGTTTTGGTTTAATATTGCCAATAAGTTCTTAACTTCTAAATATCAAAATTTCGAACCGAAGTGAAAGAAGTATTTTTGTAAAATATTTGAAAGGTGGCAACACTTTGTTGCCGAAAGTTCTCGGTGCTATTTTCGCATCGAAATCGTGCGGAAAACTGAAAACTTTGCCGAATATCAGATTTCATACAAATTTTGACAGCTCAAATTCGGCGTTTACGCTTTTTTCGGTTTACGGCATATTGGGCATTGCATGAAAACTCTTAATATCTTTTTCAATTGCTTACAAATATATTTTCCTTGGAGCTTGATAACTAATATTTAACTTTCTACTTTCACTAAGAGAACAAATCAATCAACAAACCAAAATTGTGGCGCCAAAAAATATGTCATTTATGTCCCTACTTCTATTATGCCCTACCTACAGCTATTTGAACAAGAAATTAAACGGGTAATTTCAAAGCTTGTAATTTTAATTAAAAATAAATCATTAATTTCTTATTAAAAGTTAAAAAAAAGATATTACTTAGTAGTATGAACTTATTCGCTTTCGACGACTAGGAACACCTCGTACTAGGAATAGTTAAAAATGTTTTGGTACCTTAGAGAGCCTGAATTGCATTCAGAAAAAATAATCTGAAATACCTATACATTTTTTAAATGCACTTGTTAACTTCAATGAGTACATATGTACTCACACAAGCTTATGAACGATTATATTATATGATGTAGAAGGAAACTATAAACTTGTGGAATAGCTGAAAACAAAACAAAAAAAAAATATTATTGAATGCTGTTATACTATTTCGTAGTAGACCGTCTAAGTAAAAATCTTTGCAATTTCACTTGCATTTAAAAGCTTAATGCGTCGTACTATATACTATGTTTGGGTGCTAAACAACCCCTAGAAAGTTGTAATTGCTTCGTAGATGACTCTAACTTGCAGTCAGTTGTGACGTTTCTTTGTATTTTGTGGGATTGTTTCTGTGTGAGAGCGTGAATGTTAGTGTTTGTGTGTATATGTTTATATGCTAAGCCCAGTTATTATTAATATTCATGGCGAACATTTTCGTTTGTTGTGTGTCTGCGCAGTGTAAAAAACTTTTATTTTATTATGTTATGACAGTTTTTGCGTATTATTTGTATTACATAAAATACACGTATATTTTTTGTATACATATGCATGGATACTTTCCGCATGAATGTTTAAAATACATTTCGTACAAGTACAATACTTTCATATTAGCAACATTTTACTTATTGTTAAAATTAGCAAATTAAAAAAAAATCAAGGCAAAAAGAAAAATTGTATATATTTATACAACTATTTTGTCACACAACTATCGCAATATTAGTTTAATCTTTTTAAATATTGATCTGCCATAGTCTTCCATAACAATTGATTGAAATTTCTTAATTATTTTTTTAACTAATTCAGCACTGAGTAATCTCAATCGATTTTAAGATAAAACCTCTTATTGGCATATATTAAATGTATATTAATTCGTGGTTTTATAATACAGTACACTTTCACAAATTTGAACTGTCCAGAAATAATATTGCCATTTCAATAGTGAACGTTCTGAAATTAGAACCTGTGGTTATAATTTCTGGGCGTTTCTTTATTTATTAAATTCATAAGTGATCTTTGCTCATTGATATTAATATAAAAAGTAAATTAATATACATTGATAAAATACTAATAAATAAAAATTCTTTTATGTTAACATGAATTTTTTTTTAACCAATTTCATTCTTTTATTTTAAATTTCTTTGAAAAAAAAGTCCAGAAATTAGAACATTTTAGAAATTAGAACCAACCATGGAACAAAGTGATTCAAATTTGTGAGAGTCTACTGTAATTGTATGTTCATGTTTTCATAGTTCAAACGGCTTAATAAAACTTTTATTTGATTTTTCTTCGATAATGAGAGTAAAAACCTTAATTCAAGAACTCGATGTGAAAATTAAGTAAATTCCCCAAAAATTGATCCATTCAGAGATTAGTTGATTTTTTGGGGACTTTTGTTTTCGATCAAAAATTTCCTTGAGTTGTATTTACAAAGTTAAAATTTGCTGAAAACCCATAATTCCTTATAATTAGATCGTATGCACCATCGCAAAATTAGTTCGTAAAAAATGATTTTTTTTCTCACAAACAAATTCGTAAAATTTGTTGTTTATAATTGCGATGTTAACTGAACCATTAATGATTTATTTTGTTGAAAATTGTAAAATTTTTTTTGTTAAACCATGAAAAATGAGATCGCGAGTGAATACATAAATAATACCTTTTGTGCGTAAATGAGTCCTCAAAAGAACTATATTTAAAACTTTGATGAACGCTATCTTTTTAATTTAACTAATAAGTACCTTACGTCGATTGAATTTAGTACAAGTGTTCTAGTACCAAGCAGAACACGAGTTCAATTCCAAGCTATAAATATTTAGTTTTTTTATTTTTTCTTATACAACAATGAAATATATTATTGATTTATTTATTAAAGCGCTAAGTGAAAAAGGACAATTGGCCATTTTAGCCTTTGAAAGGTGTTTGACCGAGCTTCTTGTGATCATTGTGCTGCTCGTGTTAAATATTTATACTCAAATTATTGAGAGGTGGTCCTACCAATTTTTTTTTTTGCCGACGCCGAGCTTTCTAGCTGATATACCCGGTATTATTCGGGGGAAAATGTAAAATTTTGATGTTCAACACTGGTTTTAATATTTTTAACCAGTGCTGGTATTAAATCCAAATAGTCAAAAATAAGCGGCACTAAAGTGATTATTAAATTACTTTGAAAATAAAGAGATGCTGAAGGTCCGAGAAAATAGATTTAAAGCGATAACTTTTGATCGAAAAAAGATATTGGTATAATTTTTTTAAATAAATTATTCATGGAGCGTAGTTATTTTATAAAAATAATAAAACAAATGAAAAAAATAAATTTCTTTAAAATAGGGGCGAGTCTTCATGTACATTCTGACGAATTTAATAGTAATTTTCATTTGAAACATTGCAAATCATTAGAAATGAATATTATTAAATTACATCAAATTAAAAATTTTTTAACAGTTTTACTTCATCTTTTTTCTAATTCTCTCTTAGTTATTTTCATCTTTTAAATAAATATTTATCATATTTTTATAATATGTAAAAATATTTTGCTACATAACTTCTCACTTCTTGTCTGTTATAAATCTAAATTGTGTACGTATACATTTCCAAGGTTTTCGTTCTGTGTTTTATGGTTTCTTTTGTGATAGTTTTCATTTATTTATATTTGCTCTTTGAATGAAAAATTTTCATGATCAATGCATTTTTGTAAGTATTATTATCATCAACACAGAACCATTATACATAGATACAAGCAAATCTGCACTTGCATTCCTATCAGATAAAAATTAGAAAAATAAAAATAAATACAAAAATTTATATTATATATAGGTACATAATATCTATCTAAAGACAAAAATAACAAAACAACATAGCTAGCTAAAACCATTTACATAGCAGCCGACAACTCAACAAATTTGACGACGACGTAATAGCTCGTTCGCACAGATATACCATGCTGCTCCCTATCTCTCTAGATATGTATATGCATACACAAATAAATACAAATAAACAAACGTACAATACATGCACTAACAACAAAGTACAATACGTGGGTCGTCTATTCTATAACACGTTGTTTGAGTCAGCTTGGAATGACGTTGGCTGGCTCTTTGTGGGTGTGTAGGGGGTGATAAGGGTGAGTACGACGTAGTACTACCTGCATATGTTGGTAACTGCGACGTCGATATTTAGGGTCCCACTTCGTGCCATATAAATTCGTATAGAGTTGTTCGCTTTGTTATTGTTTTGATTTTGGAATAAAACTGGTTCCACATCCACTGCTGTTGACTGGGCTCTCTGTTATTGCTGCTCTTCTGATTACGTTAGCTCACGATGGGTATCCGATATGATTCGAAGCCAGACGTTTTTACGCGTATCTGTTAAGTTTGTTTTATACTTTCCCTCGCTTTGTCTATCTTTCTACCCAGCTCTTTTCCGCTGGTACTTCTACATATTTGTATTGTTAATCACTCTTATCGGAAGTGGACGAGTCTACAGCACATGCGTTATTATTTACCAACAAAAAAGGTCAGCTGTTTTTGACAGAAGTTTGTTATTTTTCTCGGTGATGTACAACAAGCAAATACATACATAATATTCTAGTTGTGGTTGTTGATATTGAAACGAAACGATCTGAACACAAATGCAAAATGTTTTAGTGTTTTATTAATGTAAAATTCCATGTGAGCTAATATATGTAAAATAATTATATATTCATAAATGGTACACGTTTGTAAACATTATCAGTAGTTTTTGAAATTAGAAAAATATGTCTGGATATGAGGAATACTTGATGTAACACATTAGGAGAATAGTCAATAATTTAAAAAATATGTAAATTCAAGCTTTTTCTCTCCTAATGTTAATTCAAATTTCGCACATCCTTGCTATTTGATTCGATATAATTATATTTTTTTATTTAAAGGCTTATCTTCATCTTTCAATATCAGATTCGTATTCGAATAAAATTAACTTCAAAAGTTTTGTGTTTCATAACTTAGTTTGGTGCGGGAAATAAATGAGAACCAATTCAAAATATCGAACCTTTTTTGTAAAAATTTTACGTTTTGTCATACAGAAATATAAATTTTAATGTATTTTTATCCGAAGTTAAAGAAAAGTCAACAGATCTTATCTTTTATCCAACGATCAAAGACAATTAAAAATATTAAGTTAAAGTTTTAAAAATACAAGTTAAAGTTTTCTTTCATCTATCTATGATCCAAGTCAGACTTTACTATGTATGTGTGATACATATACTCCTTAATTCACAGAAGAAATAGGATCTCCTGAACAATTCAAACAATTAAAAGATATAGAATTTAAAATAAAAATTTTGTGCGTTGTACCTCAAAGATGAATAATTCAACTTTTTTAATAAAACATTTTAAATAACGAAAAATCTTAGAAATTAAGTTTTCTTAAAATATAGGCTTTCTAATTGAGGCTTGGTCTCATCACCGGAAGCTTCCTATAGCCTAGAGTCAACATCATAACGGACCCTGAATTTAGGTTAAAAATTCTCAATATTTTTCAGTCTTTCTTTTGAGTAAACATTATTATAAAAGGTCCATTTATTATGGCAGAACAGCCATATTTTATTAAAATATATTTTCTTAGAACTTGTAGGTTGTTCTCTATCATTATGTTTTGGCGGCCGTGGCTGATTGCGTTGAAAAGTGCGTGATATTGGTCCATAACTCGTAGCCGTTGCATTTTGCGTATACTTTGTATTTTTAAATATTCATGCAATCATATAGAAAAAGCATCACCTTTGAATATGTTTATTTATCAGGTGTTTTACCTATTCAGTTAAGTCTGCCTGGGCTCGAAATAGGGTGATAGATTAGTGGGAAAGAAGGGGGTTATCAAGCGAGTGGGATGTTCTAAACGGAAAGCGAAGTCTTAAAAATATGGGGATTAGAATCCGAGGCATGTGTTATACTTTTACCTCAATATATTCTAGTCATAAGGCAATCCAATCCACAAGAAAGCTTTACCACCAACTTCAAACTTTTTTAAGTCGTAAATATTGATGAATTTTCAGTTGATTAGAAGTGTGGAAAGAAATGTAGAAATATTAAAGCATTGGACCATGGTCTTGTAGCCAGGGTTCGAACCCGAAACGCCTGGTGTAGCAGTTCAGTGCGTTATTTACTCGACTACAGAGGCTGCTTAATTAATTTATTTTTAATTTTTTTAACCCTAGAAGGTTATACTTAATTTACATACATATTAGAATGTATGTGGTGGCGTCGTCGATTCGACGAAGTATAACCATCCAGGGTTAAGCAAAAAAAGCACAATATTTCAAAACTCAATATTAATAATATTCGTTGAAAGATGCATTATTAAGAAAAACCAAAAAAATGTTTTAAATTTCTAACATCATAGAGAAAGACTTGAAAAATTAAGGAAAGGAAAGAGTAAGAGAAACATTTATCAACTTTTTCCAAATCTGTTAATCAAGTATGCACTAGACATGGAGTACAGCTTTCGGAGTGCTTTTTTTAAACAAACTTAATAAGCCCACTCAATTTAGACTTTTTCATTTATTAAATACACAAATAGAAAAATTTATTCTTTTTAATCTGCTAAATGAATTGCGCATAATAATCGAAATAGTGTGCGTCTAGAAGACGAGAGCAAAGATTATATAATATAAAGATTCGTCCCAGCCATATAAATCAAGGAGACAACAATTCAAACTATATCTATACTAAATCCACACTAACGATCCACACTAACGATCAGAATGAGTGAAACATATTGCTATATTAGAGCGAGAAAATATCGGTAATTTGTTAAATTTTTTGTTCTGCGTGGAACATTATCTACATTATCTTTGACTAAGCCACGTAAAAGCTTCGGAACGGTAAAAAGTGGCGAGACCGTCATATTTTCCATTAAATAAGTCAAAAAAGAATTTTAAAAGGATGAATATGGAAGAGAAGTTAAACTTTTTTTTTAATACCGTTTTGTTGAGAAAAGGATTTTCGTCTTTTGAAATTTACTATTGAGCAAATTATTTTCTTTGATTTCTTGTCCTCTACACATACTATATACGTTTTCGACATAGATTTGTTACGTTTTTAGTGGGGGAAAAAGCTTACATGTCTTACCTTTATATTCCGAGTTAAATTATGATTAAAACTAAGAAGGATTTCAGTTGCAACAAGTATATACCTATGTATTTTTTGAACGTAATGAGATAAAATATTAGATATTAGAAGTGATTAGTTCGAACTTTCTAAATTGGTATCTTCTCTATTAATGCAACCAGGAATTCCTCTGTGATTTACTGTTTCGTGGCAGTGACCACTATAAAATTACCTCTATAAGATTGCGGCAGGTTGTAAGAGTGAACAACAAAACAAAAACGTTAATTCTGTAGTTCGTTCAAGAATTAAAAAAACTATTCCTTCTGCTAAAAAAAAAAGAGAAAACAAAAAATAAAAAACTTGTATGGCTAGAACTGGTTTTATCTTTATGCCTTACTTTGAAACAACAAATCAACTTTCATACTCAAACGTATGTTTATATTGTTGTACAGCTGTACGACGCATCTATCAGCTGGGATATATTAAAAATAAACAACACTAACTCGAACCATAACTAACGATTGATTGTAAGTTACAGAAAAGTACAAACTTTAGCTATATTTATAATAAGCAGTCATATATATTACCTTGATTATCATTCTTTCTAAATTCACGTTTTGACCTATCGGGGTTTGATTTTGAAATTCATATTTCTTATATTATCTCTCCTGAATAGCGTGCATTGATTTAACTGATGACTGACTGACGGTTCATTCAACTCGAAAAAAAAAATTAAGTCGTAAATAAATTTTATTATAAGCATTATTTTCTGCCAATTCTAAACGTAAACTAAACAATATTCACCAGACAGAAAGACTTTTTGTGAAATTTTTATTTTTGTTAAACAAAAGAGAACAATCGCTTAATCATGACGGAATTACAAATACTTATAGAACTAAAGGCTAAAATCTCTCTGACACGCCGTAATAGATGTGATAGAGCTTTTCAGGTTGAGGATACAATGTGACTTTAACGGTTTATAGCTAAAAATAAATAGGTGACTGTAAAGTTTAAACACGTTGGACTTTTTCCTTTCAAATATTTTGAGACATTTTATTCTACTGTTGTGGATTTATTCATGTCGGAAGATAAATATTTTCTTTCATCTGCTGATCTATCATTTTTTATTGCGTTTTCTTTTATTAATGCTTTAATTTATATAAAGATTCGTAAAAGTACACTTTTATCAAAAACCATTTACTGTCGTTTGATAAAAAAAGTTTCAAAGTACTCTGCTTTTAAATCATAAAAAAATTAAAATTAACCATAATTTTTCACATAAAAATATTTTTCAATATCAGTTGGTTAGTCAAAATAAATAGTTTAATTATTATTATTTTAATTATAGTTTTCTTGTTTTTAAATAACTTAAAATAATCATTAATATATTAATAAAATCGCATCTTTGTGCTTCTCCAAAAAATTGTAATTATTGATACATTTCAAAATATTTATAGAATAAAAATCAATTTAAATAAAAACAATGTATTTATGTTAAGAATTAGTCATAAACAATTATTACAATGAAAAGAAAAGAAAGAACAAAACAATTCTGAAGAAAAAACAAAAAAAAAAAAAAAAAAACAAAGATAAGTACAAAAAAAAACAAAATTCAATGTAAAACTCTTATGTAAGCTGAACACAATAAAAAGAAAAGAATGATAAAATAAAATATTTGAATACGTTATCGTTTTAAACTGAAAATGCGCTTGTTTTTATTTAAAAAAAAAGAATATAAAATGTCATTAAACCTTTCATCATTTGAACCATTCACCTATTCCATCGCCCAAAACACCATCATTAGTGGTGTTTGAAGTCCTAAGCCACATTTAGACTATTTTTTGAAATTGCAAACAATCAAAATTCATTGACTAATACCAATTTTCTTCTTTTTCCCTTTACAGCATTTCAATTATTCTATAATATTTGAAAACTTCCTTCTGCACCAATTAAAATTATCCAATTTAACATTGTTCCTTTATGTATTTCCTTTTCAGTGTCAAATGGGACATTTAATGTGCGCTGCTTGCTTCACACATTTGCTGGCCGATGGACGGTATGATTTCTCTAAAAAATGGCTATTAAAAGCAGTTTGCTTAAAAACCAAAAAATTTTTAAATTAATATTTAAGAAAAAAAAAAGACGAAATGTATATACTACAAAATTTTATCTATATGTTATTTTTTTCTCTCACCCTGCACAGTCTACGCGACCAAATTGCAACATGTCCTAACTGTCGCGTGGAGATTTCCAAAAGTACTGCTTCGCGAAATCTTGCTGTTGAGAAGGCAGCCTCGGAATTGCCCAGTGAATGTCAGGTAAGCTTCTTAAAGTTATTTTATATTGGAAAAGAATCTCAGTGGGCATTTTGAGCATTGTGCTTTTTGGAAATATCAGCTGATTTTTGTTTATTTTTTTATTGAGTAAATACTCGCTGGTGCATTTCAAGCTCGAAATGCTCAGAGATTGATTTTGAAAAAATTTTTTTTTGGAACGAAATTAATTTAATTTGTTTTTCTTCAAGTTTTGCAATAAAGAGTTTCCATACAAATCCTTGGATCGTCACGAACAACACGAATGTCAGGAGCGTCCAACTAATTGCAAATATTCACGTATTGGTTGCCAGTGGCGAGGTCCAAATCATGAAAGTACGTTGAATTAACTAAGTTCCACTTGGAACAATTCTATTATTAAATTTCGTCTTCTTCTGTTTAGCCACTGAACACGAGCGGAACTGTCTGCACCCTAATAAATCTGGCTACGAAGTAATGGCAGCTCTGGAAGCACATGACGCCAAAATTAAGGAAGAAAAGAAAATGTTCAATACGTTAATTGATTTGCTTAGCTATGAGAAAATAATATTCAACGGTAAGTTGTGCTGTGCTCAAATTGTGGATGTTTATTATTTAACATAACATAATGTACAAAAAAATAATGTCTGCCGTGGATAGAAATGTTTCTTATTAATGTTCTAATAATCACTTCTCAATTAAAATTAAATAAGAAGCTTTCCATGGAGCTAATAATTTATATTCTTATTGTACTAAAAAAAAAAGTGGTATTTAAAATTACAAGCAAACCTTTAAATAAATATAAAATATATTTATAGATCTTCAAATGAAACCATATCGTACCGATGAATATGTACATAAGCTATTTTATGAAACTGCTCGTTTTTCCGCCTTCAATCAGCAATGGGTGGTGAAAGCTAGAATAAATAATAGCCAACGTGACCCCCATCAATCCAATGAAAGAAACATTACTTATCAGGTAAAGCAAACAATTTTATTACTATAGGTTAGGTTCTTTTTATATATAAACACAATTTTTTCAGCTCATTTTAAAGACGAAAACTACGGCACCCATGAGTATTCACTTCTTCGCTTTGAAAGGTCCTTTCTCAGATATGAAAGTGTCCACACAAATATACAAACATGATTTTACGGATCAAGTAAGTACTGGTTTTAAGAACAAAGCATTGCTATTTTAATTATGTTACGCTTTGGTTTTTTTTTTTCGAAAAGATAAAATTTAGTTCAAACTGTTTTAAAATTAAAACTATTTGCTTCATACTGTTTAAAACAGTATTCTTCAGATGTCCATTGCACTTCCAAAGTTTCAAAAATTTAATATAATAAACTTGTTTTTTTTAAACATAAACAATTTTTTTTTTTTTGAGGTTTGAGTTTTGAACTTTATCAACATTCAATAAGGACTTATCTGTCCACTTGAAAATTATGGATTTTTTGTTCTTTAAAAGATAAATAAAAGATAGAAAAGATTAAAAGATAGATAAAAGATAAATATCAAATCAATAATGTAAATGTAAATACAAATAAATTTTTGTACGCCATGCTGAGTCGTCATTCAATTCGATACTAATAATAATAAACTGGCCCATTTCAGCCCTTGAAAGACTTAGAAGGGAACTTCTTATGATCAAATTGTGTTGTGCGAGTTGTTAAATGTTTGAACACAATAGGAACTTCTTATGATCAAATTGTGTTGTGCGAGTTGTTAAATGTTTGAACACAATTTATCGAGAACTGGACTTACTAGTTTTATGCCGAAATGGCATTATTTACTCTCTGAGGTTTGCCATTGTCTGCAGAGAGGTGACGGCTGAACAGAAAAATTAATTCAATTCAAAAAACTTTCTGTGTTAGATGAAATTGAACCAGGGTTCTCTGGCGTATGGGTCAAGCACTCTACCCACCGCGCCACGGCAGCCACATTTCGATACTAGTAAAATAAATAAAATATCGACACTTTTGCTTCAAAACAAGTACTTTTCGTATTGAATCATTTATCCGATATTTACTAAAGATTAAAACTCTATTGACCGTCGGGAACTTTTCACTCGTGGTAGAATAGAAAAATTGTGTTTGACAAAAATTCTCTTTTGAATTAAAACAGTAATTTTTGCTGTGGTCAACGGTACCACCTAAATAAACGCGCTGTTACAAACATCAGAATTGGGTCTGCACAATCGAGTGGCTCGATCCCCATAAAAAAATGTTTGATAAGATTACATCCTTTTTGAAACCTTATGTTGATAAGTTTACACCCTATTTGGAACACCAGTAAAACACGCAATATGGTGTTCTTTAACACCATATAATAACAAAATAACTTTGTTATTTGTTAATAAAACGTATAGTGCAATACATGGTTGTAAATAAATCAATGAGTGAAATTTCTATACCAATAAATTTATTAGAAACTATCATTTCTATAATTTTTCAGACTTTTCTTAGTGATTTTATTTGATATAGAAGAAATCAGAGTAACTTAAAATGCTTAAAGAATTAAAAAGTCGACATAACTTGAGAATTTGATTTTAACAACCGAAAATTGTCAACCCCGTTCTTCGTTTTATGAAATATTTTAACCCTGTAATTACAACATAATCAAGATCTATTTTCCTTAGGTTTGATTAGTCCGTACAACTTAAAAGGTTTAAATATCACACAATGAAATATTTACTGCAAAAATATAAATATACCAAAAGCAAATAAATATCGAAAACTTTTTGGTTTCATGAATTAAAAATTGCTTTTACTTTATAGCAAATAAAGTTATTCAGTAAGAACATAGCGTTATCACAGAAACCGTGCTTAAACGAAGTGATTCAACTTATCAAACGCTTTAAAAAAGTCGAGCAAGCACAACAAAGTTATTAACTCAATATACGAGTATGTCATATATCTTCCAAATCACATCCGAAGTTGTAATTGTTGACGGTGTAAAAGCAGATTTTCCTCATGCTATTAGTTGAACTTGCATCTTGTTTCGTTTTTGAGCATTTTTTAAAGCTCTATTAGAATATGCAGGCACTTTTTTGGTTATTTACAAAATTAACACTCTTGTTTTGAACAGAATTGCTTGGAACAGAACGCGACCAAGGTTTTAAAGGCGATGGTTTTATAGAGAAAAAATATTTATATATCCATGACTTTTGTTTTTTTTTGAGATATGAATAATTTTGGTTTATTTATTTCATATACACGTTATAGTATAGCATCTGAAGTATCTTTAAAATAATTTTTAATTAAAAATATAAATAAGTTCGTGACAACGAATCGAATCTCCGGAGGCGCCTCGAAAAAAATTTGTTATGCGGATCAACTGAAACAAGAAAAACGCGGTGAATTTGTTATTATAATTCAATTATAATTGTTATTATAATCGTGATTCTTATAAATTGCAGAAGTTATGAAATTTGTCCAGAGGACAGCTCAATCGGCATCTTTCCGTTCCCGATATGGGCGATAACAGTGGGCGTTGCAACATTTATTTATGTAGTGACCGCCACTTCTGAAACGGTTCTCTTTACTGTCATTCCATACAATTTTTTTTTTCATTTTTGTTATGACTCAAATAACTATTTTTTGTTGTAAAATGAAATTTTTCGTAGCACTACAAGTAGTAATTCCATGCAATAATATTGCATTTTTGTTATCATGGGCCTATTGAGAGGCGAGTTTGGTGAGCAATTAATCTCATGGTTTGGAGCAGTCCAATGGCCGCCAAGATCATACAACTTGATCCCACTGGACTATTTTTTGTGGGGCTACGTGAAATCTCTCGTGTACAGGGACAAGCCAGCCACAATTGCAACCCTGGAAGACAACATTACAGATGCCATTGGTGAAATACCGGCTGAAATGCTAGAAAATGTATTCCAAAATTGGAGCTGACGGATGAACCACCTCAGGCGTAGCCGAGGGCAACATTTACATGAAATAATCTTTTAGAAGTAAATGGCAGACATTGAGGTATCGCCCCAAATAAATATTTCATTCAGTATTGCAAATTTTCTGTTTTTTTTCCAATTTTCAAAAACCAAACGCTTAAAAATCGCCCTTTACATTTTTCACACCACTATAAACAATACAATAGTGGCGTCCGTGGCGTAGTTGGTTAAAGTGCGTGGCCTGGAGACCCAGGTTCGAACCCCAGCAGTGACAGAAATTATTTGAATTAAAATAATTTTTCTGTACGGCCGCCACCTCTCTGCAGACAATGGCAAACCTCAGAGAGTAATCAAAATGCCATGTAAAACTTCTTGAGAACGAGAACATTCCGTTCATCGCCGTTCGGAGTCGGCGTTAAACACGTAGGTCCAAACTTAATAACACGCACAACACAATTGATCATAAGAAGCTAGATCAAAGTCCTATCAAGGGCTGAAATGGCCAGTGATTTATTTTTTTTTTTTTTTTTTTTTTTATAAACAATACAATAAGCGCACATACACCAAAACGGTGATAATATTTTTATTCTAGAAAATGTCAAATTTTCGAAAAAAAGTCGTAATTCATCTGGCAATGCTTAGTGTTGCCTAGGCGTAAGACTTTAAAGCTAGCCTTCGTTTTAAGTTTGACCACCTATCTGGTCTATAACCAATTTTAGCCTCTTTGGTATGGATTCGACCAGCACTTCTACTGAGTGAGTATTAATTACACCAAACGAAATTTTTTGTTGCATTAGGTACTTACTCCGCGCGTCATAATATTTATTTATTTTTTTTTTGTCGTAAGGCCAAGTCCAAATCCTTTATTTTCGTTTCATAATATTTACCTTAGGTAATATACTCACCGAGCAATAATTCAATGCAACACCGTTGCATAGTTGCTGCATTTTCAATCTTGGCGGGGCTCAATCCGCGGACTTGTGATGTCATGAATTTTTTGTCTATTTTTGTCGTAAGGGATAAAGATTAGCCTTTACTGGCGTTTAGTAATTTTGACCTTAGCACCTAGATATAGCGTGTTATAATTCCATGTAACAAATTTTCAGTTGCGTTATTACGTTATTGCGTTAGTTGCATAATTCCATGCCTTTTTCAATGTTTTTTTTTTAAAACCTCGGCGGTAAAACGTAACATTGTCACGTTAAAATCCCTTGCCAGTTAAATTTCATAAACAAAACATTTCCATGCAAAATGTGAAATTTTTTATATTTTTGCTATTTCTTTCACCAACACTATATAATTGAACCAAGTCAATAAAACTAAAATATTATTCAGCATTTATTCAAAGAGCTAGGTTTTGTCAATTGCGCCGGTATATACTATTTTGTCTTTATCTAGTTTTTTTAATCCCATAAATGTTTTTTTTTCAAAATCACCAAAGTTTAAAATATTTTCATTATATTTTTTTTTTTATATAATGCCTTAGATATACTATATATTTGAAGTAAGCTTTATCTTGACTGTTATTTAAGTCATTTGACTCAGAAATTGTCACTGGGCAATAGTTAATTCTTAAACCAAAATTTTTCAATAAACACTGAAACTTT
Organism: Pherbina coryleti; assembly: GCA_943735915.1. NCBI lineage: Eukaryota > Metazoa > Arthropoda > Insecta > Diptera > Sciomyzidae > Pherbina > Pherbina coryleti. Next base: position 76,077,836 of record OX030952.1, on the reverse strand, counting down.
GAGCGATAGCAGGCGCAACAGCTTCGTTTTACAGATCAGTATCGCATTTCCGCTACATGAGACTCCAATGAGACTTCAAATTTAAAAATAAAATATCAAATCGGTATTCTCCTGAAATTTCTTTAAACTAAAAAGGGACTTATGAAATTTTTGAAAAAAAACACATTTTTAAGATTTTAAAAAAAAAACTATTGCATTTATTGACAATATTCCTTTTGGGCATTATTAAATATAAGTTTAAATATATACATCTCTCTTGTGAGAAATTTTTGTAAAATTCAAAATGGATAAGACTCAAAACTAGAAAATAAGCCTTTTAAATACATACTTCATTATATTTTAATGCTTTTATATAATTTTGAAAAAATCAAAAAAATTGCTTTTATTTTTTTGGGCGATTCACCCCTATATAAGAAAGAGGGATTAGTTTTTTTAAATTTTAGAGGTTAATTGTCTAGTTTTCTTATAAATACTCAAACATTTTTTATTTTGAAATCGTTCAGGTAGATTCAGAAAAAATGTCCTACCAGTTTGAAAATGGTAGTTTCGAAAAAACGCGTTAAAAGTTTTTAAAGCGATATATATTGAATAAGTTTTTACATTTGACGTAAACATTTAAATTTAATTATTTGCTTTTATTGAATAATCTTAAAACAACATAAAAAATATTTCTTATATTTTTCTATTTCCACCAGAGCACTGAAAGTGATTACTATGTTCTACCCTTGCCTGACAGTTCCGAGTGCAACAGATTACTATCCAATAAAGGAATCAATTTTCGGTAAAAATATTTTTTTCTGCTTGTATATTACTTCTCATCACAATACATTTGTATCTATTATTGAACAAACTTTTTTTTTTTCTTTTTCAGCCTTTTGATGTTTTTGCTTAATAAATAAATAAGATTGTGGTTCATTATATTCATAACTTTATTTTCATTATTCAATAAGCTTCTAGTTTAAGAAATTCTAAACTTTATATAAATATTTAAGTTATTCAATCTGAATATTTCACAGACATTTGATTTGTTAACCACTCCGCCGCTTCTCACTATAAACTGAATTATTAAATTTAACATTGAAAATTATTTTTTTTTTTAAACTTCTATTCTTGACTAAAAAATTCACACGATCGTTAATTGATTGTTATATTAATAAGCAATTATTTTTAAAAAAAGAAAATCCAAAATTTTTACAAGAAAAATGGTATATTTTTATATTGTTTTCTTTTGTAGACATGTTGGTAGTCTTCTTAAACGTTATTGAGATGTATAGCTACTGCAATACTAATAAATTACAAATTTGTTTTAAAATTGTGTATTACATAAAACTGACTACAATTTATTTTTGTGTATTATAAATAAAATTGCCATTATGATAAAATATTAAGCAAATGGAGGATGAGACAATTACATGTAATAAAACTAAGTAAACTTCAAAATTTATGAAATAATTTAAAACAAAAAAAATTATTTTGAAAACATGCGTTTATGATCTCATTTAGTGCAAGAGAAATTAAATGTCCTTAATTTTATTACATGTTTTTAATTACAATTACATGTATTAATTAAGTTTGTTTTCGTTAATTATTTTGGTAAAATTAAAAGGATTTACAAGCTTATTTTGTTATTATCTTTTGGTGGTGGTAAAAGTTGCACAATTTGTTTTAATTTTAAAATTAAATTTAGTTACTTTTTGTTACGAAATGTTACAACACTGACAGTTATATTATATTTTTATAAAGCTTTATATCTTAAACAAACCTTTATAAGTTTCGAGTGCCGACTGTATGAAAAATTTTAATAGATCTTAGGAAGAAATTTGGTACGAACAATTTATCGAAATGTAATTGAACAAAGGGGCCAGTGGGGCCAAAGATCTTTTTGGCTAAACAATCACAGCAAGCTTATGTCAGCAAACAAACTTTACAAACTAATTAAATTTTAAAAAATATGCGGTACACTGTCAGTTTTATAAAAACTTTTTATATTTACTGAAAAAATGTATGTGCTGCAATCTCAGAAGCTAAATGTTTTCCATAAATTACCCTAATAAAAACCCCAATTTAACTTGTTTTCTTTTCTCCACCTACAAATTACAAAAACTTATCTCCATTTGCTTTTTATGAATAAAAACTTATAATACCTACATTTAGTTATGATATTTACAACAATTATATTAAATTAGCAAAAATAACGACTAATAAAATTTAAACTTTGATAAACACAAAAACTTATTTATTAAACTGTTACAAAAAAAAACGTTATTTTTAAAACTCATTAAGACAATTTTGAAGCACACAGTCATAAAAAATGTGCTTTTCTTTTTATGTTCATTTAAACACGAAAAAAACTAACTAAGCAAGAGTTCAAGTGTCGAATTTTATCTGATAACTTTATTGGATATTGAAGTGAACTTTCTTTATTGGAAACATCAGTAAACAAATCAATCGCGATTTTCCGAACCTTCAAGAATGTCTTTTAACTTAAGATGAAATAATTGTTAAAGAGCAGATAAATTACCAAAAGTTGTAGCAGTTGTAAATCATTTAGCTTCTGCGATAATCCAAAATAAATTTGAAAAAAAACTCTTAACGGTTTGATTAACGCTTTACTATCAATGAAAAAGTAAGAATGCTAGTTAAAAAGAGATAAGATATTTCATTTCATCTATTTTTTCTCTTCCTTTACAATTTTCTAATCTTTTTCTATTGTTAAGTATATGGAAAAGCAACTGCATAGGCAAGAAAAGAAGGCATATTTTTCGCCTCCACAATATTGGGTGATCCTCAAGATGTCAATCTCTTCCATTGAACTCATTTTCGGTAATTTCGCCTTAAGGGGGGTTATATTAATTTAACCTAAATTAAAATTAATTAGCCCCCTTAACTCTACTAGGGTTTGTCTTAATTTATTATAATTTTATTTATTATTATAATAATTATTTATGGCGACCGTGGCGTAGTTGGTTAAAGTGCGTGGCCGCTATGTCAACGAACTTTGGAGATCCAGGTTTGAACCCCAGCAGCGACAGAAAATTATTTGAATTAAAATAATTTTTCTGTACGGCCGCCACCTCTCTGCAGACAATGGCAAACCTCAGAGAGTAATTAAAATGCCATGTAAAGCTTCTTGAGAACGAGAACATTCCGTTCATCGCCGTTCGGAGTCGGCGTTAAGCATGTAGGTCCGGTTCTCGGTCAATTGTGTACAAACTTAATAACACGCACAACACAAATGATCATAAGAAGCTAGGTCAAAGTCCTTTCAAGGGCTGAAATGTCCAGTTATTTATTTTTTTTATAATAATTATTTATGAATACATTTTTCATCATTATGTCATGACAAAAAATCCATGCTTTTTTTCTCATTGTATGTACATTTTGTTAGAGTAAAGAGAAAAAAGCATGGATTTTTTGCTCATGCTCAAATGCACAGCCGATTGCACTGAATTGTGAAAACCCCTATTATATCGCAGCAAGTATACAGTTCTTAAACTTGTTCAAGTGATTAAACTTGCGTAAGCCATATACATTAGACCGGCTCAAATGGTTAGTATTTCAGATCCTTCCTCCGCAGGCAGAATCTGAAAACCGGCTCATTTTAAGCCACAAAGGACGAAAAAAAAATCAAAATTTTTAAAAACTGAGTGGGCGATTCCAAGTGGTGTTTTTTTAGAATTTTTTTTTACTATATTAAATTTAAAATGGAATCTATACTATTATATAAAAGAGGACTCACGTATGTTCGGCTGCGAAAAGCTTGAGAATGGCAGGCGCTATTTCAAAAATTCTTTTTCTCTAGGATAACTATCGTGCCCAGTTGAGACATAGGCTATATAAATTTGATAACCATCATTAAAATAATTAATTAAAACTAAAAGAGAATAACCATACAATTTCTTTATTCTTATTCTCAGAGAGAAAAACTTTAACATATGTATATGTAATACTTTTGTATTCCAACTCCGAAATCTAAGAGAGACAGCCATTACAATATAAGATGTTGTTGTGTGTATTAGTTTATTTGAATATATGAAAGTTACTACACAAAAGAATATTCCAAATCGTCACAGGGGCGGTTGTTATGAAAACGTTTGCCACAAAGATATAAGAACACAAATCATATTTGTTTTGCCTAAATCACAAGTACGCACAATTATAAAACAATTATAACAACGCCTGAAATATGATTCAACTTAAACAAACAAAATTTTAACCATACAAATTGCACCGCTCCTGAGTTTTTTTATTTTGAAATTTAATTTCCTTTATATATTTTCTCGCTCATATAACAACTAGCTGATACCCGACGCGTTGCTGTCGTAGCGGAAATGATCTCTATCTCTATCTCTATCTCTATCTCTATCTCTATCTCTATCTCTATCTCTATATCTCTATCTCTATCTCTATCTCTATCTCTATCTCTATCTCTATCTCTATCTCTATCTCTATCTCTGTATCTATCTCTATCTCTATCTCTATCTCTATCTCTATCTCTATCTCTATCTCTATCTCTGTATCTATCTCTATCTCTATCTCTATCTCTATCTCTATCTCTATCTCTATCTCTATCTCTATCTCTATCTCTATCTCTATCTCTATCTCTATCTCTATCTCTATCTCTATCTCTATCTCTATCTCTATCTCTATCTCTATCTCTATCTCTATCTCTATCTCTATCACTATCTCTATCTCTATCTCTATCTCTATCTCTATCTCTATCTCTATCTCTATCTCTATCTCTGTATCTATCTCTATCTCTATCCTCTATCTCTATCTCTAACTCTATCTCTATCTCTATCTCTAAGTGGAACGACTCGTGTAAATTGATAACCAAATTTCGAGGCTATGCTACCTATAATTCCAAAGTTATTCGATATCGCAAATTTAGCTTGTATGGGCGGAACCACACCCCCTTGTTCAATGACGTCTCAGTTTTCTAGTAGAAGAATATCACCCAATAGTAATTCCATACTGAATTTCATTGTTAAACGACGTTTAGTTCCAAAGCTATCTGATATCAAAAATTTTAAGTGTATGGGCGTAGCCACACCCCCTTTTCCAAAGCCCATCCCAGTTTTATAGTATAAATATATCACCAAGTGGAAACTCCATACTGAATTTCATTATTATACGGCATTTAGTTCCAAAGCTATTCGATATCATAAATTTGAATTGTATGGGCGGTGCCACACCCCTTTGGCCTATTCTTGATAAATTTTGCTAGTCGAAGGACGCGACTAAATAGTACGCTCCTACCAAGTTTCATTGATGTGTGACTTATAGCTTGAAAGTTATACCGAAAATTTGGTCTGCTGAAAAAGTGCCACGCCCCACATTTAACGCCCATAAAATTTTACCTGTGGAACGGCTCTTGTAAATTAAGGTAGAACACCGAATTCCGATGATATGCGAACTATAACTTCAGAGCTATTTGCTACCGTAGATTTGGGTTGTATGGGAGGTGCCACGCCCCCTTGTCATTTTCAAACAATTTTTTTTTTAAAACCATCTAGAGAACGTACCCTACAAAATGGTATCGGCAGATTTTTTTTTTACCCAGCCGAACTCTCAAACACTCGTCACAAACAGATTTGACAACATTTTTTTATATATATAGATATATCAGCACTCTAATGTTGACGAATATATGAGATAGAACAATATGTCAAAATCGCAGAATACCAACAGAGTGTTGAAGTAACTAAAAGGTGAATTTCTACGGTAACAAGATTAACGTTAAGATTAAGATTAATTAAACGGTAAGATTAATCTTGTTTCCGTAGAAATTCACCTTTTAGTAACTTGAACACTCTGTTACCGAGCGTTTCCACCGCCCGAACGAACGAAGAAATCATCGCGAACAAATCGTCGCGATGAATTCTTCGTTCGGTCCAACTGTTTCCACCGCACGAACACAAGTTGCGAACATTGGTAAGTCGCCATCTTGTTCGTTCGTGCAGTGGAAACACTTAAATTCAATGCTTGCGAGCATCAGCGTTGATCAATATTTGTTTATGCAAACGTACTAAATTTGATTAATTTTTACTACTTTTATGCCTTTTAATTTAGGTTTTATGTAAGTATTTATGTAAAGAATTTATTATATAAAGAATATTATACAAATAATTTGCTTATATGAAGTGCTAATAAAATAACAAAGCAAAAGAAAATTCTTTTGCGTTAAATTTTCAATATATTTTCTTTCTTTTTTGTTTTTCCTACGTTAATAACTACAATTTCAACAAATCTACTACCTATGCGCAAATAAGCACTGGATTCGCCCAAAAAGATCGAGCGTCGGCCGATCAGAGCGAACGAAGAAATCTTCGTTCGTTCGTGCTGGAAAAGTGTTTACACTGCGCGAATAGCGCTCGCGAGCATTTTGTAAAAAACCAATGTTCCGAACCTTGGTTCGGACCAAACTGTTTACACCGCCTGAACGAACGAAGATTTCTTGGAAACGCTCGGTTACAGATCAATTCTGTCGCGGTAACATTAATCTTGTTACCGTAGAAATTCACCTTTTAGTAACTTGAACACTCTGTTGGTATTCTGCGACCAAGCGTTACCGGTGAATATTGTTACCATCTCTTTAGGTGGTAACAAGCAAAACAGAAGACATTTTTTAGCTTGCATAACAAAAAATAGCTCGCATTTTGAGTAATGAATCTAATTTTAAAATCCTCAAAATGAAATCGGAGCAAATTAAAATAAAAAAAGATGTTAAATTCACTGTTGCTGCTTCTTCAGCACTTTTCAATGATAAAAATTTATAGCAATTCACTGTGTAATATTTATTAATTTACATAAAATTAATATATAAATTAAATATAGATAACACCGCAGCTGCGCCGGCGTAGTGCTTGCATATTTCCTGCCAAGAAAAACAAATATTATATAAAAAGTTATCATTATACAATTAATTCTATGTATTTACTTCTCATTTTCCATTGTTGATATTTCACCACACAAAAGAGAGAGCTTCATTTCAATAAGGTGAGTTTACGACTGTTGAAAGCGTTACCGAGTGCACAGAATACCAATTTCTAAGACCGGTAACGAGTTTCGGTAACAATATTGCTGTTACCGGTAACGCACAGAATCGATCTGTTAATATTTTTATTGCCGGCGAAGCAGCGGGTATTTGCTAGTAAATATATAAATTAAAAACTGATTCCAATGTAAAATTGTGCGCTTAATCCAATTGTGTACTTAACATTGCTATCGAGTAAATTTCAAGCTAAAGAAAATTTGTTTTTTTTTTCATAAAATCGAATTCCATCTTCCAGATAACCACGATATAGTTAACTTTTTCAAAATAAAATACAATTTTGATTGTGTGATATTTTATTTTATTTATTGAAAAATAATAAATAATAATTCAGGAATGTATTTTATTTTTTTTTTTTAAGATTTTTGAAGAAAGTTACTTGAACATTTATTTGGTTTGTTTTAGTTCTGAAGCAATCGAATTTTTACGAATATTAAAAATATCAGTTGTGTTTATTGCATATCGACATCGCATAAGCGAATTGCTCTTATAAAAACATTCAAGCAGCTAACTGTCGAAAAGGAGTCTAGCGGACCAAATATAAACATTTTTAAAAAATTTCTTAAAAATGTTTACTTATTGTACTTATGTACTTATTTCGAGATCAATTTCATTTCACAATTCCTTCAAACTTTACAATCCATAAATTTTTTCTATTATTAATATATGAATATGTGTTTAAAGCACTCATTGATTATGTTCTTCTCTGAATATTTATCAGATATGGAACTGGCGAGTTTTCGGTACCTAAATAGTTTCGTTTACCTCATATATATATGCGATATTGGTTCTTATCCTTAATATCTGCTTCATATATATTTTTACAGGAGAACTTTTGTTTCAATATCTCAAAGTAATACTTCTTGCACATAGCACATTACTTATATAAAACACTTTATTAAATTTAACTTTTTCAATAGGCAGCCTCGATAGTCAGCCACTCTACTGCGCGCTTGACTCCCACCTGTTTCGAATCCCGGCCTAATCAACTGAAATTGCCACATCCTACACATGTTTCCATTGATAAAATAATAAATAACTGGTAATTTCAGCCCTTGAAAGGACTTTGACCTAGCTTCTTATGATCAATATTTCCATTAATTCTCCCTTTTTCCTCACTTATCTATCACCACATTCCGAACCAAGGCAAACTTGACTGAATAGATATAACAAAAAAAAAAACTAAAAAAAAACTATCTTCAAGTACGTGAATATTTCAACTTTTTGTGTGAAAACCTTACATTTCGAAGATTTTTGGAAAAATATCACTTTTAAATTTTAAAAACTTAACCAATCTTATATATCGAACACTTCAAAAATAAACTTCACAAATTCTACACATGTTTCAATTGATGGAACCAAGACAGACTCGACTTAATAGGTATAAAAAAAAAACAACGAAGCACTAACCTGAAATCGTTATATATCGAAGAATTTTGGAAAAATATCAGCTTCAAATTTGAAAATCTTTACCAATCTAATATATCGGACACTTAAAAAAAAACAAATATTATTCTAAAATCTTTATTAAAATCTTAACAAAATTATTTTATTTATAATATTAATTTCATTCATTCTTATCGAAAAGCGTAATTGACGTAAAAATATAAATGCACATATTACAAAAATAAATAATAATTTAGTCATAATAAATAAAAATTGTTGATTAATATCGAATGTATTTTGTGAAATAATGCATGGAAAAACGACAAAAAAAAATTATATACAATATTTAAATAAATAAAAGAAAGGGAATGGATATATGAAATATCGATATATGTTAAAAACTGGACCTTCTCAACACATAAACGTTGAGTACTGATAAAATCTTCTTGGTCAGCCACCAATGATATTACTTGTATACATAGTCATGACATCTTTGTTGACCCTTACTACTTTTCTTTCTATAAAATATAAAATAGGAAATCGCTTAAATTGTTTTGATACTTATAAATCGCATAAAACGAAAACAAACTTTTAAGTATAGGTTGCACATGTGGAAGTCTTGTACCATTGAGCGCTGCAGGACTAGCCTCGTCATCCCATAGGTCATTAACATTTTGCGACACATTTGAAGAACTTTCACTTAGTACATTTTCTCTACTAGATTGTTGTCTTCGTAACGCTGCTGCTGCACTTGTTGAAGGTTGCGTAAATAATGGCGATGGTTGATTTCGAGAGCCCGGCAAACTTCTTCTTTTTTCACCAGAATTGGAACCTGATAATTCTTGAGATTGAGATGGCGTTACCAAAATTAAGGAGGTCCTGGAACTCTGTTCACTAGAATTTTCATTTTCACTTATGTCAATTCTAGTTTCTGTTACAATAGCTTTTAGTCCTGGGTTACGTGGTGTTCTGAATACCATCTTGTCAAAAGAGTCATTACATGTTCTACTAGACGCGGTAGTTGTCGAAGAAATAGATGGATCAGAAACACATTGCTTGGCGGCTTTTGATCGATGTTCTTTAAGTTTCCTAATAGCTGAAGCCCTTTTCATTTCATATACACGAACGATGCTATTAAAGCAATTAGCACAGACTGCATCACGAGGCTATTTAAACAGAATTAAAATTTCAGCATTAGTTTTTCTATTTTCTTTTTAATTTTAATTAATTAATTATTTTAATTTTTTTTTCAGCTGCAGACATATATGAAATAATAACAACAACCAAAGTGAAAATTAAAATATCATAATTTTTTAAGAATATTTTAAAAAATTATTTAAAGAAACATAAGAAAGCACACATTAAAAAAAAAAAAAAAAAAAAAAAGTAGCACATTTTTTGGATTAAACAAAGGATAAAACCATGATGTATAAAAATTCAAAGGCCTAGTCTTTCTGTTTTATTGTTGAAAATTTCTTTGATTTTCATTCATTTTTCAGTCTTAATGGGCTTTTTTAAAAAAAATAATGACTTCAGAGATATTTTATATTAAAAACCCACGTATCTTTATTTCTGTGGCGTCCGTGGCGTAGTTGGTTAAAGTGCCGTGGCCTCTATGTCAACGAACCTAGAGACTCAGGTTCGAACCCCAGCAGCGACAGAAAATTATTTTAATTAAAATAATTTTTCTGTACGGTCGCCACCTCTCTGCAGACAATGGCAAACCTCAGAGAGTAATCAAAATGCCATGTAAAGCTTCTTGAGAACGAGAACATTCCGTTCATCGCCGTTCGGAGTCGGCATTAAACCGGTAGGTCCGGTTCTCGATCAATTGTGTTCAAAACTTAATAACACGCACAACACAATTGATCATAAGAAGCTAGGTCAAAATTCTTTCAAGGGCTGAAATGGCTAGATATTTATTTATTTTTTTATTATCTTTATTATCTTTATTTCTGGAACCGGCCACTGAGATTGTTTTAAAGAACCAATTTTTAATATAAATTTTCTTAAAAAAAAAAAGAAAAACAACTCGAAACACCACACGAACATATGGTATGAATATAAGGTGGATAGCTTCAGTGGTTCAGCCGCTTTTGTCAGACATAATACATACGCACCATCGTTTTTATATATGTATTAAGATTGTGTGATATATCTATGTATATAAAAATGCAATTTCTGTGGCTAGCAAAATCCGATCTGTTCGATTCTAACCGATTCTGTCTAAATCCGATAAATTTCGAAAAACTCTTAGGTATTTTGCTGAGGTTTTCACCATTGCATTCTTGTTTTTGACAATCTTTTATTACTTCTGTATAATTGGTCGTCCTATACAAATCTTAAATTTAAGCCATGAAAGTTTGAAACGTATGGAATTCTCAAAATTAAGGGTGGGAATAAATTCTATCAGACAGGATCATTCCAAGACATAATATCGAGTTATCAAAGAACTGTTGCAATTCTAAATCTTAAAATGGAAAATGATTGTGGAAATGTATCCGTCTGTGGAGAGTTCAGTCTTAAAATGGAAAACTGAACTAGATTTATCAGACCTAATATTTTAAACTGGGAAGGATATTATCAGCCCTAATCACGGATGAAAATTAGACGAGATTGGGTAACGTGGTCAGGATCTCAAATAAAAAAATGTCGACGCCGAACAGCAACGGTCGCGGCCGCCACATCTGCAATACAAATCCGAAATTTAAAATCCAGTTTTTTCACGTAAAGATTAATTATAAAAATTAATTAGTGGTTTATAATGAGATAAACCACTTCATACAAATATGGTCGACACCTAGACAATATCAATATGTGTAAACTAAAAGATGAGCTAGTTACCTTTTAAAATAAAAAACATTTTCGGCATCATGAGGACTTAGGGGAGCAAATTTTCAATAATTGAAAAAATGAAAACATTCTCTTAATTCCCAATAAAAATAAATTTTTTTTAGTTATATATTATTTATTCATAACATATATGAAAGATAGTTAAATTATCTTCTATAAAACTTTTTAGTCATTCATACTGGCCGCATAATAGCAGAAAGGCATTTAATATTTTTGTAAACAGATTTTATAGGACATTAATATTTATCGATTTTATTGTGTGGCAAAAATGTTGTCTTCTTGGTTGTGTCAAACGGCAGCGCTCTGAAAGTTATCTTCCCAAATGCATATAGTTATATTTATTCATATATGTATATAAAGAAATTATTACTGACCCGAAATTCTTTTCGAATTTTTTTCAAAAAACTGACATGTCGCTTATCTGTAAAATATTTTGGTGCTCCCGTAATCTCATGAGATCCAAGACTACAACGCATGGTCTTTGGAGAATATTCACTATATCACACAATTTAAATTATTTATATTTATGAAATAGTTACTAGCACAAATCTTTTTCAAATATAAACAATTGAATCAGTCACAAACATTTTGGCGAACTACATACATAAACAACAATGCATCTTGCAGTAGGGATGAGTAGTTCGACTTTAAAAAATCGACTAGTCGACTTATCGTTAAAAGTTTCGACATTTTGGACTCGACTTCTTTTGTTTACGCTGAAATTACACGTTCAAGCTTTTACATTCAAGTTAACAGCTTTGAAGTAGTTTGCACGCGACTTTTTTTTTTTTTTTTTTTATTTATTATTTTTCTAACATTTCAAGTACATTTTATTTATTTTTTTGTTCCAGTGCCAGTCGGCTATTAAGGAACGTACTACTCTGGCTTATCTTAGGTATTATGAGCTTAGTAATTAATATATGTAATTCATCTAATATAATAATTGTATAAATATAATAAGGTGTGTTTTTTTGGCATCGCTATATACGCTTGTCCAAAAAAACGCTCATCGGCGCTTAATATTTCGCTTAACTTTTTTCTTAAAAACTTGGCAGCATTGCGTGTTACTGTCAAATATTGGGCGATATAATAATGGGTGATCCAAGTAGAGAGACTTTTTCAATAGTCTAAAGTTTATGCGGACAATCCCGCTTCCATCTGAGACGTAGCCGCGGCCAACATTTGATAAACATTGTCTTGAAAAAATAAATGCCAAAAAATGTTCTTTCAAATGATAATACATATTCCTCATTAAAATTGAATTTTCCGTGTTTTTTTTTTTAAAAGGTAGGGAGCTTCGAAACGGATCACCCTTTATTTTATTTTTTTTTTTTTTTTTGTTTAAAAAAATAAATGCACAAATTTCTACTGTTTAATACTTTTCGATACCAGACGTATTTACAGTTTCTTTGTAATCTCGGGAACAGCATTAAAAAGGTCAGCAACCAGACCAATTTCAGCGAAGATTGGCACTTCGGCATCCTTTAGTCGCTCCACACAATAGTTTTGGAGTCTTTCATACCAGCCAGATGTTGAATAGCGCCAGAGATTCCGACAGCAAAGTATAGGTCCGAAGCTACAATTTAGCCCGTCTGTCCGATTTGCATGTCGTTGGGAACGAAACCAGCATCGACAGCAGCACGTGAAGCACCGACAGCAGCGAAAAAACTTGTCTGCCAAATCGTACAGCATTTTGAAGTTGTCGCCCGATTTGAGGCCACGACCACCCGATATAATCACCTTGGCACTAGCTAGCTCTGGGCGATCAGACTTTGTGAGCTCGGACGAAACGTACTCGCTTAGACTTGACTTGAAATCACCAGTGAGCGCCTGTTCGATGGCACCGCTACCGCCGTCCGCAGAGACAGCTTCAAAATTCGTGCCACGAGAACTTTTGCAACACCAGACCCTTAGAAACAGCTTCGGAAACGTGTCCGCATTTGGTGCCTGCTACCAGCAGTTACGTCGCCTCCGATTTTCTTTGCTGCCGAGATTGTATTCAGCGTTACAGGATTCAAAACCTCATTGTTGTGTTCAGCCACGACGAGGGTGCTTTTGCAACGATGCAAAACACTGCTGCGCAAAATGTTTCGGGTGCTGGCCCTAAACATATTTTTTATGCTTAATTTTTTGATGCTTTATTTGTTTTTCTAATTTTAGATAGACTTTTTTTCTATCACCGGCCTGACGTAAACATGGTTGTTTTCCAAAAAGTGCTGCCAATAAATTATGTAAAATACCACTTTCTTGATCTGGCAATAGTGTTTCTATCGGCGACTATGACCCAGCTAGACAGCTCTAAAGCTAGGTATACACGATACAACGGCTGTACAATCACTCATCGTACAGCAGTTGGCTAATTCTACCATTCGACCGTGCAATATTGCAACTAAAGGCCTGACCAAAATAGACGAAACGAGACGATTGCAACTTGCCGAACGTTTGCAATCGTTATGTCCGTTTTGACATTTAACCCAAAATGAAACGAGTACCTCCAATCGTCTGAAACAAGAAGAAGACTGCTTTGCACAGCTGTTGTTGACGAGTTGAGACGCTAAAAGTTCGGTTGTTACGGAACAGAACGTCTCGTCGCAATGTTTCGTTCAGTTTCGATCAGTTACGTATGTGCATTTTGGGTTTTAACATTGTCTTCCATTTGTTCGAACTTACTCGTTATGTCTCGTTCTGTCTATTTTGGTCAGGCCTTAACTCGTCGCACGCTTGCATCCAAACGATACAATAATCGCACACAACCGGCAAATATCAACCGATATTGGTACAACCGTTGTATCGTGTAGACCCAGCTTAACGTAGTTACGCACACAAGGAAACAAAATTTGGTGTTCACTAATACACTCTTAAATTTTGATGTCATGTTAAACAAGGAAAGTTGTATGTGCTTACATAACTTGCTCCTTTACGCAGCAAACAAGCTGAGGATGTGAAAAAAGTAGCGAAAAAACTTTAAGCGATGCAAGCGTAAGTCAAGCAATAAAATAATATCCTAAATGATACCTTTGGAATATGATGTCCGTGGCGCGTTGGGTAGAATGCGCAGCTTATGTGGCAGAGACCGCGGTTCAAATACCGTCCGACACAGGAAGGTTTTCATTGAGTTTAATTAAATGAATTTAAATATATATATATGTAAAATACACTAAAGAGAAATACGATTATTATTAAAAATGGCAAAGTTCCTTTCTGAATAAACGCAAGTTTTCCTTGCTAGAGTTAAAAAAAGCCAATATTTGAGAGATATTTTTTTTTATTTTCTTTAAATGTTTTGCCTAAATTCACCTTTTGTAAATACTACCCATTAATAAAAATAACAAAAAAACACTTTTAAACAAAAATATAAGAAAAAAGAATTTGGTTTTATTTGGTTTTTGAACTCGCGTTTGTTTGCATATAAGGCCAGCGCTCTAACCACTACACTATGGTGGAAAAATTTTGCGGAACGCTAACTGTGTACTTAAGTTAACAGCTGAGTTTATTATTAAATTCTTTACGGAATTTGTTGTTAGTGTGAGCAGAGCAGCTGTATCTTTTTGCAATGCTTAAAACATATGTGGCAGACAGAGATGCCAGATCACACGGATAGACAAAAAGGCGTTAGGTTTTTCCCAACGCTAGAACAAACCTAACGTAATTTGTATGGAGAGTTTTATATGAACCTAACGCCTTTGGCGTTAGGTATATGCCATATATATGGCATATCTAACAGTTAGGTGTCCGGCTGGGGAGCTAAGCGGCTATAATTATCCTGTCTTAGCTAAGCAATTTTTTGTATGAAAAATGTTGTTAAGCGTATATAGCGATGCCAAAAAAACGCACCTATAGTAAAAAAAAAAAAACAACAATTTTTAACTAGTTGAGATCTCTAATATTATAAGTTTTAATTCAGTTTTGAATAAATTCTTTAAGCTTTGTTTTGAATCCTCCGATTGTTCGTTCATTCTTGATAGTGTCCGGTATTTCGTTGTAGGCTTTCGGTCCTGCGTGTAAATATCGTTGTTTGGTCAATTCTCTGGTGCATTTCGCCACGACGAGAAATTGACTTGATAAACAATTTTAATTTCAAGATGTTGTTAATTTCAAAGTGCTGCAAGAAATAAATAATTTAAAACAAAAAGAAAAATTGCACATATTCCACAGACGTTTTCATGTCAGTAGAAATTGAATTATAGGGCTTTAAGCCGGAAGTAGAATTATTGCGTTCGCGTTTACGTCCGTCTATTCCCTGGCACAATTAGATTCGAAATACACGAAAGCTTATGGTACCGAGTAGAAAGCTGATGCGCGCAAATTTTGTCAACGCAATTTACGCGAGGAGAGTAAAAAATATTTAAGTCTATTTAGCCCTTAACTAATTTCTTAAATTGCGTTTTTTACAGCTCGTTACAAATAAGGCCCATATTACACGGTAACCGTTTGCCTGTCGTGCAATAAATCTTTTTTACTTTCTTCCACATTTTGCACGCTGGTATGTTACACGGCAGAAAAAGAACGGTGGACAGATTTTGATATTTCATTCAGTTTCATTACTTTTTCTCCTACACTTTATTCCAACAAGGGTTTCCTACAACTATTTTATTCATACTGTTAATGCTTCAATAAATAAGGTTGTCTCGGGGTTGATCGTACTCTCTTCTCAGTACCCATAATTGTCAAAATCAATGCAAAGCTACAACAGCAACTTCATCGGCTTTACATGTTATCAATTTTCGCTTTCAGATTGTGTATGAGCTGTCAACTTCAATTTGACATTTATGGGAACTCGCTCTCACCCATGCGACAACCTTATTTGCCCGAACAGAACCAAACCGGCTGTCGGTTGGCGGTCCTCTCTCAGAGAAATCCAGTGTGTAAATGTTAAAAATTTACACACACACACAAAACGAAACGTCACTTCATGGAATGCAACACACACACACAAAACAAAACGTCAGCTCAAAACCATGATTCAATGATATAAGGTTATTCGTATTTTTGACGTTTTCTCCAGTTGGTATGCTTATTTTAAAATGAGATCATGAGAGCAATGCAATTTGAGCGAAAAAAGCACACGGCTGCCTTAATTACATACTATTTGGTAATGAATTGAGTACAATTAATTTGATTTGCTACTTTTAATACTCAGTTTTCTTTGTGCGTTAATAACTTGCTAAACTTTTTTTACTTACTTAACTTCAATAAAAACTCATTTAATATATATATTAGAAATAAAAATACTAAAAACTAAAAATTAAATATTTAGTTTATTTGCATTAATAAACATTTAAATTGATGAGCTGATGAAATTGAATTGATAAAAAGAACGGTTCTTGCGTGTTGCTGCTACGGTGCCAAAATATTACTATATTCTATATTACTATTTTGTATATTACTATTTAGGTCGTGTGCTATTAGGAGTGTTCACATTCATCAAATTATTGGTCAAACAGTTTGACAAACAAAAATATATATGGGATTTGACGACGATTTGATGATAATTTGATGTGTAAACACTCATCAAACTGTTTGTTAAATCGTTTGACGAAAATCAAAATATTTTGATTTTTCTGTTGTTTGACCAACAGTTTGACGAGAAATTTGACAATGTGAACACTCGTCAAATTTGATAGTACAAATTTTGCCAGTTGAAAAAAGATTTCAACGTGAACACATCGCATAAACATGATAATAACAGAAGAATAGGTGCGTTTTTTTGGCATCGCTATATGCGCTTAACAATATTTTTCATACAAAAAATTGCTTAGCTAAGACAGGATAATTATAGCCGCTTAAGGCCGCTTTACATTGTCCTACTGTGTGTTACGACATGTGAGATAGAAAGTATAACCGAATCTTATCACACTGTCATTTTTTTATTTTTGTATAAAGAAATTCATTTTTCTCTTTTAGACTATCTCACAAAGTCACATTGCACTTTTATTCAATAAAAATGTAAAAATTGAAAATACTTAAAATGAATCGGGACATAGCAGCTATTGTAAGCATTATAAGGGCCAATTGTGCATTAAAAATAAAAGCAGTCATTATTTTGCTTGCTTTTAAGCATTTGATGAAATGTAACTTGCAGCTTGGTGATTTTCAACAAATTAAATTCGAAGAAATCTTATAAAACTCATCTCTGGTCGGATAGAATGTGTGATGAAATTAGAAACAAACCAAAAAATTAAAATGTAGAACGACATGTCAAAAAAATCAAAACAGGTTCGAACACACTTTGCTTTTCGTTGTTTACACCATTGTACATTCTATCATACATGAAAATTTTGACATGTCGTAACACACAGTAGGATAATGTAAAGCGGCCTTTAGCTCATAGTCGCCGATAGAAACACTATTGCCAGATCAAGAAAATGATAGTCTACGTAATTTATTGGCATCACTTTTTGAAAAACAACCATGTTTATGTCACAAAAAATAAAAAAAAATCACAATCAAAAGTAAACAAAGCAACAAATGATAAAATATGTTCTATTTGCACAGAATGGCAATGGCAATGGCACAGAATGCACCTTCATCCCAGCCGCGAATTACCTCGCCTTTGCCAATGGTGAACTTGAAAGGCCTTTGGCGATCACGCGATGAATCAAATTTCTTTCCATCAGCCAGAGTTCCAGTAAAATGCGCAGAGACCACTTGTCCATTCTTGGGAAACGTCTCCTTCAAGTATTCAATTCAAGCATGCCAGAAAGAAAATCAATGTGGACATTGACTTGGAAGTGGAGTACCTCTTTGAGCCAATCAATGTGCCAGAGTCACCGGAACTGGAGCCTAAGATGAATTCTACATCCGCTGCTGCTAGAAGCATCAAGAGGAAGAGTTCTTGAGACCTGTATTATGCAGAGACGAATTTGTTAGTATTCTTACTTGAGTTTCCTCAGAGCTGTCCATTTTGAGCAGAAAATGTTTGAGAATTGAGCAGAAATGAGCAGAAAACAGTTAGATAAAAATAAACTTTGTCAATTTGTGCTTATAAATAATAATGTTCAATATTTGACAGTAACACGCAATGCTGCCAAGTTTTGAAAAAAAAAGTTAAGCGAAATATTAAGCGCCGATGAGCGTTTTTTTGGACAAGCGTATATAGCGATGCCAAAAAAACGCACCTAATGTATCTGAAAAAAATTTTTAAAATATTTCCGGACACATTCAGAGTTTGTTTGCTTCGTTTGGTTCATGTTTCAATAAAATATTAATAAACATTGCTCCGTCATGGCAACGTTTTCACTTCGATGCGCAAGCAAATAATGAAATTTGACGAAAAATTTGAAAATGTGAACACTTGTGTGGTCAAACTGTTTGACCAACAATTTGATGAAAAATTTGACAATGTGAACACTCCTATTCAGAAACTTTTCACTCGTGGTAGGAAAGAATGTACTGAGTTGTATACAATTTCTGTTTGTCGAAATAAAATTGTAACTTTTGCTGTGCCAAAAGGACAATGAAATTTTGACAACTAGAAATTTTGACGTTTTAGATTTCGCAAGATTTTATCTAAATTAGCACAAGAATTTAATTTATTTTGCAAAATTGTTAATATATACTGAAAATTAACAGTATTTTACGCAAATATTTACCACTTCTGGTTGCTATGTGGTCAGAACGTAATATTTTCAACTATAATATTTTTAACTCACAAGGGTTTTTTTTCTATTTTTGTTTGTGTATAAAATTCTCTTGCCGATTGTTAAAATTTATACTAGTCCCTGGGCCCCATGAATTTTTGGCAATCATATTCACCTCACAAGTGTCAAATATTCTCATTCAGACTGTCTAAATTTCATCATCCAAGTGAATAGTTTCCGAACAGCACACGGCCTTATTATTGTTGTTACAAAATATAACTTAAAGTACAATATTATTTAACATAAATAATAAGAAACTAAAGTGTTGTTCTTAAAATTAATAAATTTAAAAAAAGTACTTAAGAATTCACGTACAGGCAGAAATTTTGCAGAAATTACTTGAGATAACTTGAGTAATATTATAATTAAATTTTTAGTAGCTTATTGTTTCCTGCAATTCCTTGCCTTATTTTTTGTTGCAATGGTCTTTTGTTAAGGTTGCGTATTCGGTTGTTAATACGGAATTTAAAAAACCTTTTGGCAATTATTCGGACTTTGAACTTTCTGAAAATATCTTCATATTTTTTTATTCCGGGTGGCGTCCGTGGCGTAGTTGGTTAAAGTGCGTGGCCGCTATGTCAACGAACTTTGGAGACCCAGGTTCGAACCCCAGCAGTGACAGAAAATTATTTGAATTAAAATAATTTTTCTGTACGGCCGCCACCTCTCTGCAGACAATGGCAAACCTCAGAGAGTAATCAAAATGCCATGTAAAGCTTCTTGAGAACGAGAACATTAAGTTCATCGCCGTTCGGAGTCGGCGTTAAGCATGTAGGTCCGGTTCTCGGTCAATTGTGTACAAACTTAATAACACGCACAACACAATTGATAATAAGAAGCTAGGTCAAAGTCCTTTCAAGGGCTGAAATGGCCAGTTATTTATTTATTTATTTTTGTTTTTTTAAAATTGTAGCTTTCGTTTATACAAGCTGCCTCGCAAAACTTGATCAACCCAAGTGAATGAACAAAAAAGTCCTATAGACCCGAATTCTTCACCGAGATTAAGTTTTCTTCTCGCCATCTTCTCCAACTTCAGACATTTCTCCTTCTTTTTCTCAGTTTTTGTTTTTAATTTTTTTTTTTTTTTTAGCCTGGCAAGAAACCATTGAAAACTACTTTTTTCACTAAAAAACTACACAACGAAACACTGAAACATACCGTTTTTCTCCAACATCACAAAACACTGTTGGCCGATTAGGAGTGTTCACATTGTCAAATTTTTCATCAAATTGTTGGTCAAACAGTTTGACCACACAAGTATTCACATTCTCAAATTGTTCGTCAAATTTCACTATTTGCTTGCGCATCGAAGTGAAAACGTTGCCATGACGGAGCAATTTTTATTAATAGTTTATTGAAACATGAACCAAACGAAGCAAACAAACTCTGAATGTGTCCGAAAATATTTTAAAAATTTTTTCCAGATACATTCTTCTGTTATTATCATGTTTATGCGATGTGTTCACGTTTAAATCTTTTTTCAACTGGCAAAATTTGTACTATCAAATTTGACGAGTGTTCACATTGTCAAATTTCTCGTCAAACTGTTGGTCAAACAACAGAAAAATCAAAATATTTTGATTTTCGTCAAACGATTTGACAAACAGTTTGATGAGTGTTTACACATCAAATTATCATCAAATCGTCGTCAAATCCCATATATATTTTTGTTTGTCAAACCGTTTGACCAATAATTTGATGAATGTGAACACTCCTAAACGATTTGACAAACAGTTTGACGAGTGTTTACACATCAAATTATCATCAAATCGTCGTCAAATCCCATATATATTTTTGTTTGTCAAAATGTTTGACCAATAATTTGATGAATAGGAGTGTTCACATTGTCAAATTTTTCATCAAATTGTTGGTCAAACAGTTTGACCACACAAGTGTTCTCATTATCAAATTTTTCGTCAAATTTCATTATTTGCTTGCGCATCGAAGTGAAAACGTTGCCATGACGGAGCAATTTTTATTAATATTTTATTGAAACATGAACCAAACGAAGCAAACAAACTCTGAATGTGTCCGGAAATATTTTAAAAATTTTTTCCAGATACATTCTTCTGTTATTATCATGTTTATGCGATGTGTTCACGTTGAAATCTTTTTTCAACTGGCAAAATTTGTACTATCAAATTTGACGAGTGTTCACATTGTCAAATTTCTCGTCAAACTGTTGGTCAAACAACAGAAAAATCAAAATATTTTGATTTTCGTCAAACGATTTGACAAACAGTTTGATGAGTGTTTACACATCAAATTATCATCAAATCGTCGTCAAATCCCATATATATTTTTGTTTGTCAAACTGTTTGACCAATAATTTGATGAATGTGAACACTCCTAATGTGAACACTCCTATTTCTATAAAGTTTTCATCGAGTAAACATCGGCTTATGCGCACCTTACACAGTCAATCATTTGACGTCAAGTATGTGTACGTGTGGATTGATGCTATCCCTTACACACATCAAGCATAGCGTCAAATTGTCATTCTTCATAATTGTTCGTGAAATACAGACGTGCCATGAGTGACACAGACGATTGCATCGCATACATTGTAATAGCAAATTCTATTAAAAAACTATTAAAAACATCGGCTTATGCCGAACAAAATTGAATATTTTAGAGTTTTTTTGAAAACAACATAAGAAATTGAATTAGTGAGATAACGGTAAATCTTTTCTTATTTCTCAAAAGTTATTTAATTAAACTTTCAGACAGAGAAAATTGAGGGAAAATCGATTGAAAAATGGCTGAGATATTTGCATGCAAAATCAAAATTTGAAATATCAATTGTTTTTTTCTCATTCTGAGGCAATGACATTGCTTTAAGAAATGCGTTGCATGGAAAAAATCTACAGGTTTCGAAATATCGCAATACTTTTGATGTCATAATAACGGGAAATTTTTTTAACATACTATACGTGGAAAATATTAGCAAAAAAGTTTTCGTATACCGTTATTTTTCTCAACCAACGAATTTTCATACAAAAACCGTTGTACTGAAAACATCTATAGTTTTCGAGATATCATAATAATTTTGATGTCAAAATAATGGAAATTTTTCAAAATTTACTAGTTGGAAGCAATTTTACCATCACAATATATATTGACACTTGTTACATGAAAAAGTGCTTATTGTAGGGTAACCGTAAACGATGGTGTGAAATATTAAATTTTTTTTTGCACATCTTATGAATGTCTCAATTTCTCTCTTATATCATGTTTTTCCGTCTCTTATAGTTTAGCTTTTATTTAATAAACGCTCTTTTTCCGCTCATATTTGAGGTCAAAGGTCACCAATCTTATATTCAATCATATTGTGCAGCCAGACCTTTCATCTGATACCACATTCTTCATTCTACCTCTTCCCAGTTCTGAGATCCCTAACTAAAATTGATATAAACTTTCAACGTTAATATTTCGGGTCAAAGGTCATCAATTTAAAATCTAACATAATTCGGCACATCTATGGTGCAGTACCTTTCGAATGATGTACGTTTCATTGTCCTTATTCTAAAATAAATATTGAAAAAGTGTACGACAACATTCGATGTTTGCGTATTAATATATAAGATACCATATACTAGGTGGCGCAAAAGTAATCCTCCTATCAGAAAATGCTATAAATTTTGCGATTGGCCCCTAATGTCAGTTCTGTTTTGACATTTGTGTAGTAAACACATGCGAAATACACGTTAATAAACAATGTTACGCTACACTGCTCCAGAACGCGAAATATTGCTGACTATTTATTTGACCAATAATCGGTCGGTGACTTTGGCACAACGTGAATTTCGCCGCAGATTTCCTGGCCGTCCAACGCCTACTGGTGAAACACTGCGACGTTTAGCCGCTCGCCTCGAAGAGACTGGCACAACACGAGATGCTGCCAGGCGTGGCAGACCCCGGAGTAGCCGTTCTGCAGAGAATATTGCTGCTGTAGCCGAGGATGTCATGGAAGCGCCGTCGACATCGACCAGACGACGTGCCACGCAAATGGGTATCAGTCGACGGTCTTTACAGCTAATTTTGGTACAAGATTTGAAGATGTTTCCGTACAAAGTCTAGACTGTGCATCAGCTGTTAGCTGCTGACCGCCAATCGCGTCTAACATACGCTCAAGCCATCCTTAACCCTGCAGTAGTCGCGTACCTAAATGTGACGAGAGTTGTCGCGCGGATTACATACGTAATCCGTTTTTTAAAGTTTAAAATAAGAGATGGCAATTTGAAAAAGCTTAGTTATTTGTTTTAATTTTTATTATTACTTTATTTTATATTATATTTATTTAAAAAAAGAACATAAACATAATTCTTATAGTACGTAAAATCAATGAATATCGATTGCAGACAATTGTGAAATTCATAATTTTGCATGACTGGATTACATATGTAATCCGCGCGACTACTGCAGGGTTAATCACCACCAAGAGGAAGATGATTTTTCATCAAAAATAATCATGAGTGATGAGGCCCATTTCCATCTTAGCGGGTACGTAAATAAGCTAAATTTACGCTTCTGGGGCACTGAAAATCCGCGTGTAACCCACGAAGAGCCATTACACCCGCTCAAAGTCACTGTATGGTGTGCTGTTTTCGCTGGAGGAGTCATCGGACCTTTTTTCTTCGAAGACGTCGCGGGCCAAGCGGTTACTGTGAATGGTGAGCGCTACAGAGCAATGATCAACGAGTTCTTTTTGCCGCAACTTGATGAATTGGGATTGGAAAACATGTGGTTCCATCAGGACGGTGCAACGGCACACACTGCCACAATCGATATGCTGAAGGATGCATTTCCCGGGCGCCTAATCTCCCGATTTGGCGATTTGCACTGGCCAGCAAGATAGCCTGATTTGACCGCTCCAGACTTCTTTTTGTGGGGCTTTTTGAAGTCGCGGGTTTATGTCAACAAGCCTCAGACTCTTGCAGCTCTTAAAGACAATACCCGTCAAGAATGTGAGGACCTATCGCCGGAAGTTTTGGCCGAAGTGATGGAATATGCCATAAAAAGAGCTCAAATGACAATCAACTGTGGCGGCGGCCATTTACATGACATCATATTCTCGACTTGATGTAAAAAAAATTAAAAGACCAAATAAAAATAATCCACAAGAAGAATCAAAGTTTTTAATTTTTTTTTTTTAAATTACAGCCAAAAAACATCGGAAGGTTATTTTTGCGCCACCTTGTATTAAGCATCCCCCCTACGCAAGACCCCCGGGGTAATGTTTTTTAATTATGGCGGAAGTTGAAGTAAAAAGTTCGAAATAAAGATAAATTTTCGCAAGCTTTTTTGTTTATATAAAAAAACAAAAAAATATATACTTGAATTTAGGGGGGGATGCTTAAAGGACAAAATAAAAAACAAAATGCAAAAAAAATCATTGAAATCGAACCAATGGATTTTGAGTTATCTATCGAACCGTTTTAAAAAAACTAGTTTCGAGGAAATCGCGTTTAAAGTTTTTATTTCTTTGTATGGAGCTTAGACATAGGTTAACGAAAACCGTTATAACTTCCATTGTTTTTTCAATATTGATTTAAAAATGTGTATGTATATTCTTAAAACTATAAAGAACACATTAAACAAAAATTTTTTTTTTTTCGAAAAATTTACACGTATATTATACCTTGTGGCGTCCGTGGCGTAGTTGGTTAAAATGCGTGGCCGCTATGTCAACGAACCTGGAGACCCAGGTTCGAACCCCAGCAGCGACAGAAAATTATTTGAATTAAAATAATTTTTCTGTACGGCCGCCACCTCTCTGCAGACAATGGCAAACCTCAGAGAGTAATCAAAATGCCATGTAAAGCTTCTTGAAAATAAGAACATTTCGTTCATCGCCGTTCGGAGTCGGCGTTAAGCCTGTAGGTCCATTTCTCGGTCAATTGTGTACAAACTTAATAACACGCACAACACAATTGATCATAAGAAGCTAGGTCAAAGTCCTTTCAAGGGCTGAAATGGCCAGTTATTTATTTTTATTTATTTTTTATTTATTATACCTTAATAGCAAAAAACCATTAAAATAAAACAAGCAATTGCTTTCTAGTGATATTGAAATTTATTTTTAAATGCTTATTCGTTACCAGAGGCATTCATACATCCCAAAAATTCTGAAATTTGGGGTGAGTTCATTGCATTTTTACAAAGCATTAGTGTGTTTTTACTTGAACTGCTGCTTACCAGATTCGCCAAAACTGCGCAACCAAAGCGTGCTTAAAAATAACAATCTAGTTGCGCAGTTTTGGTGAATCTGTTAAGCCATAGTTCAAGGAAAAACACACTGATGCTTTGTAAAAATGCATTTAGGAACTCTGCCTTGCTTACAATGTTTTTTGCATACATTTTTATTAATATTAATACAACAGATATTTGTTCTATTAATCTGTGTGGTCCACAAATATAACATATTCCTGATTTCGGTTCACCTCGGTATAGGCTTTAACACATCAATATATCCTTAGGCAATGTTTGTATTGGTGCTCTTTTTTCTAATTGTTCCTGAATTAAATCTTTGGCCAATTTTTTAAGAAAATCCGTGTTATTATGCCAACATCTAGGTTGTTAAAATTAAATATCATATTTGCGTTTATTCCGGCAATATGAAGAGATCGGGGGAAAAAATGCAAGTGGCCATCTTTTGTAATTCTTGAGGTAGTGTATGATCCGCTTTTATGCACGTGGCTATACTTATTATACAAAATAATAAAAGAAATTTTCACCTTCATCAAAACAATTTTCCCCATTTAACTCCAAAAATTTCTACAAGCTACACTTGAATTTTTTTGTTACACGAGAAAGCGCGCCGCGACAATTTAGCCGCAAAAACGAGACACCAATTTTCAAACGCAAGCAGCAACTAAACGAAATAACGTAACAACCATCTCCAAATTTACGAAGTCACTTCAGGGCAGTCACATTGGCCGGCTACTGAAATTAATACTTGAAAAACACAAATTAAACAGTTTGCTGCTAATTAGGCGCGGCGCGCCCTCCGAAGGGAAGTCGGTGTGACAAGATGATTTGCCAAAATGTCTCTGTTTAAGGAATATTGCTATCAGAGTATTTTTATACCCCCACGTTTAAAAAACGTAAATGGGGGTATATTAATTTTGTCACTCCGTTTGTAACGCCCAAAAGGAGGCGTGGTAGGTATAGAAAAGTATATATATTATTGATCAGCATCACCACCCGAGTTGATTTAGCCATGTCCGTCTGTCTGTCCGTCTGTCGTCACGATTACAGCCGTAATTTTCAAGCTATGATCACGAAATTCAATGTTCGAAAATGAGCCAAATCGGATGAAAACCACGCCTACCTCCCATACAAAGTGCCTTTATCAAAACGGTAAAATCTCTTAGAATTCCACAAAAATTAATATATGGACTTGAAATTTTGCATATGAGCTCCGATATTTAAAGTGCACTCTAAGTATGAAATTCAACCAAATCGGATAAAAACCACGCCTACCTCCCATACAAAGTGACTTCATCAAAAAGGTAAAATCTCTTTAAATTCCACAAAAAATAATATATGGACTTGAAATTTTGCTTATTAACTTTGATATATAACATGCACTTTGTGTATAAAATTCAACCAAATCGAGTGAAAACCACACCCACCCCCCATACAAAGTGATTTTATAAAAAATGAAAGCGAATATTTTCTGTTAAAACTATGTAGGTATAACAAAAATGTTTTATACAAATAAACATTTTATTGACGGCTTAAGACTTTGAATATACTTCGGTTCGGACGTGGGGGTATTCTAACTTCGGACCAGTCGAAGATCATTTCTTACTAGTTTTATCCTAATATATAAAAGGAAAGTCGATTTCGACGGTGACAACTGTAGTTAAAATAAACAAACAAACAAAAATGTTAGTCAGTGGGCAAGCCATGTGTATATTTAATGTGATAAGCAATTAGATCTCGTGGGTTTTTTTTAAAGTCTGGGTCATTTAAAAGAGATTGGTAAGCATTTACTTTGCTGATGAATTTGTTCTTTTTCCTTCTAATTTTTTGCTTAACGTTTAACTTCTTTGGCTCCTCGTCAAAATCTTGCACACCGGTCTTCGCAGGTTGTTCTTTCGATAATTTAAAGAGTTCGTCCAATGATGGAAGGGCATCTTTAAGTGGTTTTAAGTCTCCTATTACTGCTGTTTTTTCACGATTTTTCCTGGCAATATCTTCTTTTCTCTGTTTTTTAATTAACGCAAATTTAGACATCAAATTTTTGTGCTTTTGTTTGAATTTCTCTTTTTTGGTTATTGTCTTCTTCGGGATAATGGTTTTATGCAGTAGTTTGATTCTGTCTTCTGTCTCGGATTTGGTAACATTCAGGCGTCTTAGTTTGCTGATAGCTTTTGATCTGTGTTGTGATTTATCTGCTTCAATCTTTTTCTTCGGAGATAATAGCGGAATTTTCCTAACTTTTCCCATTTTTACTACTTTAATAATTTGTTTCTTGATAACACTTAATAAAAACCTTGCTGCTAGAAGCGCGTTAAGATAGTAACAATACAAGTGTTGTCGAAGCTGTTAGTACTGTTCGGAGTTGTTATTCACAGGTTGAAATAATGTATTAAAAGCTTAATGGAAGGTTCAGACAAACGACAAGTTGTATAGAAATTAGGCGTTTTCACATTTGCCGATACGACAACGGCAACGATGTCGGTATTTGCATAACCGAGCGTTTCCACTGCCTGAACGAACGAAGAAATCTTCGTAGGAAAAATCGTAGGAAAAATAAAAAAGAAAGAAAATATATTGAAAACTTAACGCAAAAGAATTTTGTTTTACTTTGTTATTTTATTAGCACTTTATATAATCAAATTATTTATATAATATTCTTTATATAAATACTTATATAAATCTTTCATTAAAAGGCATAAAAGTAGTCAAAATTAATCCGATTTAGTACGTTTGCATAAACAAAAATTAATCAACGCTGATGCTCGCAAGCATTGAATTTAATGAACTGAACACATTGACGACGACAGCGACGACATGCTGTCAAATTAGGAATAGTTCTATATCGACGACACGACATTGCGACATTAGACCAAATTCTCTCCATAAGAAATACATGTAAAAAAATTTGACAGATGTCGTAATGTCGTTGCCGTCGTCAATGTGTTCAGTGCATTAGTGTTTCCACTGCACGAACGAACAAGATGGCGACTTACCAATGTTTGCAACTTGTGTTCGTGGGGTGGAAACGGTTGGACCGAACGAAGAACTCATCGCTACGATTTGTTCGCGATGATTTATTCGTTCGTTTGGGCAGTCGAAACCCTCAGTCCATATTAATAAAGGTAACACTTTCAAACTCGTCGACATATCGGTCGTTGTCGGCGACGAAGTATCGGTGGAAGCAGTCATTCCACTCGTGTCTTTGACGAATGTTTCTATTTTGATTTGATTTTTGCGAATAGTTTTGTGTATTTTTCTTAGCTTTGTGCAATTTTTGATTTAAATTAAAATGACAAGTTTTATATATGATATTGTGACATTAATAGATTAATTTGCTAACATTACCCATAATGTTTCCTCGAACAATACACAATTGCATTTGCCGTGTCGTTTAATGCGCAAATGCTCTGTCGTTATCGTGCCGCTATCGGTGCTGTACTGATGTCATGTCGGTGTTGGTGTCGGTAAATGAAAAAATGCCCATTGCTGTTGCATGACCAGAAGCTCTCATATACCATGATACAAATCATGGTATAATATATGTATGTATGTGTGTATGTACTTTATTGAGTCTTTTTCCAAACTTTTACATTAAAAATACAAACTATTTATTATGGCCTAATTGTCACATACAAATCTACTGAACGTGTTTTGTGTTCATCTAACTAGCAGAAACATGACGTAGACGTGACATGACGTAGAAGACTGTTGAATTTTGATTTCTATGTTACGTCGACTGACACTGCAGCAAACAAGGTGCTTTTTGTAAGGTTGTTAGCATCACTTGGAGGACGATCCTCACAAGGCAACGCGTGAGGTTCAAGGGGGCGATCTTTACATGGCAACGTGTCTGACTGCCTCAACCTGGTGAGGCCAGCATTATCCATGTCGAACTCGTCTCAAGTCGACTCAAACCTCTGCGTGGTGTCCTCTAGAAACGGTAAACTGGCAACCGTTAGTTTGACGGCTAATCTTAGCGGCGGGCTCCCCCTGCCTTTAAAGGGTTGTGCGTTGGGTTTGAAGCCCACCACGTAAAAAACAATTTCAGAAGAATAAAGATAAAAATTATCCCCAAATCTGATGACGACTACCGCAAACGAAAAACTGACAATGATTTACGGAAATGCACTTGCAACGTCCGAACCCTTAATTGGGATAGTGCCTCTATCCAACTGATAGATATCTTAGAAAGATACAAAGCTGATATCACTGCAATCCAAGAAATGCGGTGGAAGGGACAGGGTTGCTCCCGGCAAGCATCCTGTGATATCTACTACAGCGGCCATGCGGAGAAGCACGAATTTGGATGCGAATTCGTGGTTGGCAAGCGACTACGGCATCATGTCCTGCGATTCACACCTGTGAACGAACGACTTGCCATAATCCGTGTCAGGGCAAGATTCTTCAATATAAGCCTGATTTGTGCGCACGCTCCGACAGAAGACAAAGACGATGAGACCAAAGACAGCTTCTACGAGCGCCTTGAAGAGGCCTATGAGTGCAGCCCCCGCCACGACATAAAAATCGTGCTTGGAGACTTCAACGCCAAGGTGGGAAAAGAAAATATCTTTGGTTCAACAGTCGGAAAGTTCAGCCTCCACGACAATACCTCCACGACATTCCGATAACGGAATGAGGCTGATTGACTTTGCCGCAGCGCGAAACATGGTCGTTAGTAGCACTAGATTCAAGCATATCAATATTCATAAAGCAACTTGGCTGTCTCCTGATCAGAAGACGCGCAACCAAATTGATCAAATTTTGAGTGACGGAAGGCACTCTTCCAGTGTTTTAAATGTACGCACGATCCGTGGTGCCAATATATACTCGGATCATTATCTTGTCGCAGCCAAGATTCGTACACGCCTGTGCGCAACTCAGCACAGAGAAAGCTAGACGTCGAAAAGCTGCAATCAAAACAAACAGCCGAAGACTTCGCTACTCGACTGTCACTCCTGCTTCAAGAAAGCACTCCTCCGATCGACGATATATGCGCGCAGTGGAATCATATTTCCCACTCTATGCGTACGGCTGCCGAAGAGGTGATAGGCTATCACCGCCCTCGCCGAAACCAGTGGCACGACCAGGAGTGTCGCGACGCCACTGCAGAAAAAGACGCCGCCTACAAAGCCACCCTGCAGTCGGTTGTAACGCGTGCTACTAAAGAGCGATACAAAGAGAAGAGAAGGGAAAAGAGACGCATTTTCAGGCGAAAGAAAAGGGAAGCGGAAATGCGTGAGTGCGAGAAAATTGAGATGCATGGTGACAGGAATGAGGTCCGAAAATTTTTCGAAAAAATAAGACGCCTGGCCGATGGTTTCAAGACCGGGGCGTCTTCCTGCAAGGATGAAAATGGGAATCTAGTGACAGATATCCAGAGTACACTGATGATGTGGAGGGAAGACTTCTCTAGGCTTTTGAATGGTGACGACGACAACAATCCCGCCAATAGAGATGACATACCGGAAACCCCAATTGTAGACGACAGCGTTGAAGTTCCTCTGCCCGAACATAGTGAAGTCTTGAAAGCTATAGCTCGGCTAAAAAACAACAAAGCCGCAGGAGCCGATGGCTTACCTGCTGAGCTCTTCAAGAATGGAGGCGAAGCTCTACTTAAATGCATTCATGAGCTCTTATGCAGAATATGGTCGGAAGAATGCATTCCAAACGATTGGAACTTCAGTGTGCTCTGCCCAATCCACAAGAAAGGCGATTACGAGAAGAACCTAGAAAAACAAATCGACACACACCATCTTTTTGTCGATTATAAAGCCGCCTTCGACAGTCCAATAAGGAATCATCTATACTCCACCATGTCTGAATTTGGTATTCCTGCAAAGCTTATCCGTCTTTGCAGAATGACACTGAGCAACACCAGCAGCACAGTTAAGATCGGGAAGGATCTCACTCCTCCATTCGATACCAAACGAGGTTTCAGACAAGGTGATTCCTTATCGTGCGACTTTTTCAACCTGATGATGGAGAAGATCATCCGAGCTGCTGATTTGAGACGCAGTGGCACGATATTCTACAAAAGTATTATGCTGCTGGCGTATGCTGATGATATCGATATCATTGGCCATAATACGCGCGAAGTCAGTGCAGCATTCTCCAGATTAGCGAAAGAGTCGAGTCGAATGGGTCTTGCAGTGAATGCAGATAAAAAAATACCTAGTGTCAACAAATAAACAGTCCCAGCGTCTTGGAAACCACGTCACTGTTGACAACATCTCCTTCGAGGTTGTTAAGGACTTCGTCTACCTGGGATCCAGCATTAACTCTTTCAACGATGTCAGTATTGAGATAAAACGAAGGATAACTCTTGCCAACAGGTGTTACTTTGGGCTGAGTAGGCAATTGAGAAGCAGAGCCCTCTCTCGACGAACAAAACTCACGCTCTATAAGTCACTTATCATGCCCGTCCTATTATATGCAGCACAAATCTGGACGTTGAGCAGTTCTGATGAAAAGACTCTGGGAGCCTTCGAGAGAAAGATCCTTCGTAAGATCTTCGGTCCAATCTGCGTCAATGGCGAGTACCGAATTCAATGGAACCACGAGCTGTATGAGCTGTACGCTGACATCGACATAGTTAAGCGCATTAAAATCGAGCGGCTCCGCTGGCTAGGTCATGTTGAGCGAATGGAAAACGACGCTCCAGCGAAAAAAATATTCGATTCGGTGCCCGGTGGTGGTCAACGCAGAAGAGGACACCCACATCTTCGTTGGAAGGATCAGGTGTTGGATAACCTGACCACGCTTGGTGTTTCCAACTGGCGCCAGCAAGCGATGATTATACGAGGCCAAAACCGACTTACTGTTGTAAGCGCCAGATAAGTAAGTAAGTAAGTAAGTTAGCATCACTTTGTTTTTGAGTAATTTTTTTCTTTTTTGCGATTATTTGTGTTTAATTATTGAAGCGATTTAATAAAATAAGTAATTATTTTATTTTGGAATGATTTCTTATTAATAATTACAATAATTGAAATATGTTTCAAATTGGTAGACGAAGAAAAATTTATTTATTTGACACTTGCTGTGGTTGCTATATTGGTAGCATAATCAACAAAAAGTTATGGTACGTTGCGTCATGTTAACATATGTCACGTCAAGTTTGCATAATCAGACTATTAGCTGTTAACTAAGTAATAGTATTGCCAGCATATACTTTTACAATATTAAATAATTAAGCCTGTATGATACGTCATTAAATTGCTCATTTTTTTCTCATTGAAAATGAAACTAGAGCAGTTGAAGTAGTACGAATGCATATATTCAATTGGTGTGAATGAGTGCACATATAGTACGAATTGGAGGAAAAAATGTGGGACGGACTGAATTTTTAATGCTTTGTGTTTGACGTTTCTCTCAATTCGTTCGTCGTTAAGTTTCGATCAAATATTTGCTGTCAACTTCTTGTTTCAACGAAACTACACACTGAAAAACTTGTAGGTATTGTTAACAATGTCAGTTTATTGTACAGTAGCTAAATTTATTTCAGAATATGTGATTAAGGCCCCTATTAGGTACGACAACTCAACTTAAGTTGACGTGACTTAAGACAGCTCAACTGAACTTTTTTGCCATATTACGCATAACATACATTTTCAGTTGAGCTGTGGTGTAAAATTGCTGTTTCTATTGGAGCATGATCACACCGAAATTTTGACACTTTCGTTGAAATGAATCAGCTGTTCGTATATGTATTTTATTCACAAGTAATAAAGCAAGGAAATAATAGTATAAAGTCATAGAGTGGCAAGACATTTTGCTGTAATGCCAGCAGTCTGAGTTCAATCCTCGCATGTGACAAAGAATAAAATTTTCTCGCTTTGCTTTTATCTATTTTTTTTTTTTTTTTTAACACAGCGCTCCTTGGACTAACACATAAAAGAGCTTTTTTAACTATTGGTTGAAGTGCTTTTTAAACGATTTTTTTAGTTGCATTTACATAAGAAGCGCATAACAAAATGTGTATAAAAATATGAGCTCCACAACTCTTGAACTCTGAAAAGCGCATTCTCAAAGTAAGCGCATAAAATGAGCTATTTCTACTAAAATAATATATACATGATATGGATAATAATATATGCATATACATAACATATGTATTTATACTTTATTTTACTCACGTATTTTTATCCATTTTCACTCAATTAACAAAAAATAATAAACAAATAAAAGGTTTGTATGAAAAAGACGCTATACAACTATCTCAAAGCAGATGTAAGTTTTTGACAGTTTTTACACTCGACACATAGTTGCATTGTTAAACCTAATACCACAAAAAATACATACACATCTCTGAGATACATACTTGTCAGTCGATAGATACATATGTACCTCAAATGTGTAATAGACAATACAAATTACACACTCAACTTAAGTTGAGTTGTCGTACCTAATAGGGGCCTAATATAAAAGTTTTTGGATGTTTTTGCTCAAATATTTTCATTCATATGTATACAAGTAACAATTCTGTTTTTAATACAAAGGTAAACGTGTTGTTGAATCAAGTTGTTTTGTTATTTTTATATACTGGCTGCTAACAAGAAATAATAATCAGCGCCAACTAGCAACGTTGCTGAACAGTCGAAATTGGCTTTTGGCACTAAATATGTTTCCATTCCATTAGCAACGTCGCTGAACGATCAAAATTGGTTCTTGCCACTGAATATGTTTCTATCCCATTCTCGCAAAATAGACAATATATTTTTCTTGCCCACCTGCCACTTGTTTTCAGATTTTAAAATTGGACTAAAAAATGAAGTGTCATACAGGTTTTCTCTGGAGGATTTTTTTGGATAGAATGCAACCAAGCCTTCATCGTAGGATTTATTTAACCGGGCGTCTCGAATAGCAATAATTCATTGCATGCCATCTGTCAAACATCAAATATTGCGAAGTTGGCAATACATGGCGAACTTGGCAATGAGTTGTAATTTTTCTTGTTTGGCAGTAGTTTTTTATGTACTTACTTACTTATCTGGCGCTTACAACCGAAGGTCGGTTTTGGCCTCGTATAAGAAATTGCGCCAGCCATTTCTGTTCATCGCTTGCTGGCGCCAGTTGGAAACACCAAGTTTAGTCAGGTTATCCAACACCTGATCCTTCCAACGAAGATGTGGGCGTCCTCTTCTGCGTTGACCACCACCGGGCACCGAATCGAATATTTTTTTCGCTGGAGCGTCGTTTTCCATTCGCTCAACATGACCTAGCCAGCGAAGCCGCTCGATTTTAATGCGCTTAACTATGTCTATGTCAGCGTATACAGCTCGTGGTTCCATCGAATTCGGTACTCGCCATTGACGCAGATTGGACCGAAGATCTTACGAAGGATCTTTCTCTCGAAGGCTCCCAAAGTTTTTTCATCAGAACTGCTCAACGTCAAAGTTTGTGCTGCATATAATAGGACGGGCATGATTAGTGACTTATAGAGCGTGAGTTTTGTTCGTCGAGAGAGGGCTCTGCTTCTCAATTGCCTACTCAGCCCAAAGTAACACCTGTTGGCAAGAGTTATCCTTCGTTTTATCTCAATACTGACATCGTTGAAAGAGTTTACGCTGGATCCCAGGTAGACGAAGTCCTTAACAACCTCGAAGGAGATGTTGTCAACAGTGACGTGGTTTCCAAGACGCTGGGACTGTTTATTTGTTGACACTAGGTATTTCGTCTTATCTGCGTTCACTACAAGACCCATTCGACTCGACTCTTTCGCTAATCTGGAGAATGCTGCACTGACTTCGCGCGTATTATGGCCAATGATATCGATATCATCAGCATACGCCAGCAGCATAATACTTTTGTAGAATATCGTGCCACTGCGTCTCAAATCAGCAGCTCGGATGATCTTCTCCATCATCAGGTTGAAAAAGTCGCACGATAAGGAATCACCTTGTCTGAAACCTCGTTTGGTATCGAATGGAGGACTGAGGTCCCTCCCGATTTTAACTGTGCTGCTGGTGTTGCTCAGTGTCATTCTGCAAAGGCGGATGAGCTTTGCAGGAATACCAAATTCAGACATGGTGGAATATAGATGATTCCTTATTGGACTGTCGAAGGCGGCTTTGTAATCGACAAAAAGATGGTGTGTGTCGATTTGTTTTTCTAGGGTCTTCTCCAAGATTTGTCGTAGCGTAAATATCTGGTCTATGGTGGATTTGCCAGGTCTGAAGCCACACTCAGCTGGTTTACGATGGGCTTCAGTCTTTCACAAAGTACGCTCGACAGAACCTTATATGCGATATTCAGAAGGCTTATCCCACGGTAGTTGGCGCAAATTGTGGGATCGCCTTTCTTGTGGATTGGGCAGAGCACACTGAGGTTCCAATCGTTTGGAATGTATTCTTCCGACCATATTCTGCATAGAAGCTCATGAATGCATTTAAATAGAGCTTCGCCTCCATTCTTGAAGAGCTCAGCAGGTAAGCCATCGGCTCCTGCGGCTTTGTTGTTTTTAAGCCGAGCTATAGCTTTCAAGACTTCACTTTGTTCGGGCAGCGGAACTTCAACGCTGTCGTCCACAATTGGGGATTCCGGAATATCATCTCTATTGGCGGGATTGTTGTCGTCGTCGCCATTCAGAAGCCTAGAGAAGTGTTCCCTCCACATCATCAGTGTACTCTGGATATCTGTCACTAGATTCCCATTTTCATCCTTGCAGGAAGAGGCCCCGGTCTTGAAACCATCGGCCAGGCGTCTTATTTTTTCGAAAAATTTTCGGACCTCATTCCTGTCACCATGCATCTCAATTTTCTCGCACTCACGCATTTCCGCTTCCCTTTTCTTTCGCCTGAAAATGCGTCTCTCTTTCCTCCTCTTCTCTTTGTATCGCTCCTTAGCAGCACGCGTTACAACCGACTGCAGGGTGGCTTTGTAGGCGGCGTCTTTTTCTGCAGTGGCGTCGCGACACTCCTGGTCGTGCCACTGGTTTCGGCGAGAGCGGTGATAGCCTATCACCTCTTCGGCAGCCGTACGCATAGAGTGGGAAATATGATTCCACTGCGCGCATATATCGTCGATCGGAGGAGTGCTTTCTTGAAGCAGGAGTGAGAGTCGAGTAGCGAAGTCTTCGGCTGTTTGCTTTGATTGCAGCTTTTCGACGTCTAGCTTTCTCTGTGATGGATTGCGCGCATTCTTGGTTGCGCACAGGCGTGTATGGATCTTGGCTGCGACAAGATAATGATCCGAGTCTATATTGGCACCACGGATCGTGCGTACATATAAAACACTGGAAGAGTGCCTTCCGTCAATCAAAACGTGATCAATTTGGTTGCGCGTCTTTTGATCAGGAGACAGCCAAATTGCTTTATGAATATTGAGATGCTTGAATCTAGTGCTACTAACGACCATGTTTCGCGCTGCGGCAAAGTCAATCAGTCTCATTCGTTATCGGAGGTATTGTCGTGGAGGCTGAACTTTCCGACTGTTGGACCAAAGATATTTTCTTTTCCCACCTTGGCGTTGAAGTCTCCAAGCACGATTTTTATGTCGTGGCGGGGGCTGCGCTCATAAGCATCTTCAAGGTGCTCGTAGAAGCTGTCTTTCGTCTCATCGTCTTTGTCTTCTGTCGGAGCGTGCGCACAAATCAGGCTTATGTTGAAAAATCTTGCCTTGACACGGATTATGGCAAGTCGTTCGTTCACAGGTGTGAATCGCAGAACATGATGTCGTAGTCTCTTGCCAACCACGAATCCGCATCCAAATTCGTGCTTCTCCGCATGGCCGCTGTAGTAGATATCACAGGATGCTTGCCGTGAGCAACCCTGTCCCTTCCATCGCATTTCTTGGATTGCAGTGATATCAGCCTTGTATCTTTCTAAGATATCTATCAGTTGGATAGAGGCACCATACCAATTAAGGGTTCGGACGTTCCAGGTGCATTTTCGTAAATCATTGTCAGTTTTTCGTTTGTGGTAGTCGTCATCAGATTTGGGGATCATTTTTATCTTATTTCTTTTTCGTTTCATTGAATTTTGTTTTTACGTGGTGGGCATCAAACCCAACGCACAACCCTTTAAAGGCAGCCCGCCGCTCAGATTAGCCGTCAAACTAACGGTTGCCAGTTTGCCGTTTCTAGAGGACACCACGCAGAGGTTTGAGTCGACTTGAGACTAGTTCGACATGGATAATGCTGGCCTCACCAGGTTGAGGCAGTCAGACACGTTGCCATGTGAAGATCGCCCCCTTGACCCTCACGCGTTGCCTTGTGAGGATCGTGAGTTTTTTATGTGCTGAAAATTAAAAAACAAAAAAAAATAACTGGCCATTTAAGCCCTTGATAGGACTTTGGCCTAGCTTCTTATGATCATCAGCTGAAAATTAAAGCTGCTGCAAAAATTAAAGAAATTGAATTTAAGGCTAGAAATTTTAAAAATTATATTAAGTTCTTAAAAATGGAGTGGTGTGGAGAAGGAATTTATAAAGTAATAAATTTATACCGGCAATTTAAGTGCTGATTTAAAGCATCAAGCGCCTTACTAATTTGTTCGGCGCCATTTTAAAAATGAAAATAACAGTTTTAAAATCTGGTTTAGCTGTGTTCAATATATGTGTTTCTTTTTTGCATATGATCAAGGTCTGATTTGTTGTCAGATTCTGTCGACGATCTCAGAATTTTTTCTGATCACAAGCAATCAGACACCATGAAATTTACTGATTTTGCTTATATAAAACAGCAAATCACATATTTTAGGATTTGGATTTATAAAGATATCCAAAATGTTTCATAAACAAATCGGATCAATCTATGTTTGATCTGAGGTTGTCAACTCATGGCATGATCGGTTTTGATCTGTTTCTACTCAGATGTGTGGTCTGACATAAAAACGAAAAACACCTATTGCTAGTCGAGACGCACCGTAAAGTAATTTTTTTTATTGGGCAACCCTGAATAACAACAGCTGAAAAACTTTGCACGACAGCTGTTCCCTTTGCAGAAGTGTGTAAACAAAAATTCTTGTCGCTTTCAATTTGATAAATTTGTAAAATAATTTACTTCCAAATATTACTCAACATGGATTATGAATTTAAAATGAAAACTCAGATAGAAAGAACGAAGGTGGAAGATCTTTTCAACTACGAAGGTTGCAAGGTTGGTCGTGGCACCTATGGACATGTTTATAAAGCAAAATGGAAGGAGACCAGCGATGGTAAGGAATATGCACTAAAGCAAATCGATGGTACGGGACTATCCATGTCGGCATGTCGTGAAATAGCACTGCTACGCGAACTTAAGCATCAGAATGTGATTACTCTGATTCGAGTGTTTCTCTCGCACAATGACCGCAAAGTATTTTTACTTATCGACTATGCTGAGCATGATCTGTGGCACATCATTAAATTTCATCGTGCGGCTAAGGCTGCCAAAAAACAAGTTGTCGTGCCTCGGGGTATGGTCAAAAGCTTGCTTTATCAAATTTTGGATGGTATTCATTACTTACACAGCAATTGGGTACTGCATCGTGATTTAAAACCGGCTAATATACTGGTAATGGGCGATGGCAACGAGCGAGGGAGAGTAAAGATCGCTGATATGGGCTTTGCGAGACTGTTCAACGCGCCTCTAAAGCCGCTCGCCGACTTAGATCCGGTGGTTGTAACATTCTGGTATCGTGCGCCGGAACTTCTGCTTGGTGCTCGGCATTATACAAAGGCTATTGACATTTGGGCTATTGGGTGTATATTTGCTGAGCTCCTCACATCAGAGCCGATCTTTCACTGCAGACAGGAGGACATTAAAACAAGCAATCCATATCATCATGATCAGTTGGATCGTATATTTAATGTTATGGGATTTCCACAAGACAAAGATTGGGAAGATATAAAAAAAATGCCAGAACATCACACTCTTACTAAAGACTTTAAGCGTTCTACTTACTCTACATGCTCGTTGGCCAAATATATGGAACGACATAAAATCAAACCAGACAGCAAAGCTTTTCACTTATTGCAAAAGCTGCTGTTAATGGATCCCAACAAACGTATCACATCAGAACAGGCCATGCAAGATCCATATTTTCAAGAGGAACCACTGCCCACACAGGATGTCTTCGCGGGTTGCCCCATACCATATCCGAAACGCGAATTTCTTACTGATGATGATCAAGAGGATAAGAGCGATAATAAGCAACGCCAGCAGCAGCAACAGCAACAACAGCAGCAGCAACAACAGCAACAACAACAACAGCAGCAGCAGCAGCATCAACAGCAACAACAACAACAGCAATCTCAGCATCATGAGCCAAGTAGCAAACGTGTACGCTTGTCTGGACCAGGTGGTGGCGGTCAACAGCAGCAAGTACAGCAACAAGATTTCCACCACCAGCAACAACAACAGCAACAACAACAAATGATGTTTAATCAACAACAACAGAACTTTCAACAAAGGTTTTAAATTGTTTCACATGCGGAAATTTCTGAATAAACTTTACACTGCGAAATATATCAGAAGAGAAGTTAAATAAATTTTCGTTGTTGGAAATGCAAGACTTATTACTAACTTGCTAAGATGTGATCTTCGAGGATGCTAAGAAAATGATAACAGTAACAGAAATATAAATCTACGAATAATATTACCTTTTTAAAAAAATTGTGTATCAAAAAGTACTGCCCGCATATCATTTTAGATTTTTGCCTTAAAGCTGTATTTCTTTCTATTTATTTTAAATCAACTTGTTTTTATAATGTTTTAATATTTCAGAGATCTCATGATTTTGTTATTTTAAAAGCCAGAAATGTCGAAAAACTAATAAGAGATATGAATCGCACGAGGTTTAAATATTTTTTTAAGGGGCATTCGAGTTCGCTCGAAAAATATATATTTTTATTATTTGATACATACTATACTTTTGATATTTATGGCCACTTCAAAATATTATTTAAATTTTAAGAATAAAGTAATTGTATTTTTATATGAACAATTATGTTGTAATAAAAGAGAATTTCAAAAAGAAACAAATTGAAGGGTAAAAAAATAGTGTTTAGTGAGCTTTACGGGCCGGTGAAATCATTGGTCATACTTCTTTAAAAATTTGATCGGCGAGAGTGTTACCGTCAAAAGCGAACGCTATAGTTCCATGATTGCACACTACTTCGTAGTCCAATTGAATGGGATGATTGAAGAAATGTTCTACAACAGGACGGCACAACATGCCGTACAGCTTAGCAAACAATCGACTTACTGAAGAAAACATTTGGATTATTTTCTCTGAGATTATGTGAAGTCATCGGCTTAGGCGAGGATATTAGCATCTGTGGATGACTTGGAAGACAACATTGTGCGAACCATTGTCGAGATACGGCCCAAATCCTTGAAAAAGTAGTAGAAAATTTGACTCTCAGAATGTGCCACATTTGAGCAAGTCGCGGTGGCCACATGCCCGAAATCATTTGAACACTAATGATTAAATTAATTATCTTACCAATAAAGCTAATTTCCAGTTTGAAATTATGTAATTCAAGTATTTTATTTAAATTTAAAGTTCGACACATCTAAAAAAACACCCTTTATTTTATATAAATACTTTAATTTTATTTTTATTTTAAAGTTAAAGAATTCTAGAGATTATTGTATATTTAACTTTTTATATAATGGTAAAAAAATATGTTTTCGAATTTAGTACGGTTTTTTTTCTTACAGAAAATTAATTTTTGAATTTATGGTTGTCTTTTATTTTTTAGGAATCTATCTACATGTTTTTACTTTACAAAAATAAATGCACACTGTCTTCAGGTTATTTCTGATGCTTAATACCACTTTGTAAAACGCTGAACGGCTTTGTTCCAGGTATCCATACGTATCTTTATTTCTATTCCTTTCTGTGGACACGGTAAAAATAAGCGGTCAATTTTACGAAATTTTCGTAGGTGCTCTACGTCAGACCAAAGACCAAAATTTAAGCCTGCCATATAGGATGCTCCCATTATGCTGGATTCAGAGTTTTTAGCGCGTTCGACTTGAATACCTGTTGCATCTGCCAAAAATTGGCACACAAAGTTGTTACGCGAGACACCACCATCGACTCTGTAAAAAATATAGTTATTAAAAATATATTTATTTTCCACAAAAAAAACATACTTTAATTTCTTAAGTTTATAGCTCGTTTCATGTTCTGTCGTCTCGCACAATTGCGCCAAGCGAAATGCAATACTTTCTAATATGGCACGAATTAAATGCGCGTGCGTGGTAGATGGAGTTATACCAAAAAATCCTGATGCAGCTTTATGATCATTTATTGGAGGCTAAAAAACAAAAATTAAAAGTGTTTCAAGGCAAGACATAAAATATTCCCACTCCCAATCCACTAAATGCCGGCACAAAGAAGACGCCACCAGTATCTCCTACAGATTCAGCTATCGCTGACGTGTCTTTCGGATCGTTTATAAGACCACATGATTTGGCCCACGCAATAACTGTGCCCATGTCATGAGCAGCCCCCTCGACGCAGTATGTGGTTTGTAATTGATTTGAATTATAACGAAATTGCCAGGCAACTAGTGGGTACATGCCCAGAAGAGATGCATGACAATTGGGACCAGTTATTAAATTCAAGAAGGCGCCCGTACCCATTGTAATTTTAACATCGCCCTCATCAAAGCAGTGTGAGCCCCACATGGCTGCTGTTTGATCACTGATGGAAGATGTTATGGGTATATAAACTCCATTCCAATCTGGGTCGTGCTGTTGAAATGCCGCAGGATGTACACAGCCGAATTCTTTGTATGCATTGTTAACAATTTTTGGTAAGAGAGACACCTTAAAAGAAAAGAAATAATACGCAATTTTTAAGCTTAACTATCGATAATACGATATTCGATAATTCTACGGATCCACCAAATGAAATAACGGCCCAAACACAAAAAGAAAAAAAAAATAAGATCTAAAAATTTTACAATAAATTTTCGATGTGATTAATTTTTTTAGATGTTATTTCATTGTTTGTTTCGGACGTTCGAGGATAGTCCCAGAAGTACTCAACCTAACAAAGAAAACTCAAAAAATTTTGGAAAAAATATCTTTTATTATCTACCTAGTCCCTTTTAAGTTCGATACACCGAGAAAAAAAAATTAAATTAACAAAAAATCTAGTATAATTTATAAGATATCTTCGGCAATTTGGCCGAAGCCTCCTGAGTTTTTCGTCAAAACATCTAAGTTTTACATGTTTAACTTACCGATATTGATTTGGATAACTTAACTAAGTATTTTGTAATTGTAAATTATGGCTTCGACAGTTTATTGTAGAGTGCTTGCTTAATCTGACGAACATAGTGTTTAAGTCCATACCATTTTGATAAAGTGTCAAAGTTTTTGATGGCTTACCTACACTATTGATTAATATGTTATATACTTGACTTGGGTGAATCAGACATTTTTTTTAGAGTATCAAAGTATTTGCTTTCGAAGCAATGTATTAAACAATATATTACTTTGGTGAATAAGCACAAGTTTTTCATTTCCATACAAATTGGTTCCACCCAAGCCGGCTTATGTGATTTTACTATTGTTTTTTCTCGGTGTACATTTTTCGCACCGATGTTCAATAACTACGGTACCCTATTTATAGTGAGAACTGTGGAGCTCCTCAAAATAGCAACCAACCGCAGACTCCACCTCTTTATTGTTGGGAAGATGATGGCTGCCAAACAAATACTGAACAACCTAGCATCGTCAAACTTAAGCTTTATAAGGTTGGTACTTTCTATCATAGTCATTCTTTTTAAACAACAAGGTTAGCTCGGGTACTTCTAGAACCATCCTCGTAATTCCATAATGTAATAACAACCAAATTAAAATATTTTAAGCTCAATCGAAAAGGAAATAAATTCCCAAATATTGGGACTTATTTAATTTTTTGCTGAGCTGTTCTTTAATTTTTTTGGATATTATACCATTTATTGACTGTAGGCATTATATTTGGGTATTACTTCAAAGGAGGTTATTTAATTTGGGGATAATTTTGAGAAGCCTAGACCTACATCTATTCCGAATAATAAGTTGCTCATTGGAGTCCAATCCAGTATAAAAGGATCAAAAAGTCCAGTTCCTGTGGCTGAGGTTATATCGGTGATATGCTCCACATTTGGTTCGAGACCATTGCCGGACCTAAAAGTTTAAAGAACTTGTTTTTTTTAATGTCTTATTCGTTACAATGTATAAAGTACACAAGATTCATTGATTCTGGATATAGTTTTGTCGAAAATGCTTAATATAACCCTTGAATATAGAATAGGATACATTCAAATTGATTTACGAAGTGGTTTCAATGGTTTGCAATGGCTTTTTTTGTAGAGGAGTTATCATAGTATAATTCTCAAGGTGGGCGTTATGCTGACTATTTTTGTTAAATAAGTTATAATCAGCAAGTGTAAGTTTTTTTTTTTGCACTGAAAAGTTGTTCAAAGACAACAAAATGCTGCCTTCTTCTACTCTCTAGCAAATAAGATAGAAACAACTGAATCAAATAAATATTATATCAATTGGTCAAAATATTTTTAAGAAATCTAGAACACCCCAAACCCAGTTGTGTTACTTGCAAGCAGAGGCGCAACCAGGGTTTTGGGGGGAGTTTTATAATTATATGTATATATACATATATAGATATATATATATCTATATATAAATAGGCGTAGGCAAAACAGTTAAGAACCATTTTTTCCCGTATTTCTCAACCGATTTTGATAATTTTTTTAGATCAATAAGAGTAGGGAGAGAAAGAGTGCACCGAGTATATATGGTGGGCGTGGCACATCCCATACAACCCGAATTTGC
This sequence comes from Pherbina coryleti, assembly GCA_943735915.1. NCBI lineage: Eukaryota > Metazoa > Arthropoda > Insecta > Diptera > Sciomyzidae > Pherbina > Pherbina coryleti. Next base: position 76,033,921 of record OX030952.1, on the reverse strand, counting down.
GATATCGAATAGCTTTAGAGTTATAGGTCACACAGCCTCGGAAATAGGTATTCGACCTCAAATCACACGTACCATTCCATAAGCAACATTTTATAGGCGTTGAAAGAGGGGCGTGGCACTTTTCAGCAGCCCAAATTTTCGGTATAAGTTTCGAGCTGTAAGTCATGAATCAATGAAACTCAGTAGGAACTTCCTATTTAGTCGTGTTCTTCGACTGGAAAAATTGAATGAGCATTAGACAAGGGGGTGTGGCACCACCCATACAAATCAAAGTTTTTATATCGAATAGCTTTGGAAGTAAATTTCAAATAACAATGAAACTCAACATGGAGTTCCGACTTGGTGATATCCTTCTAGAAGAAAGTAGAATATGGGAAGTAGAGTCCTGGTACAGGCATTGGACAAAGGGATGCAGCTCCGAATATATAAGCCAAATTTTTGATATCGAATAGCTTAGAAAGTAAAAGTAACAGAACATGGAAACTCAGAGTGGAGTTACTATTTTGTGATTTTCTGCTGATGGTGAGTGAAGAAGGAAAAAAATGTTTTCAGTAAAAATACAAAAAAAAAAAATTAAATTTAAATGGTCGAATTTCGACCGCAGGCGACTCTAGTAATATAAAATGTACGTAACTATAGTGGCTATGGTGTAATGAGTCCAAATATTGCACTCAAAACGTTAATTCTACCACAATGGCAGCAAACACAATGATTAAATTACACGGTGTTACAAAATGAAAACAAATCAAAAAACTTGCCTCAAGACATAGAAGAGGTAGTAGGCCTGGTTGAACATAAGATAACTGCATACTTAGTTTTTTGAATATACCCTCAAAATCGGGATTTGTGGTCAAAAAACCGATTTTAGGTAGGTGCATGTATAGTTTGTTATGTAACTCCGTTATATCTAGCTCAATTTTAAAAATTTAAACATTGATAAAAAGAAGAAAAATATACCCTTAATATAATATATAGACCGTTTTTTTACAAAAAGAATTGACAAAGTTACAGGCAAAATCATTTGAAAATTTCTCATTTTTTTTAAGTTTTTCAACTTCAACAACGTTTTGTTAACAAATTTTGTTTTGTGGCACTATTAGTTTTAGCAGGATTCTAAAAGCCTGTTAAATTTTGCGTTCAACAAGCTATCATTTACTTCAATTGGCTGAAATACAAAAGCACTATCGAATTTTTAGTATTCGTAATAAAATACAAAAAAAATTTTTTTTTTTTCTAAAAATGTTTTTTTGACCTTTTTCGTTTAAATATATTATCATAAAGCTGGTGTATTGCCCGGATGTGACGGAACTGTTTGCAGTTTTCAACCACAAACACGCTCCGAATGAATGGCGTTTGTTTATTGAGGGATCTTGCAAGAGTATGATTTATTTAAAAACTTTTTGTGTGATTCTTGATATGTTAAATTCTGATATATGTATGTCGCCGACTTAAAGGCTCTAACAATACTGTTTGGAATGCAAGGTGGATATACCAAGTATCCTTGCATTATTTGCGAATGGGATAGTCGTGCGACTAATAAATATAAGGATGTTCCACCATGCTTAGAACATCCTACACGTGTTTCACTTGATTGCCCTTTTCTTCCCACTAATCTATCATCTCATTTTCGAACCAAGGCAGACTTGACTGAATAGGTATTTCACCTGAAATCCTTGGTTCAAAGCTAAAAAAAAAAAAATCTGATTGCAGCGTTTCCTAGGTTAAGTGAGGCCAAAATCAAAGAAAGTATCCTGCACGTTCAAATCTTTTATAAAAGTTATTTATTCATTTCGGTTATTCTAAGGTTTATTTGTGGGCCCACAAATTTGGAAAATTTTCTTGGACACTGATTTCGTTTCTAAATTAAATCCAGTTGAAAAAAAGAGCTTGGAATAGTTTAATTTCGTTATGCATTTATTTCCTCGGCAAGAAGAAGAGTCGAAATTACTTAGATGTTGTGAATGAATTTTTAAGTGCCTACGAAAAAATGGGCTGCAATATGTCAATCAAAATACATTTTTTGCACTCCCATATAAACTTTTTCCCGAATAGCCTTGGGCAGTTTAGGGATGAACAAGGAGAAAGGTTCCACCAGGAGATGGAAGCTATAGAAACCGGCTTTTAGGGAAAAAATTCCATAAACATGCTGGCAGACTACTGCTGGTCCCTAAAACGTGAAATCGATTACAATATATATAAACGAAAAAGGTCAAATAAACATTTTTAGAAAAAAAAAAAAAAAAAATAAAATTTTTTTTGTATTTTATTACGAATACTAAAAATTCGATAGTGCTTTTGTATTTCAGCCAATTGAAGTAAATGATAGCTTGTTGAACGCAAAATTTAACAGGCTTTCAGAATCCTACTAAAACTAATAGTGCCAAAAAACAAAATTTGTTAACAAAACGTTGTTAAAGTTGAAAAAATTAAAAAGAAATGAGAAATTTTCAAATGATTTTACCTGTAACTTTGTCAATTCTTTTTGTAAAAAAACGGTCTATATATTATATTAAGGGTATATTTTTCTTCTTTTTATCAATGTTTAAATTTTTAAAATTGAGCTAGATATAACGGAGTTACATAACAAACTATACATGCACCTACCTAAAATCGGTTTTTTGACCACAAATCCCGATTTTGAGGGTATATTCACAAAACTAAGTATGCAGTTATCTTATGTCTAACTAGACCTACAACCTCTACTATGTCTCGAGCCGAGTTTATTTTCACTGTTACACCGTGTTATTATAAACAATTATTTATTAGAATTTCTTATGCGTTTCATTAACATTTTGTTTTTACGTGGTGGGCTTCAAACCCAACGCACAACCCTTTAAAGGCAGGGGGAGCCCGCCGCTCACATTAGCCGTCAAACTAACGGTTGCCAGTTTGCCGTTTCTAAAGGACACCACGCAGAGGTTTGAGTCGACTTGAGACGAGTTCGACATGGATAATGCTGGCCTCACCAGGTTGAGGCAGTCAGACACGTTGCCATGTGAAGATCGCCCCCTTGACCCTCACGCGTTGCCTTGTGAGGATCGTCCTCCAGAATATGGTCGGAAGAATGCATTCCAAACGATTGGAACCTCAGTGGGCTCTGCCCAATCCACAAGAAAGGCGATCCCACAATTTGCGCCAACTACCGTGGGATAAGCCTTCTGAATATCGCATATAAGGTTCTGTCGAGCATACTATGTGAAAGACTGAAGCCCATCGTAAACCAGCTGATTGGACCTTATCAGTGTGGCTTCAGACCTGGCAAATCCACCATAGACCAGATATTTACGCTACGACAAATCTTGGAGAAGACCCTAGAAAAACAAATCGACACACACCATCTTTTTGTCGATTACAAAGCCGCCTTCGACAGTCCAATAAGGAATCATCTATATTCCACCATGTCTGAATTTGGTATTCCTGCAAAGCTCATCCGCCTTTGCAGAATGACACTGAGCAACACCAGCAGCACAGTTAAAATCGGGAAGGACCTCACTCCTCCATTCGATACCAAACGAGGTTTTAGACAAGGTGATTCCTTATCGTGCGACTTTTTCAACCTAATGATGGAGAAGATCATCCGAGCTGCTGATTTGAGACGCAGTGGCACGATATTCTACAAAAGTATTATTCTGCTGGCGTATGCTGATGATATCGATATCATTGGCCATAATACGCGCGAAGTCAGTGCAGCATTCTCCAGGTTAGCGAAAGAGTCGAGTCGAATGGGTCTTGCAGTGAACGCAGATAAGACGAAATACCTAGTGCCAACAAATAAACAGTCCCAGCGTCTTGGAAACCACGTCACTGTTGACAACATCTCCTTCGAGGTTGTTAAGGACTTCGTCTACCTGGAATCCAGCGTAAACTCTTTCAACGATGTCAGTATTGAGATAAAACGAAGGATAACTCTTGCCAACAGGTGTTACTTTGGGCTGAGTAGGCAATTGAGAAGCAGAGCCCTCTCTCGACGAACAAAACTCACGCTCTATAAGTCACTAATCATGCCCGTCCTATTATATGCAGCACAAACTTGGACGTTGAGCAGTTCTGATGAAAAGACTTTGGGAGCCTTCGAGAGAAAGATCCTTCGTAAGATCTTCGGTCCAATCTGCGTCAATGGCGAGTACCGAATTCGATGGAACCACGAGCTGTATGATCTGTACGCTGACATCGACATAGTTAAGCGTATTAAAATCGAGCGGCTCCGCTGGCTAGGTCATGTTGAGCGAATGGAAAACGACGCTCCAGCGAAAAAAATATTCGATTCGGTGCCCGGTGGTGGTCAACGCAGAAGAGGACGCCCACATCTTCGTTGGAAGGATCAGGTGTTGGATAACCTGACTACACTTGGTGTTTCCAACTGGCGCCAGCAAGCGCAAAATAGAAATGGCTGGCGCAATTTCTTACACGAGGCCAAAACCGACTTACGGTTGTAAGCGCCAGATAAGTAAGTAAGTAAGTATTTATTAGAATAGAAAAAGTTTTCATTAAAAAGACTTTAGTTACAGGATTAAGGCGATTAAGAATAATAAGATATCGACGTCCAAAATGGAAAAAAGTCACAATTTTGCGTAGGCTGCTCTTTTGAAACTCTGTGTATTTAAAATTTTTTAACGGATTTGCAAAAACTTTTTTACTTTATAGAAAATCACTGGAATTTTAGTAAACATTTTATTTTTTTTTATTATCTTTTTTTTTAAAGAAATTAAAAACAAAAAAAAATTTTTAAATAAATTGTATTAAAATTCAAGTTCAATTGATAAGATATTTTTTATAATGTAAGCATCATTCACGACTTGAAAAACTTCTCTTTAGTGACTTTCTGGAATTAAAGACATCAGGACCATCTTGCTTAAGACTCCAACAATAGTCTGCCATCATATGTTTGTCCCATCTTTCTTGGTAATGGTTTTCCATTATTTTCATGTCCTGATGGAAATCTTGTTCTAATGATTCTAGTTTCCTAAATTCTCAGTGAAGTGGGATAAATGGCTGTGCAGATAGTGAACCGTGATGTTAATATCACATCCAAGATCCCTAAAACTATTAAGCATGTTGGTCACTAGTTCCTCAAAATGACTTGATTTGCAACTGCCTAAAAAGTTCTTGACAAGTAATTCAAATGACACCCATGCCTTTCGCTCAAAGTTAGTCATCGAGGCTTAAAAGTAAGGGTCTCTAATTAACTAACTTATCTGCCATAAAACCAGCTTTAAGCTTTTCTGAACTTATTCCCGGCATTTTGCTACTTATATAAGAAAACATACTCTAAAAGTATTTATTTCGTACTTGAATTTTAATACAATTAATTTAAAAAAGTGTTTTCTTTTTAATTTCTTTAAAAAATGCAAGATAAAATAAAAAACTAAAATGTTTATTAAAATTCCAGAGATTTCCTATCAAGTAAAGAAAAAGTTTTTGTAAGCCCATTAAAAAATGTTAAATATACAGGGTTTCAAAAGAGCAGCCTACGTACAATTATGACTTTTTTCCCACTTTGTACGTCGATATCTTTAAAACTGTCATAGGTATTGTAAAAGGTATTGGAAAAGTTGAAAGGACTAGTATTTCTTCATTGAAATTCATCATCGTATTACAAATCGGTAAATCAGTGTAATAGATATAGCAAAGTTATCAGAAAAAGAACTGATTTTCATGTTTTTGCCTACAGCTTAAAAACTCGAGCTGATGGAGAAAAACGGAGTCTATATCTGAAATCAGGAAACCATATTTGTCTATAATCAGCTGAAAAACCTCAAATCAAAATATCTGTCGCGAAATGTTATGCTTCAACCGTAATCGATTTAAAATTTAATTTGGGTTTTTCGCGCTTTTGATAAAAACAAGTCATTACTTATAATGTTTTTCTTTTTGTGGCAATAATTTGGGAGAGGGAGGGGGGGTGGGTTTAAACCCCAAAATCCCCATTTGGTTGCGCTTCTGCTTGTAAGGACTTTACAAAACGACGCATGTTTTCGGGATATCAAATATACTAAAACTGCAATGATCATTAACCAGTAAGGGCGTTGTAAGGAAGTAAGTAATGCTACTTTCAATCGCCCTGGCTAAAGTAAAAGCAGTTTCAATGTATATATAAAACGAACTCTTTATTGTACAGTGGACCCCCGGTAATCCGGCCCCTGTCTAATTCCCTGTAATCCGACTTATCTATTATTATTGAATATTTTTTGGACAATCTTCGCTAATGAAAATAATGCATTATTGAACAGGTTACTTACTTGCACTTATTGGTATTGATTGATTCATATTATGATTTTTATTCATAATTTTTGATTATTTTAGTATGTACATTTGTTGGTGGCGGCCGTGGCGCAGTCGATAGAGTCCGTTACCCACACGCCAGAGAACCCTGGTTCAATTTCCATCCAACACAGAAAGTATTTTCAATTAAATTAATTTTTCTGTTCGGCCGACACCTCTCTGCAGACAATGGCAAACCTCAGAGAGTAAATATTGTCATGTAAAACTTCTTGAGAACATGCACATTAGCTGTTCGGAGTCGGCATAAAACTAGTAGGTCCAGTTCTCGATCAATTGTGTACAAACATTTAATAACACGCACAACACAATTTGATCCTACGAAATTCAGTCAAAGTCCTTTCAAGGGCTGAAATGGCCAGTTTATTATTATTATTACATTTGTTTGTACACAATTACTTCCTAATGTAAAGTTATTATTTTTTGTAAGTTCTATAGCATTAATAACGTTAATTTTATAATAAAACGTAAGCTCTCTATTGTGTTGTTCAATTTCCTAAATTTGGAATACAAAATGAAGTATGATTTGTACTTCAGAGTATAACATATAGAATCTTATCATTGGATCTGTAATTTGTCGGATTACAAGGTACTCTTTTGTAAAAAATTCCGGGCTATAGGGGTCTTAGGCACTACTCTATAATCCTATAAATTCGAAAGTTCGACACTGCCCTGCAAAACGTTTGTCGGATTACCGGGGGTCCACTATATTTGATTACAAAATGTACCTACTATTTTGTTTCAAAATTTGTACATATTCAAAAGGAAATCAGCCATAAAATGTGCCAAAGATGTGGATTATATCTTAATTAAATATAAATATAGTATAAATAAAGTATAATTAAATATAGAATTGTATATATAGGAAAGGGTAGTTTTTAGAGATGGCTTAGTGCTGAAATTTTACCGAGCTGTACGTCGATTTTACAGTTGACATAGTTGTCCATCCATGGGGAATAATTGGATTAACCATAGATCGTCCGATTTAACTCCTTTACATTATTTTCTCTGGGGTTATGTGAAATTTTCGAGATATGGTCCCAAATGCTTGCACCACATTCCAGCTAACCGCGGTGGCCACATGACCGAAATTTCAATTCAAAGTTCTACACCTCTAAAAAAAATATCTTGTATATCGATGGCTTAATATAGAAAAGGCGTAATTAGTTTTTTTTCTAAATAACGTTTTTAATATATTCTGGTAAACCACTCTCAAATACACCTCTTTGTGTAAAAAAAAAATCAATGTGTTTTTTTGTTGTTCTTGTTGCCTATTGTAATTAAAAACTTTATGAAAAAAGTTTTCATATCCAAAGTTTTCCAAATCTTATTCAGTTCTTTTCTTCTCTCGTAAAGTAACAAAAAATCGAGTTACGCCTTTTCTATATTAAGCCATCAATATATACCTCTACTAGCTGGTACCCGACGCGTTGCTGTCGTAGCAAAAAAGATATCTATCTATATCTGAATCTCAAACTCAGTCTCAATCTCAATCTCAATCTCAATCTCAATCTCAATCTCAATCTCAATCTCAATCTCAATCTCAATCTCAACCTCAATCTTAATCTCAATCTCTATTTCTATTTTTATTTCTAGTTCTTTTTCTATCTCTATCTCTATTTCTATCTCTATCTCTATCTCTATCTCTATCTCTACCTCTATCTCTATCTCTATCTCTATCTCTATCTCTATCTCTATCTCTATCTCTATCTCTATCTCTATCTCTATCTCTATCTCTATCTCTATCTCTATCTCTATCTCTATCTCTATCTCTATCTCTATCTCTATCTCTATCTCTATCTCTATCTCTATCTCTATCTCTATCTCTATCTCTATCTCTATCTCTATCTCTATCTCTATCTCTATCTCTATCTCTATCTCTATCTCTATCTCTATCTCTATCTCTATCTCTATCTCTATCTCTATCTCTATCTCTATCTCTATCTCTATCTCTATCTCTATCTCTATCTCTATCTCTATCTCTATCTCTATCTCTACCTCTATCTCTATCTCTATCTCTATCTCTATCTCTATCTCTATCTCTATCTCTATCCTTATCTCTATCTCTATCTCTATCTATATCTCTATCTCTATCTCTATCTCTATCTCTATCTCTATCTCTATCTCTATCTCTATCTCTATCTCTATCTCTATCTCTATCTCTATCTCTATCTCTATCTCTATCTCTATCTCTATCTCTATCTCTATCTCTATCTCTATCTCTATCTCTATCTCTATCTCTATCTCTATCTCTATCTCTATCTCTATCTCTATCTCTATCTCTATCTCTATCTCTATCTCTATCTCTATCTCTATCTCTATCTCTATCTCTATCTCTATCTCTATCTCTATCTCTATCTCTATCTCTATCTCTATCTCTATCTCTATCTCTATCTCTATCTCTATCTCTATCTCTATCTCTATCTCTATCTCTATCTCTATCTCTATCTCTATCTCTATCTCTATCTCTATCTCTATCTCTATCTCTATCTCTATCTCTATCTCTATCTCTATCTCTATCTCTATCTCTATCTCTATCTCTATCTCTATCTCTATCTCTATCTCTATCTCTATCTCTATCTCTATCTCTATCTCTATCTCTATCTCTATCTCTATCTCTAACTCTATTTCTTTCTCTATCTCTATCTCTATCTCTATCTCTATCTCTATCTCTATCTCTATCTCTATCTCTATCTCTATCTCTATCTCTATCTCTATCTCTATCTCTATCTCTATCTCTATCTCTATCTCTATCTCTATCTCTATCTCTATCTCTATCTCTATCTCTATCTCTATCTCTATCTCTATCTCTATCTCTATCTCTATCTCTATCTCTATCTCTATCTCTATCTCTATCTCTATCTCTATCTCTATCTCTATCTCTATCTCTATCTCTATCTCTATCTCTATCTCTATCTCTATCTCTATCTCTATCTCTATCTCTATCTCTATCTCTATCTCTATCTCTATCTCTATCTCTATCTCTATCTCTATCTCTATCTCTATCTCTATCTCTATCTCTAACTCTATTTCTTTCTCTATCTCTATCTCTATCTCTATCTCTATCTCTATCTCTATCTCTATCTCTATCTCTATCTCTATCTCTATCTCTATCTCTATCTCTATCTCTATCTCTATCTCTATCTCTATCTCTATCTCTATCTCTATCTCTATCTCTATCTCTATCTCTATCTCTATCTCTATCTCTATCTCTATCTCTATCTCTATCTCTATCTCTATCTCTATCTCTATCTCTATCTCTATCTCTATCTCTATCTCTATCTCTATCTCTATCTCTATCTCTATCTCTATCTCTATCTCTATCTCTATCTCTATCTCTATCTCTATCTCTATCTCTATCTCTATCTCTATCTCTATCTCTATCTCTATCTCTATCTCTATCTCTATCTCTATCTCTATCTCTATCTCTATCTCTATCTCTATCTCTATCTCTATCTCTATCTCTATCTCTATCTCTATCTCTATCTCTAACTCTATTTCTTTCTCTATCTCTATCTCTATCTCTATCTCTATCTCTATCTCTATCTCTATCTCTATCTCTATCTCTATCTCTATCTCTATCTCTATCTCTATCTCTATCTCTATCTCTATCTCTATCTCTATCTCTATCTCTATCTCTATCTCTATCTCTATCTCTATCTCTATCTCTATCTCTATCTCTATCTCTATCTCTATCTCTATCTCTATCTCTATCTCTATCTCTATCTCTATCTCTATCTCTATCTCTATCTCTATCTCTATCTCTATCTCTATCTCTATCTCTATCTCTATCTCTATCTCTAACTCTATTTCTTTCTCTATCTCTATCTCTATCTCTATCTCTATCTCTATCTCTATCTCTATCTCTAACTCTATTTCTTTCTCTATCTCTATCTCTATCTCTATCTCTATCTCTATCTCTATCTCTATCTCTATCTCTATCTCTATCTCTATCTCTATCTCTATCTCTATCTCTATCTCTATCTCTATCTCTATCTCTATCTCTATCTCTATCTCTATCTCTATCTCTAACTCTATTTCTTTCTCTATCTCTATCTCTATCTCTATCTCTATCTCTATCTCTATCTCTATCTCTATCTCTATCTCTATCTCTATCTCTATCTCTATCTCTATCTCTATCTCTATCTCTATCTCTATCTCTATCTCTATCTCTATCTCTATCTCTATCTCTATCTCTATCTCTATCTCTATCTCTATCTCTATCTCTATCTCTATCTCTATCTCTATCTCTATCTCTATCTCTATCTCTATCTCTATCTCTATCTCTATCTCTATCTCTATCTCTATCTCTATCTCTATCTCTATCTCTATCTCTATCTCTTTCTCTATCTCTATCTCTATCTCTATCTCTATCTCTATCTCTAAATGGACGACTCGTGTAAATTGATAACCAAATTTCGAGGCTATGCTACTTATAATTCCAAAGTTATTCGATATCGCAAATTTGGCTTGTATGGGCGGAGCCACACCCCCTTGTTCAATGACGTCTTATTTTTCTAGTTGATGGATATCACCCAATAGTAATTCTATACTGAATTTCGTTGTTATACGACGTTTAGTTCCAAAGCTATCTGATATAAAAAATTTAAAGTGTATGGGCGGGGCCACACCCCCTTTTCGAAAGCCCATCCCAGTTTTATAGTAGAAATATATCACCAATTAGCAACTCCATACTGAATTTCACTATTATACGGCATTTAGTTCCAAAGCTATTCGATATCATAAATTTGAATAGTATGGGCGGTGCCACACCCCCTTTTTCAATGCTTGCTCAATTTTTCTAGTCGAAGGACGCGACTAAATAGTACGCTCCTACCAAGTTTCATTGATGTGTGACTTATAGCTTGAAAGTTATACCGAAAATTTGGTCTGCTGAAAAAGTGCCACGCCCCACATTCAACGCCCATAAAATTTTACCTGTGGAACGGCTCTTGTAAATTGAGGTAGAACACCGAATTCCGGAACTGCATAAAATTCATACATTTACTTTTCATATCAATTAAAATCAAATTTGCAAAAAAAAAAATTTCCAATAGGTCCAAAACCCTTCACTCAAACACATATAACTCGACCAAATCAAAACATTTTCAAACAATTTTTTTTTTAAAACCATCTAGAAAACGTACCCTACAAAATGGTATCGGCAGATTTTTTTTTTACCAAGCCGAACTCTCAAACACTCGTCACAAACAGATTTGACAACATTTTTTTATATATATAGAAGATAGAAGATGAAGAATGTTTAGGATTAAGAAAAAAATTCATATGGGTTTCTCACATACCCACGTGCAAGTAAATAAATTGAAATTTTATCCTTTGGACCTTAAAATTATGCTTCTTTTTAGAAAGGAAGCAGTATAGCTTACTGCCTAAGCAATTACTTTGAGAAAGTTCGAGTGAGTAATGTTCAATAGCAATATAAACTGTAATGTTTGCAAGTAGAAAAATAATGTAGAAATAATATTTCATGAAATACTTTCTCCCATTAGGAAGACAAACCAAAGAATAGAAAATGCAATTATCACAGCATCTTAAAGTTTTTATTCTTGTTGTGCAAGAGCTCATAATCTCCATATGAAAATTCGTAATTTGTTGAGCTATGTAGTTTTACAAATACTCTCTTGAAAAATTAATATTGCACAAATTGTCTTACTTATTCCTTACATTTCGTTAAGATAGATCAACGCTGTACAGTTATATTTATTTTGTTTAGTAAAACGTAAAATTTTGATTTAAGTATTTCTTGTCACATAATATTTTGGTCATATGGGAAATGATAATGAGAGTTAGTATGTATGACCTTTAAAAAATATCAGCGTCATCCTTATCTGAATGACTTCAATTGTTCGAGTTATTTTATAACTAGACGTAAATCTTTTATTAATTTTAAGCTTAGATTAATAAAAAGGTGTTCAATACTGACTCACCGTAGTTTATACAAAATCCACGAATCAAGCAGCTCGATGCGAGCCGTTCTGTCATTAAAAGCTTGCTTAAGTCTGGAGTTACTGCTTATTGCATGTTTTAAACGTTGCGTGACCTGTAAAAAATTATTAAATAATATTTTAAATACTTCAGGTTGGATAATTTAAAAGGGGGTAGTGAATTTTGGACTTTTTTTTAATTGTGATCTTTGATGATTCTTACAGGGAAAAAACCAAAATTGAATATTCAAAATGTATAAGGAGTGACAATGTTACGTTTTATTGCGTAGGTTTCCGAAAAAGTTGAAAGAAGCATGTTTTCAAAATGCATAGGCGTTGCAGATTATTACTCGCATAGTATAGGTGCACGCAAAGAAAAAAAACGTTTATCGCCAGTTTGCCGCAAACGAACTTCGTTTGTCGTGCTTGAAATCGTTTATTGCAAACGTTTCATCAGTTGTCATAAACGTTGAACGAAAAATAAACAAAATTTTCAGTTGTGAGAAACGAGTCATTTAGTTGCAGGAAATGAATTTCGTTTGTCATAAACGCGAGTGATTTTTAAATTGCAGCAATTGAAAACTTCGTTTTTCCCAACTGAAAATTTTGTTTATTTTTCCCTTCGTTGTATAAACATAACGCTTATAGTTTAGAGTTACTTTTTGGACAAATTGTTACTATATAAGGAAATTGGTAGTTTGCTTAATACGCGGACGAAGATAGCAACAGAGGTGGAATCCATAAGAAGACGGACGGACATAATGAGAAAGATTATTAATATAATAAATAATAATGACCGAAATAGCTTGCGATTTATATATATAAGATATATTTTTAAGTTGTGACAACTGAATATTCGTTTGCAGCAAATACAGCTCGCAAACGAAGTATAGTTGGTGAATTTTTCAGTTGTGGTAAACGAAAAATTTCTTTGCGTGTGCTATGATAAAGTACGATAGTAAAGTTTAATTCTTTGACTATATGACAATAAAGGAAGTTGCCTTAGATAACACAATATGTGCTACAGTAAAAAATATTATACGCCTGTAAAGGCTGGCTTTTAGTCCTCATGATAAAAAGAAAGACAGAGGTCAATATGTCATAGAGCCGCGGAAAGAGCCAATCGAATTATTACTCGATGTGTATAACCAGGACAGTAAATTTTAAAAATACTTGACCTTACGACAAAAATAAAAAAATTATTTATGCAGCCTTATTCCAGGATCCGTCGTAGCTGTGATTTTGTTTCGGATTCGTAAAGTTGTATTCTACGATCCGAATCGTTACGTCGTGTTCGAAATTCCTAACATTGACATTTCACATTCCGAATGCATCATCATTTGATAGTTCTTTTCGCGGATTTTTTACGTTAGCTTTGCATCGTCGGAATTCATTGCGAAACCGAAATTTTAAAGTGAAATGTTGTTTATTTTATCAAATTAAGCTGCATAAAGGAGAATATGTAATATTTCTTCTTTAAATCAATCTTTATGTAGGTCAAAAATCAGAAATAGAAACCAATACATTCACGCGTTTGGTTTAATAACTGAAATTGAATGCATCATGATCAAAACCGAAAAAGTTTTGAAACGTTTCTTAATCAAACGTTAGAAAAAGTACATTGCACCAATGTCAATACAACCCCAAACTTGTGTCGAAATTTCCCGAAAGTGTATTGAATCGGTTTTGAAGACACATATTTTTTGTTGCAAAAATACTTATTTTGAAAATTGGCCAATACGTTACGGCGAAAAATAATCCAATCTTCTGGAGTGGATTCGCGGCATGCCTGATAGTTGACAAAATAAGTTGATAGACGTAGTTGACATATTTGAAACGATTTTCCTCGATGACGAGTGCCGCAATTTGGACACAGATCGAATGCACTCTTTTCGAAACAAAAGCGTAGGCTTCCACCGTCAGTTGCGTAGTTGCCGCTGCTGATACTTTTCAATCTACCACGTCGAGCACTTACAAATGCTTTGGAATGTGCAGTGTACACTATCTACATTTCATTGTCTATTTCAAAAGTACTGCCGTAATCCCGTAATATTTATTGTCGAACTTTCATATCTCTTCTTTGTAACATATCCTCCTCATGCCGCGCAAAAATTTATATTGCAATGAAATTATTTTAAATCACTTTTTATTTGAAAACCATTGAACTTAACACTTTAATTAATTACTTTTTTAAATTTCATGTCTCTTGTCAAAAATACCTGTTTTCGGAACCTAGCATAGGGAGTTTTTCATATTCGTAGCGTGGGCTTACGTTCGTAGATTTATTCCGACGGATCCTAGAATAGGGCTGATGATGTCAACGGATTGCGGAGGTAGCTGCTTATGCAACAAAAATGCAATATTGTTGCATGGAATTATTCCTCGCGGAGTAGAAGTTCTATAAAAAAATTTTATTAAGGGTTCTTTGACCTCATAGCGAAAAATACACAACAATTTTGGAGCCAACCACTTTTGGTGGCAACCACTTAATGCATTAAAAATGCAACAACAATAAAAAAACGTTGCATGGAGTTATAATTCCACAACTATTGGTGCTATGATACATTTTATGGAACGACAGTAAAGCTGAGGTTTTCGGTCACATGATGAAAATAAAAAAAAATAAAGGCGTCGTAAGGCCTCTCAGGAAACCCCTTTAAGTTACCGTAATGCAGCAACAACAGCTGCTTAATAAGATTAGCGCCGACTTCAAAGCTTTTGTTCATAAAGCAATTAATATATTGATGATAATAAAACAAATTAGAAAAAAATGGAAATAATAAGATTTCTAATATTATAATACATATAAATAACTTTTAAAATTTTACCAAGAAATTAGTGGGAAAAGTTATTTAAAATTATTTTTTACTTTGTAGATTTTGAAGTCGGTTTTTTTTGTTAAAAAGTTTTTATTTCTTCCTTTTTAGAGAATATTTATGTCATAGTATTTTTGAGGAAAATTTCAAACATGAAACTTTGTTCATAAAAAAATTTGTTTCATTAATTCCTGAAAGTTTGTTGGGTTTTTTCCATTTCTGTCTCTTTACAATTTTTATTAAAGTTCCACGTCCTTTTTCTGATCCCGCCCACTTCATTGATCGTACTTTATAATGATTTTACCTAGCCTTCTGCCAAATTTCAGTTTCCAAGTATCAATATCAACCGATATATACTACTTTCCTAAAAGTGCCACTACCCACCTACCTGCATAAAAAATATTAGTACGCTAGTGTCAATATTAACTGAAATATAGTATTTTTATAATATTGCGACACCGCTTTGTTGAATAACGCCCACTAATTTGTAGTAACTGTGCCTACCCATGTACTAAATTTCAGTACCCTAGTGTCAATATTATTCCATATACAGAGTTTTTATTATTAATATTTCCACACCCCATTGGCGAATAACGTCCACTTTCTTGACCGTAATTTTTTTTTACTCTGCCTTCCCATGTACTAAATTTCAGTACCCTAGTGTCAATATTATTCGATATACAGTGTGTTTATAATATTGCCACACCCCTTTGTCAAATAAAGCCCACTTTATAGACCGTAATTTGTAATAATTGTGCCTACCCCTGTATTTTTACTGTAAATTTCAGTACCCTAGTGTAAATATTAACTGAAATTCAGTGTTTTTCTAATAGTAACACGCCCCTTTGTCGAATATCGCCCACTTTTTTAAAAAGGCTCTCCGCGTTAATGGTATCTATCTGTTGACAAAAAATTAGGAAAATCGGGCAAGTGCTTTAGGAGTTATCGATGTACATACATTTAAAAAAAACACAGGTGCGTCACTGGACACACGAGAGAAGCGAAGCATTTTCGCAAATTCATAGATTTGATAATTTAATAGCGTTTTTTCGATTAAAATAATTTTTAATTTCAGAACTTCAAAATAACAAAGTATATATATCATATATATGAACCCTCTTCGGCCCTCCCTTAAAGCCCCCTGTTCAGCTATAGCGAATAAATATACAAAAATCATTAATTTTGTTACAATTTAATCAACTTACAGGTTGTTTATTTTTAACGATATTTATAACGACCTTTAGTAGGAAGTAGAAACAACATCTAATACACAATACTTAGTGAATATTTCTTTTAGTTCGTTCGTTCTTTTAGTTCGTTCGTTCTTTTAGTTCGTTAGGTAGTTTAGTTCGCATGGACAAACCGAAGATTCAAACCATAGCTCGGTAAATTTAGTTATCTTTGCTCTAGTTCGTTTTGTTTGCTACTTTTGTCGGTTGGCTAGCCAATACACAGTCCTAGAATAGCCAACACACAATCCTTTCTTAAAGTAATAGATTATAGTGATCTGCTGAAACATAGCTTTAGCTAATGTTTATCACTGAATCAACAAAATTATGAAAGAAAGGGTTTTAGCGTAATGGTTAGAGGAAAGTACCAACAAACGATAGAATTGTGAGTTGTGGGTTCAATTCCTGCAGCGGGCAAGAAATTATTTTTAATTTAACATTTTCTGGTTCAATTCATGCAAGCAAAAAACAACATCAATTCTTAGAAAAAAGGTGTCGGAAAAAAGTGTCGTTTTTTCCGATTTCACTCTAGCAAATCGCAGAACGAGGCGTAAAAAGCTTCGCTTCAAAAAGCAAAGAGATTAACCAACGAACTTGAGAAGCTCCACCTTTTTGAAGTCGGTAAGAGCCAGGAGCCACTGATACCAAAACAGGTACTCAGTTGATGGTAAACGTGAGATGATATTAAGCTCTTATTTATTCCTGAACTCTTTGATTTTTTTTTTGTTAAGCATACCTGTCCATTCATCATTTTAAGAACACTTGCTGCAAGAAAGCGGTTGCTCCGCGTTAGCAAATACAAGGCATAAGAGACTGTATTTAAGGTTTTTCGAGTAAGTCCATTATTCCACTGGTCAACCAGAGCATCTGAACGAAGATCCTTCCATGTTATAAAATTGTGGAAATATTCCTTTGTTCGATGATTCCAGCTAAGAAAAGTGCACCGTTGACTAGATATTCCGAGACACGATATTTGCGCAGGCTTTAGTTGAGCATCTAAAAAACGATATAATGTGGTGTTTAAAAGCAACGTCGTTAAAAAAAATAAGCATATTTAGTTTTTCAGTAAGTTTGTAAACCCCTTTATGCAATGATGCAGGTATATGAGAAAACAAGGATAAACTTGGAAAACGCCTTTAAAACCTATACCTAATACAGTATGAGGGACTTAAGGTTTTGTGCGTGAGAATTTCAAGGGAAAATGTTAAACTGTTTCTAATAAGCATCTCATAATAAGTTTAATAAGCGGCCGTAAACCATTCAACCACATTTTTTCATGCATAATTTTAACCTAACAGGCCGCCTCCACGAGGCATAGCACATGCCATCATATGCATCAAGGCATCGCAAGTCTAGTGGAGACCGCATACGCCATTGCATATGTATCTTCATGGCGTATGCGGTTTCCACTAGATTTTTCGATGCCTTGATGTATATAATGGCATGTGCTATGCCTCGGGGAGGCGGCCTGTAAAAATGAGAAGAAAACTATCTGAAATTAAAGTTTATCGGTTAAATACCCCTATTGTATACCCCTATTGTATTCAGTGCACTTGCCACCACACTTTTGACTGAGAAGTATGTCTTGTTTGTCAAAATCAGCTGTTTGTTATTTTTGTCGGGAAGCAATAGAAAAGTATGCATAAACCCATGGTATAATAATACAAGGTAGCATTGACAGTTGCTTGGGAAAACATATTCTGTCAAAAAATATACTCAATAAGAGAGCGTTCAGAATCGGCCATTGAAAACACATGGAAAACACAAACAATGTTGAAAACGTTGAAGTGAAAAAAAACAACAACCACAGCAGCTGCTGATGTATTTGCACAACAAGCTGTGTTTGACAGTTTATGTTTTCCTGTTGAAGAGAAAATAAGTAGTTGTCAATGCTACCATGTATTATTATACCATGGTCCATCCGATATGTAGTATCGTTTGGGGTGCCCTTTTGAGCACCAGATGACAGATGTACCAACCTAAAATCTCAAGCGTAGTTTGTTTGAATAGGAAACCACTCGATGCCAATTCGAGACCAGGTTCGAATCCTTCAGATAGTAAATAATGTCACGTAGACTCTTGAGAATATGTTCATTAGCCATTCGGAGTCGGCATAAAACTAGTAGGTCTAGTTCTCGGTTATTTGTGCACAAAAAATGTAATAACACGCAGAACACAATTTGATCCTTTTAAGGGCTGAAATAGCCAATTATTTTTATAAAACAACATTTTTATAAAATAGAAATGAAGGATTTATACTTGATCTTACGACAAAAATAAAAAAAAAACGCAGGTGCGTCATTGGACACAATAGAGAATCGAAGATTTTTACAATTTCATAAATTTGGTAATTTAATGGTTTTTTTATTATAAGAATTTTCAAATTTGGCGAATTTTTGAATTTTTAAATCGTGGCGTCCGTGGCGTAGTTGGTTAAAGTGCGTGGCCTCTATGTCAACGAACCTGGAGACCCGGGTTCGAATTCCAGCAGCGACAGAAAATTATTTGAATTAAAATGATTCTTCTGTACGGCCGCCACCTCTCTGCAGACAATGGCAAACCTCAGAGAGTAATCAAAATGCCATGTAAAGCTTCTTGAGAATAAGAACATTCCGTTCATAACCGTTCGGAGTCGGCGTTAAACCTGTAGGTCCGTTTCTCGGTCAATTGTGTACAAACTTAATAACACTCACAACACAATTGATCATAAGAAGCTAGGTCCCTTTCAAGGGCTGAAATGACCAGTTATTTATTTTTTTATTTTTTTATTTTTTTATTTTTAAATTTAAAACTTTAAAATAACATAAAGTACTTTAAAACCACACGTTTTTCACAACGGTAAATTTTATTGCATTTCATTATTATTATTTTTTTTTTTAATTTTTTATGTCACTTAGGAAATGCACTTGTCATCGAAATTTTGGTCAATTTGGTCAAAAACAAAAAAAAAAAAAATATGTACCAACAACAACACAAACGTATTCACATCAACAAAGAAAAACCTACTTAACGATCGTGTAGTAAGTAGAAGCAACATTTTTGTTTTATTTTTTGCTTCTCTTGTTGTTTGGATAGCCAATCCTTTACACAATCCTTTTAATAGATATTGTAGAATATAAAGGATAGGTAGCCAATACACAATCCTTTAAATAGTTTAATGTGATCTGCTGCTGCATAGCTTTAGTTAATACTTAATACTCAACCAGCGAGATTTCACAACGAACGCTTATGGTTTGGTGGTTTGAGCATAGAAATATCTGTCGACGAGATAAGTATAAGTTCAATTGCCACGGTGGACAAGAAATTATTTTTAATTGAACATTTTCTTGTTGCACTAGACGCA
The DNA here is from genome assembly GCA_943735915.1 of Pherbina coryleti. NCBI lineage: Eukaryota > Metazoa > Arthropoda > Insecta > Diptera > Sciomyzidae > Pherbina > Pherbina coryleti. The sequence goes on along the minus strand of OX030952.1, from coordinate 76,014,309 downwards.
AGCAACATCAATTCTGAGAAAAAAGATGTCGGAAAAAGTGTCGCTTTTGAGATTTCATTCCAGCAAATCACAAAACGAGGCGTAAAAAGCTTCGCTTCAAAAATAAATTATGAGGCAATGATTTGGACAAAGATTAGGACCAGGAATAAGATAAGGAGTAGGACAAAAATTTGGACAAAGTCTAGTGACCATTAAATTGGTTAAGAATTAAGACAAGAGTTCAGACAAGAACTGGGACAAAGATTTAGACACATCTGGATAAATATTTAGGACAAGATTGAAAAAGGATAAGGACAAGAAATTGGATAAGGAAAAGAACAGGAATTTGAACACACTTAGGGCAAGATTAAAGTGGGACAAAGCAAAATGGAAAAGAAGTAGGGCAAGGATAAGAAAAGTGGTACGAACAAGGATAATGTCAGGAATTTAAACATGGATTATAACAAGAGTTTGGACAAGAAGTAGGATAATTATTAGGACATAGGTATATAAGAATAAAGATTAAGATGAAAAACTTTTGGATAAGGACAAGGATAAGATACGCTGTCACGTCAAAATGTACGGATGTGTCTACGATACAGTAATTTTTATTAGTAAAAAACTTAAATTCAAAAAGTAATCGATATCAGTGAGATATTTGCACCAAAATATGAAAGATCACCAAAAGCGCCTTTTTTACGTTTTTCAATGCACAACTACGTTTCCCTCCTTTTAAATGCACTTTGGTTTGCCTGGTTAGGTTGTTTCTAAGACCTTGCTCGTTAAACCAGTTTTGAAACTATGTTGAAGCAACAACTAAATGCAATCATTAAAGAATAACTGCAAAAATAGAAGTGTCTTAGCTTAATCTGCACGGTTCTACCTTAATCTGCAAAATTAATTAATACTAATGTCTGCTGACCAAATATTTTTCTACAGAACAAATTCAATCCTGTTTTTTGAGTTAAGTATGGGGTTATTTCTTTTGAAATCTTATCTTTTTACCAGTTCAATTCTGATCATCAGCCGAAAAAATCAGGTTCACCAGCTAGTTCACAAATTATTAATGTTCAGGAACATCTTAGTACAAAAACTTAATAAATAAATAAATAACTGGCCTTTTCAGCCCTTGAAAGGACTTTGACATAGCTTCTTATGATCAATTGTGTTGTGCGAGAACCGGACCTACAGGTTTAACCCCGACTCCGAACGGCGCTGAACAGAATGTTCTTATTCTCAAGAAGCTTTACATGGCATTTTGATTACTCTCTGAGGTTTGCCATTGTCTGCAGAGAGGTGACGGCCGTATAGAAAAATTATTTTAATTCAAATAATTTTTTGTCGATGCTGGGATTCGAACCCGGGTCTCCAGGTTCGTTGACATAGCGGCCACGCACTTTAACCAACTACGCCACGGACGCCACAAAAACTTACCTATTTTAAATTTGTACTGAACAGCTTTTACACTTACAACAAATTTACGCAAGATAGATATTATATTAATAGCTAGGAAAATGCAGTTAAATCATTTTCGCCAAAAGTGATCTTATCACATTTGTGAACCAAGAATGATAGAAACAAGATTATGCGTTCCGCAGCCCCGTTATCTAATGCTCTCTTTCTCAATTGAGTGCATGACGTCACATAGTACTTTTGCTTGACAAAAACGTATGCAAATGTGCGATCGCTAAGGCAAATTGACGAAATTGAAAATAAATTCATTCGGAAAAGTAAAGTAAAAATATCCACTCTTCTGTATAAAAATATGAATATTTTCGTATACGATGTTACGATATTTCGTATAGATGATTTTTTTAAACTTTCAAGATTTTTATCTCCTAAACCATTTGAGACCGACAAAATTTTATTGCACCAATAGGTTTAGGAGGTCCATATACATATAAAAATAAGAAAAAAATTTTAGGCGTTGGTCCCAAAGTAAAATTATTCCAAAGTCTGAAAATATCGGTTCTGACGTCATGCTCTCTCTCAGTTGCGGAACGCATAATCTTGTTTCTATCATTCTTGTTTGTGAACTAAGCCGTCGATATGGTCTCCTTAGCAGTGCCGGTTTGGGTAATAAACAGAAATGATGCAAAAAGAGTAAGTTTGTAATACTCACTATGTAGGCAAGTTGAAATACCTGAACTTTTTTCATCAGTCAATCCAATTAAAAAAGTTTTATTATAGTTTCGTTACAAAAGTTGTTTGGACAAAGTAATATTTGTAAGTTTACATTTCATTTTGTAAACATTTACTTTTTCTAGAGTCAGATAGGAAAAAACAGACAGAGGGACAGAATGAGAGTAAGAGTGAGAGAGGGGATTGATAAATTATTATTCAGACTCTTAATTAATTAAAATTCACAACATTATGCTCTGTTTCAAGGGCGCCTCAAACACAGCTATGAAAAAATAACTTCTCATATAATGTGTATTAACTTATCAAAATGCAAGCACAACCACAAATTGAATAGAATTTCATGTTTAAAAGTGATTAAGTTAGTTGTTATGTTATCTTTTTAGTTATTTATGTAACACTAAAACATTATTTTTATTTTTTGGAATCGAAGGAATCTATATTAATAAGTATTTTGTGGCATCCGTGTTCAAACGCGTTGGCATGCGTAGATCGTTCCACTCCAAAGAACCGCAAAACATCTTGGGTTCAAGTCCCATGCGATACCAAAAAATATTTTTCTGATCAGGTGTCATTTCTCTGCAAATATTGTCATATTCTCAATGTTACAGTAACCCACAATTTTTTGTTGCACTTGCCATAAAATGAGCAAAAACGTTTTAAATGCATTGTGTGCCAATGCTTTTTCCATGGCTGTATTTCAATAAACTTGCTTATCTCAATAAATTTTAAAGCTTTTGACTGCACGCGATTTTAACTGATTTAGCTTAATTATTACATGTATTTAAAAGCTTAAACTATGTACTTTTACCTTTAATCGCAGTTGTTATCACTTTAACTATTTTGCGCCATAATGCTTCCGGTTCAATTTCGAAATAACCCGCTTCTGGATTAAGCAATTCCACCTTAAATAAAAAGTTCACTTTTGTATTGAAAGCATAAATGTTTGTTTTCTTAGTTACCAGTTCGGTGGCAGATCCTTTAATCTCACATTTTTCGTTTATAATAAAACAGCGCACTGTTGTAGTTCCAACATCTAGTGAAGCAATGAACGCCATTCTAGTGGACTTTGTTGTATAAACACTTGACTGTGCTTGGTGCGACTAAACAGATGTATCGTTAACCGCATAAAAGGTTCCAATTAAAGCATTTAATAAATTCATTGTATATGTCGACAAGCAAAGATATGCAGGCACGGTTTGTGAGTGTGGAGTCAGCTGAAAATTGTTTTTTCTATTTTAGGTTCCGAGTGTGATAAGCTTCTATATCAATTGATAAATGCAAGATTTACGGGCTGTTGCTTTTGACGCTCTGTTTCACTTCGTAGCTAGTCTACTCAACTAGTTTCTTGATTCGCAGGAAATACCGACTGAATTTATTCGTATTTATCAAACATGAACAGCAAGCATTCAAGCAACTCTCTTAAAGATAGACAATTTCCATTCATGATTTTTGCTGGAATATACGTTCACTTTCAACTGAGAATATGGAGTAAGGAGTAAGTCTTCTGTTCTCTGAGAGTAGTGTTATGGAATGATAATGTGCTGATAGAACAAGGGATGAGTTGTATTTTGTGTTATTTCCTATCCTACCCCAATTTTAACAATCAGAATAACATTTTCTTTATTGAAAATATGAAAAACTCTATGGGGGTGATTTTTTTATTTTTTTATTTAATTATTTATAAAGAGTTCTCCTTGAAGGGAGACCTCCACAGAACTAAAATGCAGACTGCTTTTTGAAATTAACATAGGCCTTAACTTAAAAAATATTCCTAGTAACCGTAGGAATATTAGTAGATATAAGAGTACCAAATTTGACGATACCATCAATTGTTCGTCTCTAACTGATCTGTTATGAGTTGTGCATGGTTTATTGCGGGTATTTCTTGTTTCTAAATTCCTAAATCCTAGACTTGCTTATGCCAATTATTGAACGGAAAGTCAGTCGGTTGTTGTGAACATTAAAAAAGAACCATAATTGTCATACATTAGGTGTGTTTCCGTACTCACTTCATGTAAAGTTCGAATAATTGAAAGTAATTTGATTATCTGTAAAAATGAGAATTGATTTGTCAAAAGTACGGAAATGCGTACGGAAACGCGGAAATTAAATAAAAATTCTGTGCCAATAAACAAGAATAGCTTAAGTCGCATTTCAATATTTTGAGAAATCTTAGTTCAAAGTTTTTAATCGCCATATACGTTCTATGAAAACTTCATTGTTTTTTTTGTCATAACTTTGGTTTAGTAAACGCTAGAAGTTACAGATTTTGTTTGTATGTGATGATATATTCAAGGAATATAGAAATATAAATAACTCAGATCTGACTTAAGTCGACTTAAGCGATTATTGCTTGTGGTTGCAAGAACTGAATTGGCTGGTTGGTTTAGTTAAAAGGGAGAATTCAAACAAGTTGCAAGTTCTCCCGGAAGAGCTGGAACATTTCATAACAGTATATTTTAAATATCAACACTTCAATTTGTGTTCATTTTGCTTATTTTAACTATATTTTTATTAATTTGCTTACTAATTGCATACATTTTTTCCCAACACAACAATTTAACTTTGTCAATTTGACAATTAGCTGTTTGAAGCCTGAGATTTGTGCTCGAAGAAAATTTTCAAGTTAGAGTAATAGAGAGTTGAATTTTGCTTGTTCTTCTTCTCTCTCATGCTGGACAAATGTGTAAAGAAACGCTTTCGAGTGACTTCAACTTACTTGAAGTGAGTACGGAAACGGACCTAATATAAAAAATTAACAAGCAGTCTTTTTGATGCGTTTGCTAGCATGGCTATTATAGATAGGCCTTTACCCCTAGGTTTAAGACTGTGCTTTATTGTCTAACTTGTTTTTTTAGAAATAACTACCCACTGAACCATAAGCGAAGATTTTTCGTAAGGTGTTGAATTTTTTTTTATTTTGTTGCTTAAAAGTGCTTGCTATAGAATATTAAATTCGTGAAAACTTTTCCCATAAACGAAAACTGTACTTCTCTAGGCCTAACCAAAATAGACGATTTGCTCTGTAACGAGTGAAGACGAAAATGTTCGCTTAAATGCATTTCAATTTTGTAACCCAAAATGAACAAACGTAAACTTATCGAAACTAAACGAAACGGTTTGACGAGACGTTCTGTTCCGTAACAACCGAACTTTTAGCGTCTCAAGTCGTCAACAAAAGCTGTGCAGGTAGTCTTCTTCTTTTTTCAGACGATTGGAGGAACTCGTTTCATTTTGGGTTAAATGTTGTAACAACTAAATTTTTATTAGTATAAAATTTAGTTATACACCCTGTATAAGTACGATACATGCAACATAGTAATAACAGTGATAGAGAGCGAGAAACGAGAAACAACAATTTGCGAGAGATAACTTTAATACACACACGCATACACAACATGCTCCATATCATAAATCAAGAAGGAGAGAGAGAGATTAAGAGAAAGCATACCAAGCAACATAAAGAAGTCAGCTTATAAAACCGGTTTGAACATCAAAGTACAGCATGCAGCTACAAGCGAAGGCACAAAAGGCCAGACACAGCATTGAAGCGATCTCTTGTTCATAGTACAGTCAAAGTGATCGGACGTTCGGAAGCGCAAAAGTGGTGAGTGTAACCTTGTGGAGTCAGAGTTCTTTTCGATTATTTATGTAGACATATATCCGGTGGTTAAGTTTCCTTCCCCGGTTATATTTAGTTTTCACTCACAGGGTCGCGATTACGTATTGGTGGTTAAGTTTCCTTCCCCGATATCGTAATCAAACTTCTTTGGCAGGATTTAGAAAAGTTTTCCTCGATTTATGTAGACATATTTCCGGTGGTTAAGTTTCCTTCCCCGGTTATATTTAGTTTCCACTTACAGGGTGCCGCGATTAGGTATTGGTGGTTAAGCTTCCTTCCCCAATATCGTAATCAAAATTCTTAGTCAGGATTTAGAATAGTTTCTTGCTCGATTTATGTAGACATATTTCCGGTGGTTAAGTTTCCTTCCCCGGTTATATTTTGTTTCCACTCACAGGGTCGCGATTACGTATTGGTGGTTAAGTTTCCTTCCCCAATATCGTGATCAAACTTCTTCTGCCGCAGTGATAGTCATTTAGTCACACTTCTTAGGTCGCAGGAATAGCTAATTGTTTCAAACAAGGTCACACAAAACCCAGAAAAGCACTCCCGACAAGCGTAAGCACCGTTCGAGCCAATCAAAGCAGCCTCCGCCGTATACCCATTGAAGTACAAAATCGGCCGTAATCTACGCTTCAACTTCGCCACAGAGACTCCAAGACATCACCTACTGCCACACGTCAAGGTCATCGTGTGTATACGCTTCAACCTCGCCACAGAGACTCCAAGACATCACCTTCTACCGCACGTCAAGGTCATCGTGCATTAACCTTAAAAGCGGCCATAATCTACGCTTCAACTTCGCCACAGAGACTCCAAGACATCACCTGCTACCGCACGTCAAGGTCATCGTGCACTAACCTTGAAAGCGGGCATAATCTACGCTTCAACTTCGCCACAGAGACTCCAAGACATCATTTACTGCCGCACGTCAAGGTCATCGTGCGTATACGCTTCAACTTCGCCACAAAGACTCCAAGACATCACCTTCTACCGCACGTCAAGGTCATCGTGCATTAACCTTAAAAGCGGCCATAATCTACGCTTCAACTTCGCCACAGAGACTCCAAGACATCACCTGCTACCGCACGTCAAGGTCATCGTGCATTAACCTTAAAAGCGGCCATAATCTACGCTTCAACTTCGCCACAGAGACTCCAAGACATCACCTGCTACCGCACGTCAAGGTCATCGTGCATTAACCTTGAAAGCGGGCATAATCTACGCTTCAACTTCGCCACAGAGACTCCAAGACATCATTTACTGCCGCACGTCAAGGTCATCGTGCGTATACGCTTCAACTTCGCCACAGAGACTCCAAGACATCACCTACTACCGCACGTCAAGGTCATCGTGCGTATACGCATTAACCTCAAAAGCGACCGAAATCTACGCTTCAACCTCGCCAAAGTGCCTCCAAGACATCTCTTATTACCATCAGTCAAGGCCATCGTACGTATACCCATAGGAATGTATATAAGACACTAGGATTAAGCCGTATCTTGAATTGTCAATAAATAATTATCATCTTACAAGCGAAAGGGTTTCTTTATCATATAAATTTTCTGCAACGAACGCTGGACACCGGCGAGTATATCCCAGCTCTAAATCCGGAGAACGGAACTTCGTTACAATGTCAAAACAGACGTAACGATTGCAAACGTTCGGCAAGTTGCAATCGTCTCGTTTCGTCTATTTTGGTTAGGGCTTCTATCGAAATTCATAAAATACTTATTTGGAGTCGAAAAGAATAATTTTTTATCATTTTTTAGATAAAAACGCCTCGTAAATGAACCATTTTTGTTCATAAATGAGTTCAAAGATAAATTTTAAATGTTTCTTTTTTGCATTCTTAAATAAGTTTAATCATAATAATTCCTTTTTATGCAAATAATCGATATGTAATAACAAATAATATTATGCAATAATAAAATTTATAATTCAAAAAGTTATATTTTTTAACTCATTTCTGACAAAACAAGGTTCGTTTTCTAAAGGCAATTCAGTCCGGCGATTGATTAAAAAAGGGTTAATTTTCTAGTGCCGAAAAATAACAACATTTTTAAGTCATTTCCGAACAAAAAAACGACAATTTATGGTTATTTTTCAACTCATTTCCGGACAAAAAAAAAATAATTAATTTTTGAGAGGCATTTTAGTCCGACGAATGATACAAAAAGGGTTAATTTATTAGTGCCGAAAATAAAAGTTTCTACCCGAAAAACTACATAAATGAATTAAAAAACGGTAGTTTTAGATTACTGGGTAGGTACCTAAATAATTATAATTAAGTAAATTCAATTAAATGAGCTTCATTCAATAATAACTCAGTTGGAGCGATGAACAACTAGTGGGAGTCATGTTATAATGACTTTTGTAAGAAATTTTGACCATTTATATAATTCAGTTTTGGCAATCGTTGGAAAAGTATTGTCAAAGTAAGTGTTTTAAATATATGAGTGGTTGAATTTTCCCAGCAGAAAAATGAACCAAATTTGAAATAGTTGTGAACTATTTCCAAAAAGGACCAGTACAAGTTTTATTTTTTTTTTTATTATTTTTTATTTTGCGCAGCAAATTTTAAAAAATAGCCCGAACGCGTTTATTTTTTTCAACAATAGTTTTGAAAACAGAGTGAACTCTTCTACACTGAACGCCTTTTGTACTTTTTCAGAGCTACATTTAACTGCACTAGAAATGAACTAGTTCACTTTTTCAATTAACTCCAAAATAACTGTTGCGTTATTACAAAAATACAAATATAAAATGTTTCTTCGCTGGTTATTGCTAATGCGAGTTCCAAAGTGTACTATGCACTAACCGAAGAATACGACTTATTATTTGAAATATGTTCTGAAGTAGCCTGATATGGTATAATTTTCTCTCTGGGGTGTGTCATTATCTGTAGTTAGTTGAAGTCCCCACAAACGATTCTATACGAAAAATTGTTAGCTTTAGTTGTGAATTGAAGACGAGTTCTCCCGGTTCATACGCATTGAACGTTTCCCAAGATCTTAAACGTTTAGGCACGGTCGCCACATTTGAAAGATAATGAAGGCTATATATATAGAGAATTCAATAAATTTTATTTTTCTATAGCTTTGAACCAAGGATTTCACACTAGTTAGAAAAAAAAGTCTGCCATGGTTCGAAATATGGTGATAGATTAGTGGAAAGGAGAAGATAATCAGTGGAAACATGTGTTTGATGTTCTAAGCATGGTTGAAATCCGTAAAAACATGTGAATTTGAATCCGAGGTTGATTATTTCGATTTGATTAGTAACTATGAGATTAATTTTTGTGTCATTGTTAACTCATTTTTTAACATACAATTTACCCTTTTAAAGAGAGAGAAAATTGTCGTAGCTTTGAAATTTGATATGAATGCTTTGTACAGTTCAAAATGAAATATATATAAGTTTGGATCAAATCCGCCCACAAACACGCCCACCTTCCATACGAATTTTTTTGCAGAAAATAGTAAAAATAAACGTAGAGCTTTCAAATTTGGTACGAATGCTTTGCATACTTAAATATAAAATATATATAAGTTTGGATTAAATCCGCCCACAGACACGCCCACCTTTCATACGATTTTTTTTGCAGAAAATAGTAAAAATAAACGTAGAGCTTTCAAAATTGGTATGAATGATTTACATACTTAAATATAAAATATATATAAGTTTGGATCAAATCCGCCCGCAGACACGCCCACTTTCTTTTTTTTTTTTTAAAGTTGTAATCTTGAAGTTAGTCTTTACAAAATATTCTCGTATAATGAAAAAAGTTTTATTTCCGAATTTGAGCAAAATTTGCCGTTAGACACCCTCACCTTTTATCCTAATCTTCTTTCTTTCCATATAACACTTATTAAACTCTTGGTATACAAGTTTAAATTCTATGGGTTTTAACATTTTTCTTAAGAACATAAGCATAAGCCGTAAGTAGTCGGCATAAAATTGAAAATGTAGTTTACTATTTTACAAATATTTTTTATTGCTCATAAAGCTCATTTTGTATAAGTTCTCGAGCTTCTACTGACAGCTCTTTGTATTTTTTGTCTTACTTCAGTCGAAATGGTTGACAAGACGATCGGAAGATATAAAAAGATAGTGAAAAATGTCTTCATTATTGGCAGTCCTGGACCAGGTTCTGCTATTGTGCAGACGTGCGTTTTTAAATATTTTGTTGGATGCCTCTTGTGCTTCTTTCGTTTCTTCGTTCTCGTATCGCGTACAGTACCAATAGCTCGAAATCCTTTTTGTTTCAACAGAACCAACAGATCATGAGAAGTACAAAAATTATCAAAGAAAACAATGTGATCGGTTGGATAAGGAACACTGCCTAAAAAATCCAAAACGACTCTAGATCCGAGTGGCAGTTTTGATTTTTCCGTACTGACATTTTTGGCTCCACAATAAGTATCAAATTGGTACACGTACCCACAACTGCTCGTCAGCATCCAATTTTTAAAGCCAAATCTTACGGGTTTACCTCTGATGAATTGTTTGCCAAATATTTTAAAAATAGTTTCGAAAATATTTTACCATAGACTCGTCAATCGAAAGCTTTTCATGCATGTATCCAAATTGGCACAATTTCTGGCACAGTAGTGTTTGCAAATGTCTTACTTTTGCCATTTTGTCAGTTAGTATCAAATTGTTGTTGTCAGCTAGATGAAGAAATTTTTTGATTTCCTTGAATCTGTTTCGGGACATATTGTTAGAAACAAGTGGTGAACGTGTGTCTTCAGATAATTCCCAGCACATATTCTCTCTCGGCATAGAGTGATATCCACTTAACAACAAAATTCCCAAAAAAACCTTCAAATCGTTGTCTGTGAATGAAAAATCATGCGCATTACACTGCGAAGCATAAAGGCGAGTTTGATCTACGATATAATCGATCACTTCAGAATCAAACAAAGTTTCGAAAACTTCAACCTTCGACTTTCCTGCTAAGTTCGATATCATTTCGTTTTTGTTGTGCATAAAAAAATTTGTTTGTGACATTTCAATTGGAGATTCCCTTTTTGACCATTTGGGAGAGTTTTGAGTTGGTCTTGAGTACTGGATTCTGCGACGCAGCTCTTCAAGGGGTTCATCGTCTTCGCTGTCGCTGTTGCAGAAAACCTCTATAGCACCCGCAATATCATGCGGCATAATGTTAGCTATGAGGTCCTCAGCATCACCATCCTCCTCATCTGTATTGATGTCTGCATCTGGTGGAATATATGCAACATCAAACACATTATGATTTGAAGCCCATTCCACAAAATCCAAAGCGCTGTCTAGATTATTAAATCTTCTCCCATAAAATATTGATGGGTTGATGCTTTCAAACGCCATATCAATTCGAAGAAAAATCTAAAAAAATATAATCTAAAAAACCTAATCAAAATATGTATATACGTTACCAGCCATTGTACCCAAGCGAGTACACTGTTTTTCAAACTTACTTTTCGCTTGGAAAATTACTTTTTATGCACAGTTTTTATCAGATTATAAACAAGCAATGCTTTTTATATGTAAATCAAGTGCAAACTCTTTCAATTGCTATGCGACACACTTTTAACAGAGTCAAACGATCACTGACCTACATAAAACGCGCAAATCTTTAAAAGGCCAAACAAAACAAAGCCAAAGTCAAAGTACCGTTATTTGCTGCCGCTGCGTTGTCAACGTGCTTTTATAAAGCAGAGAAAGCAGAACATAAAATCAAAACAAACACTGAAAAAAAACTTTTTTTAGTGTATTTATAGCATTTCAAATATGAGTGTTTTTCTGTACCTGTGCAAGTACAATGGCCAGTAATGGGTTAATTGCTTTGATAAATTGGTGACTTTTTTTGCTATATCACTACAATTAACAAATCCAAAAAAGAAGCATTTATCTATTATTCATCTCGTTACTTCTCCACAAAAAATGCACGCAAGACGTCTTTTATCACAATGAATTTAACAATCATCAGTAATCTTCTATGCCTCACTACGAATTTTCCACCTTTACATTGTTCAAAATCATCAGATCATGCGATAAAATGCAAAATATCGTCGAAAAAATTCACATTTTTTTGGGTTTTTCCGGAATTTTCCGAGTTTTCCACTAAGAATTTCCTATTTTTCCATTCGAAAAGCCATTCCGAAACAATTGCACCCAAAATTCCATACAAATAAATCAATTTTCGACTTTTCCAATTTCCCGACTTTTCCGGAGGGTTTTCCAAAAATTTTCTTTCGTAAAATCCTTTTCTTGGTAATTATGAACAACTGCAAAAAATTGAGCCAAATCGGCCTACTATTTGTTACTTTTAATGTAATTTTCATTTTGAAGATACGCCGTATAGAATAAAATAAAATATTTTTTTAATTAACATTCAACGAGAAAAAATCACATTAAACCCATTTGGGGCAAGTTCGGGCAGCAAGAACCATATTTTTCTATAAATATATATATTTCTGGATACTATTTTGAAAAAACTGCAAATATGTTTTTTTTTTTTTACTGCTAAAGTTTTCAAACTTTTTAAGTTTTTTGCACTAAAAATGCTTATTTTTAAAAAATCACAAAAAATAAATTTACTTTAATAACAACAAAAGACCTACATTTTATGAAACAATAAATATCATATTTTTTATTTCTTCATTTCAATTCCATCCTTATAAAAACAAAAAAGTGGAACACTTACAACTGCGGGTAGTAAAAACAATTGATATTCTCAAATTTTTGTCATTAAAAAAAGTTCAAATTTCGAGCCATTTTCTGACCAAACCTTAAAAGATTTCTGAGTGATTTTCTGGGTGTTTCTTATCTGAAGTATTAACTGTCGATTAGTAAGAAAATTTTTTACAATTTCAAAACTTATACTTTTTTCTATTTATGGCCACGAATCTCCCACTGTGCGACGTGTGACTATTTGTTCACACTTGGAGTAAAGACCAAGATTCTAGAGAGATGAAATTCGGAAACATCATAAAATAGTTAAATGGGATTAAAAAACGGTCAAAACAACCCTTAAAGTTAATCACGATTTTTTGGTAATTATTGAAGCAATCGTCTTCAAATTAGAGACATAGGTAGTCAGAACTTATCAAATTTAGAAAGGATAAGACAGAGGGACATGGTACCTTTTTTGCACCACCCAAAATCATAACGTAGTATATTAACACTTATGGAAGCTTACGCCACAAAATTGAGAACAAGGTTAAATATAGACGAATCAAATCACTGGTAACAAAATTCATTGGATTCGACCACTTAGGGCCAGTTTTTCAGTGCGAGTTTAAACTCTAGTCAAGTTAAACCGAGGTTAGCTCACCAAAATTGGACGTTTAAACTCGGTTTAAGCAAAAAAAAACACATCATGTGATAATTTAAGTCAATTCAACTTAAACGAATGCTACAATATCTAGTTAAACCAAGTTTTAACGTCCCTTTTTGGTAAGTTAATCTGGGTTTAATTTGACTAGAGTTTAAACCCGCACTGAAAAACTGGCCCTTAGTGTGATATCTCTGATACATTTATCGACATTATTAATATTGGGTAGGTATTTAAGCTTTAGTCTTCTAAATATGGACAAATAAAGACAGGGTTGAATAACAATTCATTTACCTTTATTAATTTTATTATAAGGGAACATCTAATCACCAATGAGAGCTTTAGTTTCAAACATAGCTGTTAAATTGCGATTACGATAAGTAATAAATTAGATTATTTTTTAAAAAAAATTGTAATGATTTTATAATCCTTGAGGGAGAAGTTAATGATTAGTAATTGATTATGATTACAAATAATCAAAAAATAATAACGATTACTTGAGATAACGCAAAATAATCAAAAAGAATCAAAAGGAATCACAAAAATAATGCGATTACTTTTAGAGATTATTCTTGATTCTTTTTTGATTATTTTGAGAATTTCAGTCTAAAGTACGGAATATTTTGTGAAGTTGATGATGAAATTGACACAACTGGTTCTCCACAGGACACCGATAAACCCGATTAGCGATCCCAACTGACATACCAATTCTTCTGCTACTTGCATGACAATTCAAGTGCTGAAATGATTTGGCAAAAGTATGGCTTGTTGAAGGAACCATTTCTTTCACTCAATACGCTTTTAATGCCCTCAGTGCCGGTTGAAAGACTATTTTCTTTTTCCGGCATATTGAACACTCCAAGATGGCAATCATTGTCTGATTTTTCTTTTGAAAAATTAGTTCTTATGAAGGCAAATATTAATTAAGAGTAAAAAGGTTTTATTTTTGTTTCGGTTATGTTTTACTATAGTTTTATAATAAAATACATAACTTTGTTTTACAAAAAAAATTCAACAAAATTGTTTGTACCTTAGACTGAAATTCCTAATATAATCAAAAAAGAATCAAAAATAATCTCTAAAGTAATCAAAAAATAATTTGATTAATATTATTTTTGATATTAATTTGATTAAATTATTTTTTTTATTACTTTTGATTCTTATTGAGATTATGCGTAATCTCAAGTAATCGTTATTATTTTTTGTAATCATGTAATCATGTGATTACGATTACAAACAGAAAAGAATCTTACTTAATCAATTATTTTACCTTTTAAAAAAAATAATCGAATTACTAATGATTACGATTAGTACTCATTATTTAACAGCTATGATTTCAAAATAGAGAATGAGTTACATTAAAATCGGAAATTCGAAAATTAATATGGGTAGAATAAGACATCATAAGAATGTATATGTCTATGAATGTATGATCATAAGAAGTTAGGTCAAAGTCCTTTCAAGGGAAAGGTATGATCCAAAACATAATCCGCATTTCAAATGCGACGCGACCTGGGCTGCACCGGATATATCGGATAGTTTTGTATAAACACCTGGAATGATAAATTATTAAACAATTTTCACGCTGAAAGCAAATTGTGGGAACCCAGACAGATGCAACATGCCGCTGTTTCGTAAATGATTGTTTCCTACGAATAATTATATTATTCAGTGGGATGCGAAGATAACATTATGCAATGAATATTGAATTGTTTCTCAGCACACGAAAGAATTGTACATTCTATTCTAGCACGTCAGTTTTCTTTTAAAAGTTAAAGACTTAAAATTTCCAAGTACTTCTATTATCAGTATTTTTTTTTTTTTAGTTTTTATCTTTTGTTTGAATAATGGTCAGTGATGTCCTTTCAAACTTTAATCTATTAAAACCCCAGAAGATATGTAATGAAAATTTTTTAAAAAGTACGTTTTCCTCCAGAAAAATAGTTTATCAGGTTTGTTCTGAAATCCGAATCAGGTCGGAATCGGATTTACTTCCGATGATATTTTATTGAAATGTGTACTGCAATCCGATTCCGATCTTCGAATCCGATATTTGTTTTTTGGTGGATTGTAGGTGTTCTGTAATTCGATTTATCGGAATTTAAATCCGTTGAAATTTTTGCTGGCGGATTGCACAAACCGGCTATTATTTTGTCTCTTTCTCTTTCTTTTGGCATTGTGATAACAAATATTTATTTAAATTTGTTTTGCATCAGCTGATTGAGAGTTGAAATAGCACAATAAGTTATGGGAGGTTGTTCACACTTGTTGTAAATTTTAATGTTTTCAATTTAAGACATTTGACTTTATGAGACCTTGTGAATACCCTAAATATGGATTACATTCGGATAATTCCAGGGGATTACTACGATCGCGCAGGCGTCTCCTCTGAACTTTTCCTCCTTATGTTTTTCCGTCTCTAGCAAAAGTGTAGCGATAACTACAATACTTTCAGTCGCAGGTTGATAAAAGCTTGGTATGATATAACGTATACAAGAGCCTTTTCATTAAAAAAATTAGTTCAATTTGGAATATAGAGCAGCCCAAAAATTATGTTCAACCTGCAGCTGTCTGTTTAAGTATTTGCAAAGTTATGAAGGTTTTATTATTTTGACGACGTCACGTATGGAGGATAGAACTGAGTTGGAACCGTAAAAAAAAAAAAGTCATTAGACAACTCTCAACCAATAAAAAAATATAAACTAACAAGACTTAATGAATTTTTATCACTTTTTAACCACTATGCGTAATAGTGCATAAGCTGGAGTCAAATTTAGCATCTACCAGTTCGTTGCTCAACATCCTCTAACACATTCAGTTAAGATGTCAGAATATATAAAAACAGAACCAAATTAAAACAACACAAAGTTTGAGTTCAATATCCATTTTATTTTTATTTTCTTACACAAATATTTATTTACTTTTATAATTAGTTTTTTTGCATACATAGCATGGAATAGTTAAATATGCTTGCCTAGTTATTTAATTGAATTATTTCGAAAAAAAACACACGGTTGGTAGATGTTTAATTGCTAAATACTTTAAATTTCAATACATTTGCATACTATATAATTATAATTCAGTATTCTATATTCTCGTTTATAAAAAATATTACATTCCTAGATGATTTTTTTAGTTCACCAGTTCTGTTGAATTATAAAGAATATATGTGCTATTTAGAATAAATTCATTATCAAGCTGCAACTTAGATGTTGATGTTTTGGCAATAAGTTGAAACAGTTATTTTCATATGATGTATTTTGTAAGCTTTGAATTAAGATTAACATTAGTGTTGATATAATGCCTCGACAATAAGGTGTCAAAATACTTTCCGTATCAGTATTTTATATTAAGTTAAGATCTCAATATATTTTTTCAGTTTTTGATCTTTACTAGGAACAATTATATGTAAGGTCATATGATCCAAGTCAAAAGCCGTTAAAATTTAATTCAACCTGAATCACGCAAATTTACGTGAGATTTATTCTTGATAAATCAAAAAGAGCTGACCACATGACGACACTCAAAGCTTTTTTTTTAAATTTCAATATGCTGTTTAAAATATTTTTGACTTGGACCGTATTGCAAATTGACTGCACATTTTATTTAAAATTTACTTTTAATTTTAATAATGAATATTCTGAGTAAGCAAATGTGTGTTCATATTGAGTAAATTTAAGAGAAAATATAAATATGATTGCTAGGCGTTACTTGATTACTTATAATAAATGGTGTATGTGAGTGTGTATGTGTGTATGCAGACTTAAAAAATTTAAGTTATACGAAAAATTATATAAAAACTAACAAATAAAAAATTAAAAAACAAAAATAAAATATATCTTATGTTTGAATAAATCTCTATGAACAAAAAATAATTTTATAATTTCCCTATATTTGTTTGTTTGATTTTAGAACATTTTTTTTCTAAATTTTTCTCTTATTTGATTTTTTTTTTTCATATAAAAATTAAACCCTATATTTGTTATTATCTAAATGTTAAGTTAATAGAATCACCCGAGTTATAAACGCGAACGCGACCAAATTCCGCGGTGAATTTGGTTTAGGTACATACGAAATCACGATTTATTCATTAAATTAATTTACGATATACGTGCACGGACTGCAACAGCATTATTCCAGTATTTTTTCAACAACTAGGCTCTTATTGGCGTATTGGCGATTTTGGCAAACTATTCCCACTGAACCACAAGCGAAGGTTAGGCGAAAAGTGAATGATTTGTCAAGGTTTTCGGGCTGCAATTTTTTTTTTTTATAAATATTTTTTTCTGACTGCTTTGTGTCATTTAAGTGTCAACTTGACAAAACTCTAAAGTTAATCAATTTTTGCATTCATTTTAATAATTTTAAGTTCGTTTTCGAATTCGCAGAATATTCAAATTTGAATCGAAAACGAAAACTTTATCATAAAGGAATTCGCAAAGAAATTAAAAATAATGCCTTTCTTTTAATTTTAGTAAGAAAAAACCTTGTAAATCTTTTTTTTCATAAATGATACTTTGTTGTTAAATTTTTTTTTGTGTTGTTGAAACTACGAACTTTTGTTTTAAATTTTATTAATTTTATTTGTTTTTTATTTTTAGCAATATGGCTATTTGTCAAAATTAGAAAAATAATGTTCGTAAAAGAATCATTCGTACCTTGTTTATGATATAAATTTTATGATATTGTTAAGTGAATTTAAAATATATGCTTTTGGTTCACTGGGGCTTTTTTTACATTTCTGAACGTCCTTTTCGGTAATTTTCTCAGACAATCTGGTCATTTTCAACTGAAACAACCCGTGGTATTTCACTTGCTTAGTTTTAATTTATTTGAATATCTTAAAATAAAAAGTTTTCTTTTTTAAAAATACATATTTTTTAAAAATTTCTATAAAAATATGTTCTTTTAATTCCAAAAATTATTTACATAGCAAATCATTCTTTCTCCACAAAAGTCAAATTGTTCTTAGTAATTTATTTTGTGACTTTTTTCGCTGAAAGACAAAACATTTATAATTTCAGTTTTATTTCGTCAGAGTCAGCCTAAAGTGATTTTCATAACTTGCTCATGTGGGAAAACCACACTTATGTGGAAATGGATTTAGACTTTAGAAAAGAAAATTCAATTTATGGTTAAAAATTTGGTATTTATTTAGATCCGGGGGCGGAGACCTGTAATACGACTTAAAAATTACGCGACGACACGAAACCGAATTATTATCACACGAATGTTCCCCCATTACTAGTTTAAGCCTACTTGTTCTTTAATTTTATGCATAACAGTTCTTTTCTTCACTGATTTCTATTATGATTTCATATAAATGTATAGTAAAAGAAATCAAGTCTTTTCTTTTTTATATTTAAAGTGAAATAAATGAATTTGTATGTATTTGTGAAAAAAGCATAACAATAAAGTGAATTGGAAACGATTGAACTGCCTTACCAAGGATAAAATATGAACAAAAGCATTGTCATTTCATTTCTAAACAAGTTTAAGAAAACTTTACTTTTTTCGAACGCAAATATTGTTAAAATGCTTTTCATATTATAAAGGTATGCGAGTTGAATAAAGAAAATTTATGTCTTGTTTACCACAGTTTAAAACCAAATGAAATGTGTTTGAAATTTTTTTATATTTGTGCTTTATGCAACCTAATTTAAATTAGAGACTAAGTTCATATTTTACTTAAATAGTAAAATAATTTATAAGTAAAATGTTTCTATTATTATATAATTCATTGCTTATTTATACGCGACACGAGACGAGTTATATTAAAATTACCGATAGTTAACGAACGAACGAACGAACGACGACGAACGCGACCGCGAAACCGAAAAAACCGATGCGCGACGATGATTAGACCGAAAGTATCGAGAGTTCGGATTATTTGCAGGAAACATCAATTGCGGAAATATTGTAGTTATTTTTGGGAATATTTATATGTAGTTGTTTTTTTTTTTATGTTCGTTAATTGTTTATCAGTCTTACGTTTATTTGATTTTTTTTTTTTTTTTGCACCAATACTTAATCATTTTCTACAAACTATTTTACAGTTGCTTAACTTCACTTTTAAGATTTCATAAAAATGGCACAATAAATTTTGTTATACAATATAATGTTCCTGCATCTGCCCCTCAACTCAGCGATATACTTATTTAGAGTTCAATTAAACGACGATATACGCGAACCGAATTATTATCTATTTACAACATATTCTTATTATTATTTTTTAAGTTTTTGTCCCCAGAAACAATTAAAGAAAAATATATCTTGTTTTATAAATACGAAATTGTTTATGAAATAATTCAAATAAATAATCTTATGATTTGATGGCTTTCTTGTGTTCTTTATAATTGGCTTAAAAATAAATCCAAAAATTATTTCAAGTACATATAATACACAACTTGACAATTTTAATTTAATTACACACTCTAATAGCATTATTGCAACAGAGTAATCATGGTATATTTTTAAGAGGTCCGGTTAACATCTTATTTTTTGCTGAACAAAGTGATTTATCCAGCAAGTTTCATTTTTAAATTGCACTGAAATATTAAATTGGATAGGTAAAAAATGGTTTCTTGCTCTTATCACTGACAAATGAGATATAAATATAAATTTGATCGGCATAGTTTTTGAGATGTCTAGAACACAACATGGATAAGATTTGTTTAAATTTTGCAATTTATGCTTTCGCCGTTTTTTGTTTAGGTTTGCGCGAAATCTTTATTGTTTGTAGAACTCGAATATTTTTTAATGAGCAATATTTTTGCAGTAGAAACGAGTTTCATTTAATCAATTCCTTTTGAAAATATCATAAAATCTTCGAAAATGGGCGATAAGAAGAAGGGGTGGGACTGTGAAGTGCAAAATAAAAACCAACTCCAAAGTGATGGGCGCTAGCTGGTCAGGTATGACGTCTTCCTTCTACCATGTGTAATCTGTTGCAATAAAAATACCCTACTCTGTTGAACTGTGCTTTAAGAAGCAGTTTAAAAGCTTAATAGCGAAAACGAGTCAAGTCTATATTTCATCATTGATCACGAATAAAACTTTATTTGTTAAATAACAAAAAACAACAAAATTTTAAAATAACAAAAAACGTTCATTTCCGTACGTACTCGAATATATTTCAACGTGTTGCTTTGCTATTTTCCAACAATTTAATATTATCTGTAAAGATTGTTTTTGTTTATAAAAGGTTGAATCTGAAGTGAAAAACCCTGTACAATTAACTTGATAGCAACTAATATAAACGAATATGGATAGAAAGACAAATCAGGACGTATGGGCTGATTTGAGAGATTTTGAAAAAGTACTTTTTACTTAAACTGATTTAAAATTTTATAAAGCAGTTGTTTTATTTTTTTATGTAGAAAGAAAACTATATAACTAGCTACCCAAAATAATATATGTTTTGCCATTTTTTATTTATTACTAATAAATATCTGCTGCGATGTACCCGGTTTTGAGGTAACATGTGCCACTTTAGACAAAAAAAAAAGTACTAATTATATGCTGTTTATTGGGTGTATTTTTTTAAGAGAAATTAGCTCCGCGTTAATTTTCTTTCAAAAATTCGGAAATAGTGCTGTGCTCTGCAGATGTGCTGTAATGTGCCGTAGAATAAAAAAGATTTACATATAGTCACATAAAATGCAAAAAAACGTATGATCAAAAAATTCGAAACATTATATTACGTGTGTGTTATGAATTTTAAACTTCTGCCACCAAAAATAACCAAGTTATTTGATTTGAAAATTTCGTTTCAATATCTCAAGTTGTTTGAATTTTATATCGTTTTTTGCTTCTCCTGTAAACTTATCAAAAGTGATGTTACGTTATTTTGCATTTTAGGTGACGATATTTACCTTGCTTTACTTTACTTAAATTCCGATTTTAATGGAAAAAACCTAATACAATAAAATTTCATCAAATAAATTATAAAACGTAGAAATTCAGAGTGCTTTAATAATGAATTTGATGTAGTTTCCGAATTTATGAAAGACAAAAAAAAAAAAACGAGCAGCAGTGCTAAATTCTAAAAAAATCTTTACTTGATTTTAACATTTCTTCGTTTTAGAATAAAACTGCTTCTAATATCCCATAAATGCATATACTCAGCAAATCTAAGTAGGATATCGCACAACTTATGTTTTTGAGTCGGAAATAAGCAAGACTGGAAAAAAATATTCTAAAAAAGTAATGATGGAGTTAAATTCACATTAAAAAAAAACACCACCCTTTAATCATCATAAAATTAGAACAATTTTTTTTTCAATACGACAGATGATAGCTCACATCGGGGAAATCGTATCACATTTTTATTTTTTTTTTTTGCAATAATTGAGAAATCAAAAATGACAGAGTGAGAGTTAACTTTCAAATTATACTTTTAATAGCTTTCGAGCTCAAAAAAAATTTAATCTGTTCAAACATACCTTGATACGCATGTAGTTAACACACGTATGTAGTTTTTGTTAAAGATAGAGTCCACTTGAAATCAATGTGGTTTTTTGTTTGAATTAAAAGTTTTAAAAGTTATAACTATTATTATTTGTTCGTACTCAAAATAAGTTTTGAATTTAAAATTAAAAATAAAAGTTGAGTTTTCAAAACTAGATAACCTATTGTAAAAGTTAACTCTTGTTTTGAACTTTTAATTAAATTTTTTATATAAAAAATAAGATCACTGCATACACAAAGAATTTCTTTTAAATATAAGGTATTATACTGTTGCTCTTTCTGTGTCATGATATTTAATGTTATTAAAATAAATCTAAAGAAATTATTCAGCTTGTTATGTTACGTAAAACACAATCCATTGAATTAATCACCATTTAGAGTAATGAAGCAATGTCATAACTTGTATGAGAAAAAAGCTTCTAAAACTACAAATAGAGGAAAAAAGAAATACAACGCAGCACTCACCAATACGATTGCTTAAAACTAGATGTATTACTGAAATTTTTTTACAAATATTTTTATAAATATAGCGAGCCATAAACGCCAAAAAAGGAAGCCAAAGCAATTGAATTTTTTATTTATCGAAATATGTATATCAATATCAATCATATGTTGAATAACTGATTTTTGAAAATTTTCGGGAGAGAACTATTTTAAGACTGACATTTTTATTTTTTTTTTAAAGGTTTTTCAATAATATATATAAAACTTGCTCCTGGCGATTATGGTTCATTATATATATATATATATATACACATATATATGCATATATGTTATATTGATTGATAAGTTGCTTGCTTTCTTTGAAGTATTATAAGATTATTTTCTTTTCTTTAAATATAAATTTAATTATTATATTTTAATTTAGTTAAATGTTATAGTTTCTTTCCTGTAGTTTATAATGAATATTTATATATTATATATATATAAGTATAATATTGTTTTATAATTATCAATCAGTGTCTTCAAAGGTTAGACCTTTCAAATATATATGTTTAATAGTTACATCTTCTGATATTATAGCAAGAATGATATTGTTTTTATTTCAACATATTATTTGTTATTTCTTCAACTCCAAGCATGAGCATGTCTTCTCGTTGGGTTTTTAGGGTTTTGAAGTATAATGTTCTATTTTTTAGTTTTGGTTGGGGGTTTTTTCAAATTGTTTCTTACTTTTTATCCTTGTTTACTGTAATATACTGAAGTATTATGTAATTTAAAAAAATGTACAACTCATTATATTGTGATATCTGTTTGCTTTTTCCATGCCATTTTTTAGCATTCGTTGGTGTAAGTCATTTATATGCGAGCGTTGTTTATATGTTATACATTGCAACCAAACGCTCAGAGAGGTTCTGTGGAAATTGATCAACGAATCTACGCCAATTTTCTTCACCAACTTGCGTCTTGAATCCATGTAATATCTGAAATGGAGTAAATATTATATGGTGGTTGAAAAATATTAAATATATACTGCATTTTAAACATATGCTACAAACCTTCTGTATCATTTGATGCAAGTCCTGTGGTGGATTTACCCATGAAGCTATAGCATCACAGAAGAATATGAAATCGGGGACCACTCCAGCTGGATTTACTGTTATCATATGGCACATGCCACGAAATGCGGAATCTTTCTCATCGTTATCTCTGATGTGACGCAGTGAAGTACACCTGTTGGATTAAATGATAACAGAAAAATATAAGTTTGACAAATGTTTGGTTAATATGTTCCTAAACCTATCAAGAGAGATGGTTACGTTACAAAATACAATACCTAGCAATTTACTAGCAAATATTTTAAATGCAGAACTTAAAAACAATTAATGTATTAGTGTTTAGAAGAACAAAATATTTATTCCTCGCAGGCAGACAATAAGTAGCCAAATATATAATTAAAAATAGTTAAGGCAAATCAAAAAATCTTAGAATTAAATTTAATGTGACAATTAAATTTCATTCAATTATATTCAAACTAATTGTTGAGCTTTAGGCCAAGTATGTTATGAAGAAAACCACTAACAACAACAAAAAATCTTTACTTAACGAATTCAAAATCAAAATTTTAAAAATAATAAAAATATATTGGTTGTATGTTGTTAATAATTTCTTTTTTGGCATGTACCCATGTTTACAGAGGAATTGTGAGTTATTTTTGTTAAGAAAAATATTAAGGTTTTACTTTAATTATTTCTCATATAGCTTAATTTTGTTAAAATAATATAGTTTATTGTTAACAAGTTTAACTGTGTTGTTGAATGAAAAATTAATACATTTTTTTTAGTATTCGTGACATTTAAAAGAAATTTAGGCATTTATACAATGGCTTCATATTATTTATACAGTATCGGTAAAAATATAATAACGTTAACTCATGGTACGAATATAAAAAAATACAGGCTTTGCGTCCATATTGGCAAATAAATCAAATAAAATTTGGATCGTTGAACAAGAAACTATTGGCAAAATTAAAGAACATTGACCATTTTTCAAAATTTTATATAAAAAATTATACCTTTTGGGATCCAAACAACAAAAGGAAGCATAAAAGAACTAATAACTTTACCGTTTAAAATCTTCATCTTATAACAATGATACTTTTCTCTATAGAATATTGCTCAAAAATTAGTCCAAATTAATATTTCGACAATTAAGTTTAAATGTATCTTACTTATTAGCCCTAAAGTAAGACTAATTGCATTTTCTTAAATAAAAGTAGTGAAAGTTGAGTTTGTGAAATTTTTTCTATTCCCTGTATACGGCATTTAAACTTTCACCCAATTTTTCTGCCCACATGCGTACTGGTACAATTTAAGTACTCAAAACATTAAATTAACGCAACAGTGTAATACAATGTTGATAAAGATTCTTTGCCTGTATTGTATTTTTATTGTATAAAATGTTAAAAAAGAGTTTATTTTAAGCGTGCAGTGGAACAAATCAATTAAAAATTATTTTTAAGTTTTGCTTTCATAGACATTTTTGGAATATTATAGTTGTCTTGTTCTTAGAAAGATATGGTAGTCGAAATTGTTTTTTCAACTTCTTGAAACCCGTTTTAAATATTGAAAAAAGAATCAAATCAGAATTTAATTCAAAGATAATATTGAGTTGACTGTATTTTCTCATTTTACGAAAGAATTATTTATTCTAGAACATTGTTTTAGGGAATTTTTTAATTACTTTAATATTGTTTTGTTTTCATTTATAGTTCATCTTTTAACATTATATATTTTTTTTTTAATTGGCATATTATAATTTTATTAAATGATTTTAGAAAAGATTTAATTAATTAGTTCCAACTCTTTTTTAATTTTAATATGAAAAACTAATAGAAATTAAATAAATGTTACACACCACTGTCGTACAAATTCTGGCAAATAAGGAGCCACTTCAACTGGGCACACATAACCTAGACGACCGATTGTTATTGCTAAAAAAACAGAAAAGAAGAAAAATAAATAATCAAAATTAAAATTCTTATGGATAAATTGCATTTTTATATACAAATAGTTGTAAAACGTTTTTTTGGACTAAAACAAATACATATTTATTTAACTATAAAGAAAACAATATGCTATTCTCCGCAGCAGCCACTAACTTTATGTAATAACAAATAATCAACGAGCGATTGATGAATTTAAAAAAAAAATATTCAAAAGACATTTAATAATTTAATTTTATGTATGTGACTTGCATTTGAAAAAAAAACATCTTCTTGCTATTCATTTGGTTATTGTTAAGTTGTTTACTCACCCGTATTTTCCAACAGTGTTTTAGGTGTGTTTGGCCGATTGATGATGATAAACAATTCCTTAAGTACTAGATGAATGTACTGTCGTGTTTCCTCTCCTGTAAAATTATTATTATATACTTTTACATTACTTTGTATTGTGCTTTGAATTCATTTATGAGTCTTTTCGAATATTAAAGTGTATTTTAAGCACGCTCATATCAATAATTTTTGATAAAGAGAACACATCTAAAAATCTAACGCGTTTATTTTTCAATTAAAAAAATTAATCCTTTATGAATTTTGCGTACGAACTTGAAATTTTTGTAACAAAAAAATTTCAGGAATATATTTTCTTGCTATGTATATCTTAACATTTAATATAAAAACATTTCATCAAACCTTCGCTTATGGTTTATTACATTAAAAACAAACAAAAATTAATAAATGCGTTTCAGGAGCTCAATAGATTTAAAATATACTTTCAGCGCATTGAAGGAATTTTGCTTGAAATATAACTTGTTAATTTAACTCACCCAGTTTCATACAGATTTCACCAATAGCCCATGTAGCATTATTGCAAACTGATATGTAATCGGGATTTAAATTTTGACCCAAAATAGGAAAGAATTCTGACATGAACGGATGAACGTGTTGGAAGCAAGCTTTCGTTAAGTCGCCAAGTAATGCAAATGATGACTGCCGTACCTATTTACAAGAAAAAAATTCAATTATTTCATTCAAACTTCAACTGTCACAGGATCAAAAATTACCTCAGGTAAAACATCTTGCATACACTGATAGAGAAGTTGCATTATATTGCTATTGACAACCAAAGACTCAATGTGTCCATCTAAGCCTTCTGCCAAACCGGAGAGCAAATCCAAAGCCACAATCATTCGTTCTTTATCTGGATGGTCAAATCCAGGATTTGTTTTACAGGCCTATTTGTTAATCAAAAATTTGTTAAAACTGCCATTGCATTTTAATGCTTCTTACCAAATCCTGATTAATTGTTTGCTCAATCAAAGATATACATCTTCTATAAACAGGATCACAATATGGCAAAAATCCTGACTGCAGCGCTGTTGCTATACTTGACAAGCATTCAAGCAATGGAAACAGACCCTTATCATCGTCCTTCAGCAAATTCCACTTTTCGATCAATGGGGGCATTAATATATCAATATATTGAGGCTTATTTAGATGATGTCCCACAGAATCAGCCAGTGTACCTACTGCATCATAAAGTATCATTAGATTTTTGTGCTGATACTTCGAAAATGCAAAGACCAATGTCTTTAATATATATTCCAAATACGGTACGAGCTCAGTGCAAGCTTCTTCTTCTAGTGTGGCAAACGCTGAACAAGCAGCTTCTTGTACGCGTTTATTTGAATCAAGAATGCGCTTGAGTAGTTCTTCCATAAGTGGTTTAAAGTACTGGTCATGAGGTTGATTAACCACCCAATTAGCGTAACGCGATAAAGTCCAACAGGTTATGGACCGCACAAGTGCCTTCTTCTCTGCCAAACAACTGATCAAATACGGTATTAACTCAGGCAAATGTGGAATCATGCCTTGCATGCAACCCTCTGCAATAGCACCCAATGCAAGCACACCGCTTTCTTTAATGACCCACTCTTGATGAAATAGTGTGTCCTTCAAAATAGGTAGCACTATGGGTAAACATTCTTCACGAAAAACATTTGCTAGCACATCCAAAGCAGCAGCGCTGCATTTGCGCAGATTCCATTCAGACAATGAACTGTCGTCATCGAGGCCATCGTCAAAGTCATCGTCATCATCATCTCCGCCTGCACCTTCGCCTGATTTGATTGTGTGTGTTCGCGATTTGTGGAAGCGTGGTCGTATATCTTCTTCACGATCTGGCACCATATCATCCTCTTCCACATTGCCCTTGAGGAGAATGATATCAATTTCGGAGTAACGCATACCACGAACTAAAACAGGAGCCAGTTGGGCCAAATATGGTGCTAGCACGTCCTTGCAAATACTCTGCTCAGCCAAAGAGAGCCAAAATTCGGATGCCTCTAAGGCAACACCTTCGTCTGGATCTTGTGTACGTATTAGCATGTACTGAAACAAATAGAAAAAAATTAGATACGTATGTTTAAGTTTCCATAGGTCAATTACCTCTATAATCTGTGGCATATGTGGCATCAAGCGATCCATTCTCACCTCCAACAACATGACCAAGCCGTGACAAACATTTTTCCTTACCTCATGATCATCATCCGAAGACAAATTGAACAAGTTTTCAATGAAAGTGTCAATGTGCAGCATTAATGCCTGAGAACGATTTATAATGAATTGATTGATACATGCTATTGCATGTGAGCGTATCTTCGGACTTGTGTGACTAAAATATTGTAGAAATTTCGGAATCATGACATTCAATGGACGATTGAGAGCCGCAGAATCTAATATCTCGGCAGAGTCTTCACAAATCTTTTGTAATGCACTGAATGCACCTTCGCATACATTGTAGTCTTGTGAGTCGAGCATATCGCACAATGAGGGCAACAGCTGTGGCCAATTTTGTAATCCACCATTGCTGGCAATTGTTGTTATCAGAATGCCAACAGTGGCTCGAATGAGTGGTGAGGCGTCGCCAATGGCTTGTAAACATTCATGTTTGATATACTCCAAAATTTCGGGCTGTAAATTGTTGCCATGGATGCGCACGTTGTTCTTTAAAATAAGACCGCTAAGGGAACGAGTTGGTTCATCTTCGGATTTTAATTTGGTCAGCACGTAAATAAGATAATTATTAAAATCTGGATATTGGTTCAGTTCTTCCAATTTCTAAAAGTCGTAAAATAAATTTATGATTAAATGGTACAGTTGGCATTCTCATTTTTTAGGAAGTTCGCACTTTAATTGATTAAATAAAATAAGATAGATAATGTTTAATATTTAAAAGGGCTTACGTTTTAAATATTGGAGTTTGTCTAGTTATTTATTGATAAAAATCAACTGATCTTGTTCAATTTGCTGCTTTTTTTTTAAATCAGATAATCGAAAATAGTTTTTTTATATCAGCCTGCATTGTGCCAATAGTGGACATAAAGTAAACAATAACGTAAAAGTGATTTGCGGTAGATGTTTAGTCAATTTTGGATGAATGGAAAAAATGCACGGTTTTTAAGTAAAAACTTAAGTCTAGTGACTACAATAAAAATGCGTAAAAGTATTTAAAAATCACTCTCCCCCATATTCGCTGGACAAAGTCTTTAAACAGAAAAAGACGTGTATGAGACGTACCACACTCCGTTGTCTTATTCAGAACATTTTTGATCGGTAGTCAAAAAGTGAATGTTGTTGTTGAAATAGTAATTCAATCGCAGTGAACAGGCAATTCAAACGGTGAAATGTCTCTTTGCTTTCATTGGTTTTGTACATATACACAGTGTATCAAATAATATCTCAGACAGGCTCTAGAAAACATAATTAAAATACGACTTCTCTTTATTTTCCAGTGTTTTTATTCAAAATATTCTCCTCCCGATTCAAAACATTTGTTACAGCGATTCAATAGTGATTCAAATGCCTGCTCTAGCTCATTTTGCATCAGGAAAAAATGCATCATTGTGGCGTCCGTGGCGTAGTTGGTTAAAGTGCGTGGCCGCTATGTCGACGAACCTGGAGACACAGGTTCGAATCCCAGCAGCGGCAGAAAATATTTGAATTGAAATAATTTTTCTGTACGGCCGCCACCTCTCTGCAGACAATGGCAAACCTCAGAGAGTAATCAAAATGCCATGTAAGGCCCATATTACACGATGATCGTTTGATCGCGGTCAAAATATTTTTGTTGTTGCTTTCAATGCGAAACAATTGTTCATCCGCTCTGGCTCTCAGTGTTTTTTGACAGTTTCGCTTTGAAAGCAACAACAAAAATATTTTGACCGCGATCAAACGATCACCGTGTAATATGGGCCAATAGCTTCTTGAGAACGAGAACATTCCGTTTATCGCCGTTCGGAGTCGGCGTTAAACATGTAGGTCCGGTTCTCGGCCAATTGTGTAAAAACTTAATAACACGCACAACACAATTGATCATAAGAAGCTAGGTCAAAGTCCTTTCAAGGGCTGAAATGGCCAGTTATTTATTTTTTATAAAAATGCATCAGAAACATTTCAATTGATGCAACAAGTGTACGGTGATGATTATTTATTATCTCTTACCACTGAGTAATTTTTTCAGGTTTGGAAATAGAAAATAGTCGCAGGGGGCTTAATCTGAATAATATGGTCGATTGGATGGGGTAGCAGTTCGTAGGTCAATTTATGGATTTTTGCTATGGCGAATATAGACGTTTGCGCTACTGCGTTGTCTTTTATCTTCGCCAAATGCGGTCGTTTTCGCTTCAAATCAATTTCAAATCCGCCCAACAGCAGTGAATATTATTTGCCTGTGATTGTTTTACCCTTTTCAAGGTAATCGATGTAAATGCCCTTGTTGGCCGACGGGCTCATTTTTACCTTCCTTCACGTTCACCCGAAGAAGCCCACTGCTTTGACTATTCCTTGGTTTCTGGTGTGTTGTGATGTTTCATTTATGGTCACGAAACGTCTCAAAAAACCCTTCGGATTGCTGTTAAACATCGCCAAACACTTCTTTGAAGTCGTGTGAGCTTTTTGGATGTCCAAATATTCTTGTAAAATGTGATGCACCCTCTCAGTCGAGATATCTGCGGCTTCAGTCATCACACGCACTTTCATTCTCTGTTCGTAAATATCATTCTACGGATTTTATCGACGATTTCTGGTGTGACCTCTTTTGCGATAACCGAACAAAAAAATGTTCGGTTATCGCAACTTACATAATGGAAAATAACAAAAGGCAGTCAAAAATTTCTATTCGAAAGACTCCGACTCCGCCCAATAATGAAGCACCGACTTCGACCATAACATTAAAAAACATTTAATTTTTTTATACACATAATTTGTATATATGTATCTTTTTAATGAGGAAGTTAAAAATATGTGAAAAGTAATTAAAATTCAATTAAATTTAAAATAAAAAATATCTATAAAACTTATAGATATATTTTATATATAAGAAAACTACTATAAGAAAAACTGGCAAGAAAACTTATTTGAAATATTTTTTAATTGATTTTACAATAAACTTTTTTCCTTTGGTTGCCAGTTTTACTACAAACTCATCAACTAGTTTAACAACCGGTTGATATCAAACCACAAAAAATCAAAACTTTTTCATGTTTGGCAACTTTTTGATGAACTGGTTGAAAAACTAAAAATGACAACTCAAGTACCAATAGACGACTTATTTTCAACAACTTGCAACCAGTTTATCAACAATTTTTGCGATTAGTTGTTCGTCTATAGGGATATAGAAGGATTGTTTACATACAATCTGTCAGTAGACAATAAGTACATTTGATATGAAGTAAAGTTAACATAATAGAGTACTCCATTGAGTACAACTAAAAAATAATTATATACATATATTTTTACATATCGCTCGTTTTCTTCAATAACGTTACAATCCAAAAAACATAAAAATTGAGTTAATTACACAGCCACATTCGTGTTACCATGATCTATGCTGTG
Organism: Pherbina coryleti; assembly: GCA_943735915.1. NCBI lineage: Eukaryota > Metazoa > Arthropoda > Insecta > Diptera > Sciomyzidae > Pherbina > Pherbina coryleti. The sequence continues at coordinate 75,983,442 of OX030952.1, read as the reverse complement.
TACAATTACACTGTGTGTAATTTTTTAAGTCATGGCAAAATAACCATATACGGACACCACTACGTGATAAAAGACTAAAAAAAAAAAGACCCGTGTCTCCCAATTTTTCCCAAAGTCATGCACTTTTTTGTTTATGGGCCGCCAAAGATTTGGGTCCTCGATATCATTTTCGCAAAAAAATTGATAATTTCAAAAATCGATTTTTTTTTACCTTTTTTCCCGTGTTCAGGTCCATAGGTAGCAAACCGTACAAAATTCAAGGAAACAATCAACTACAAAAATTTACCTAAGATCTCAATAAACAAATTTCTAGAACATATAAACTTCCTAGAGATGATAGAGATGAAAACAAAATTTAGTTAATGAAATAAATCAGTAATTAAAAGTAAGTTAAATTATTTTAATAATAAGTCAAGCGACTTATATAAACGTATCAAGTAGAAATAAAAATCATTTTGTGATCGTTATTTTTTCGATCACAAATAAAAGTTGTTTATTGTCGATATTTTTTCGATCAGAAATATAAGTTATTCTTCAATCGTTATTTTTTTCGATATTAATAATTGTTATATATGATCGAAAAAACAATCTCGAGCGAATGATTTCTATCTTAAAAATTATGTAAAAAAAAATCATGTCAAGCACGGAATCTCTGACTCACTAGCTTCATATTGCTACATTAAAAATTATTTTACATCTTTTTATTTACATATGATCTTTTGATCTAAAAATTAAAAATTAATCGTTTTTTTCAATCCCTGTAAAAATCGTGTGTGTTTAATATACAGCAACAACAGTTAGTTCTAAATATGAGGAATTCATTAATAGCGCAGGTTCTAATTTTTGTATTGATGAGACATTTTAAGGAATTTTGAATAGCTGTGGGATTTTTTGTTGAATTTTCCGTTACTATGAGTTATTTCAATAGTCTTTTTGATTTTCCGCTGCTAGACTATAATGAAGTCTTGACTGCTATAGCTTGGCTTAAAAACTACAAAGCCACAGATAGGAAAAAAGGACCTCTCCCCCATGCAATACCAAACGAGGTTTCAGAAAAAATTATTACTTATCGGGCGACTTTCTCTATCTAATAATAGAGACGCTCAAGCAAAAAAATTATTCAATTCGGTAACCGACGGCGGTTAGACACTCAGATCTCCATTGGAAAAACCTGAGGACTTCTAAATTTCTAACTGGCGTCAGCAAGCGCACGACAAGAGGCTGGGGCAAATTCTTAGCACATTTAGTGGTTTCGACATATTTTGTTAACGATAATTAAATTTGGATTGGTTTGTGAAATTTCAATAATGACAAAATTATGTTGCAAGTATGGTCACGACTACTGGTAATATTGATATGGTTCCGACTACGATATCCGTGGTGGCGCGATTTAAGTGATTTTTGGTAGAGAGCAAAAAAAAAACTTCTGGCCGAACAAAAAAAGATAACTCATTATTGCTACAAAATCTGTTCAAAAAAACATCTATATCTTTGTTAATATCCAATGGATCTAAAATATTTGCACATTATTTCAAAAATATTTAAATTATCTTTCAGAAAATATACAAATCAAACGGGGCTGTCATGGAATCCAATAGCTGTCGGAATTGGTTCTGAAACGAAAAAAACGACAAAAATTTACTTTGCTGTCATGAATTCCGACATTATTCGTTTTATGTTCGAATCGGAATTATTATCGGTTTTAGGTATCACAGAATCCAATATTATCGATTTTCTTACCGGAATTAAACCAAGCATCTAACCATTGACAGATTTAATTTGTGCGATTTTTTTTTCTCTTGCTGGTTGATATTTCGTTGAAATGTAAGTAAATCTACAAAAAAGCTTTAATATAACTGCACAGTAAAAGAAAGTAAAAGAAAAATATGCTCAGGCAGGTCAAGTGGATTGCAGCAATCTATTAAAATCTTCACCTTTTCTGGACTCCTTTCTTCCAATATTAAAAAGGCTACAATAGCTGAAGCCATTTTATGCTTATTAATGCTTTTTACTTAATACAAACAAAAAAAAAAACCACTTAAATTTAATAAAATTGTGAACTAAAGCTGAATAAAATTTCCACATACACAGAAAAAATGTGAAAAACAGCTGATTCGAATATTGATTTTGCTTATGTTCGAAAAGAGCTAAACCAATACGATTTTGTGACACCAAATGAAATCAGAATTGTTTTGCAATTTCCATGCAATTTTTGAGACCTTTTAGAATGCGAAATTCGAAATATATTGTAATTCGATATGCTCTACTTAAATCGAAAATAATTTTATCATAAAAAATACCTATAAAAATACCAAATAAATCTTAGTATTATATACCTATATATAAATTAAAGACAAATTTTTAAGCTGTTATAATTAACTTTCCATAATTGATAGTAATAACGGTTATTTTATAGCAAATAATTGTTTTATGTTAGAACTTTTACTTTTGCATACAAACAGCTATAAAATGTGAAATATCAAACGGATTTAGTTTATTTAAAAATGTTTTCAAATCTTATATTATCTCTAAAACAGTAGATTATTTACCAATATCAGTTATATACCAAGAAAAATATAAATTTTTATGAAGTTCTTATTAAAAAAAATATATTTTAAAAAAATCGATAATTTTAAAACAATTTGATAAATCGATTTTTCTTTGGGCATTCCTATTTTTATTACAAGCCCATTGTTAAATCGCGGCGTTAAAAATGTTTTTAAAAATCGATAACTTGAAAACAAATCGATTTTTCGTTCGGCTATTGTTATTTTTATTGAAATTAATATACGAATCCGTCTTCAAATCGCGGCTCCTCGGAAATCGTAGTCCCCTCCATATGAGAGTAGAATGAAAAATACCACGGCAGTTGTACAATCCTGCCGATATTTATTTTGACAAGAACTAAAATTAATTAGATGCTTTTAATATTAAAATTTCAACTGGCAGAACTTCAAATATATCGAGATTTAAATGCTTTTGCATCTTTTAAACCAGTTGGAATCTTAATTTCAAATTCCCAAAGTTTTACATCTTTTAAACAAATTGGTACCTAAATTGTAACTTCCCAAAGTTTCATCTCCTGGGATCAACGACCTTTGCTAAAAATGCGCTCATAAATCCACATGTTGTTGTCTTTTATATATACAGAAGAAAATAATGCATAGTATGGTGTTTCTTACCTGCATAAACACTGCAGCAGATAGACACTAAATATGTTTGTTGTGGGTTTTTAATCATCTAATTTTACTATAACTTTTGTTGTACTAACAATGAACTAAGTGCAGGCACATTATATGAGATTATATATTATGACATTATATCCTTTTCTAATATTTGTTTGCTACCGTTTTATTTAAAATTTGGCATGAAGTTTTGGCTTCGAATGTGATGTCTTTGGTAAGGAAAAGAGTCACTTATCATACTCACCATCTGGACAGCCATTTGTGTAGCAGTATCAGGAGATTGAGACTCCTTCAATATAGTGATTATCTGCTGTAAACCTTCGGCCTGTGGTTCCCACGTCATGTTGATTCAATTATTTTTTTTAGGATGTGCTTTAATATTAAATAAAATAAACATTTAGTTCACAGGAAATAACATGCAGCGATCGGTATATATATTATATATAAAATAAATAATATAAATATATAATAAATTTCTTTGTTTCTAGATTGACTGAAAAATGAAGGCTGACAATTTGCATACCAAAAAAAAAATTTCGTGTGTACAGAAAAGTTTATTGAAGGGTTCATGCCTCTGAGCTTAGCTATAAGCGTGTGGTCAAGTGACCCACCCTGTGTAACATTGAGGCTATTCGGATCCGGATCTGCAGACAGACGCTGTGCTTCAAAGGGTTTTCCTTTGTTTCCCAGTCACAACACTAACTTTCCTAAAGAAATATTATGAGCACCAATCTAGCCAGACTATTTCCCCCCGCCCCGCTTTCTTTATTTAACATAAATTTTCCACTTAATAAACGAAAGGTGAAGCAGCTTTTATAATTCGCCTTGGACGATTTTTCATCAAGTTGTATATTATATATTCTTAACTTACCTTTAATAACTTTCGCAAAATAAATAACACTTATTTTTAATTAATTTGGATTAGTTTTTCCTCTCAAAACTCTTCAAGTTTCCTTAAACAAACTTTTACTTCTTTTTCCTTCTGTCTAGTTTAATTCTACGGAAAAACTGCAAAATGAAGATTTTGCTTTCTACTTTGCTGCTGCTGAGTGCTCAAATTTTCCATATGTTAAACTCTTATCTCTTTTTAACTCATTCAAATTTACTGCTAACTAAAGTAAGACAGCATACTGTACTCGTCGGCAAAAAAAAAGTTTTGCAAATATGTACCAACCGCAGCTAACTTAATGCTAAAAGTGTGCTTGTTTCAATGTTGTCTCTTTTGAAATTTACTACCGTATATGGGGGTTTCAGACAATGCTGCATGTCTATCCGGCAACTTGTACGGCACAAAGAACTAAGATATAAGGAAGTGATGTTATTGCCCAAAAGTGTGGTATTTTTCTTATTCGTGTTGGTTGACACAAATACATAAACATTCACAAAGGGCCGTATTCAGTTGCATCGAAGAAGAAGGCTCAATTTGTTTCTGATTCGAATAACATATAAAACAGGTGTTTAGAGTTATACGGTATTAATAAAACGTTTGATAATTAAAGACCTAATAAATTAAAATAAAATTGTATTTCAATACAGAAACATTTACTGAGGGCCATATTCGGTTAGATCGTTAAAGAAGGTCCAAACAGTTTCTAATTGGAATCACATATACAATATACATATACAATATATACAATAGCTGCATTCCCGTGGGATTGGATCAGATCAAATCTCAGTGGAACAACTTTAGTTCAACTTTATAACAATTTGGCACCACTGTCTTGAAACAGCTGTTTGATAACAATAGGGGCTTTCAGACGAACGTACATGTCAGCCGACATTGTACGACGACCAACTAACGGGAATATTTTGTTTGAGCTTTCAAACGATCGGACATGTGCGACGACTTCATTTTTTGCAGACTCTCGAGCGTAACACATCGGTAAAAACCGAAGAAAAAAACCTTTTTCGCTTGGCATAAGCCGATGTTTACTCGATGAAAACTTTATAGAAATGATAAATGCAGCGAGTCGGACCGACATGCTTTCACACGTCGGACATGTCGGACCGACCAGCAGAAAAATCAAAAATTTTTGATTTTCTGCCGACATGTCGGTCCGACCGTCTCATTTGCTTTCGAACGATCGTACATGTCGTCGGACATGCCCAAGTCGGATGACATGTACGTCCATGTGAAAGCCCCTAATAGAAATCAATACAAAACAGCATACTTTAGTTTTGCCAACTATGTTCGTTTTTAACAAAAAATACATTAAACTTGGCAGCATTTTCAGATCAGAAATAGAGCCAGGAAAAGAGCTGGTTCTAAATGTTGTTTTTGCTTTGTGAATAAAATAGAGCCGCGCTCTAGATCAACGACCACGGGAATGCAGCTAATATAATATAATTTGAAATCCACAATAGCTGCATTCCCGTGGCACTGGATCAGATCAAATCTCAGTGGAACAACTTTAGTTCAACTTTATACCAATTTGGCACCACTGTCTTGAAACAGCTGTTTGATAACAATAGAAATCAATACAAAACAGCATACTTTAGATTTGCCAACTATGTTCGTTTTTAACAAAAAATGCATTGAACTTGGCAGCATTTTCAGATCAGAAATAGAGCCAGGAAAAGAGCTGGTTCTAATTTTTGTTTTTGCTTTGTGAATAAAATAGAGCCGCGCTCTAGATCAACGACCACGGGAATGCAGCTAATATGCGGAAATCTGAAAACAATCAAAAATAACAATTATGTATCATAAACTTTGCTGAAGACAAAAGCGCCCCATAAGTGCATTAAGGAGTGAAAAAAGAATGCGCCCCTGAAGCAGTGTTTGCGTTTTGACAACTGTGGTCGCATCAAATTGGCGCGAACATTTTTTTTTACTGGGAAGGCTGTTTACAAGCAAATGCTCATATATGACGAATGCTCATAAATGTCAAAAAACTCATAAATGTCTCGCTCGCTCAATTTACGAATCGGCCACAGTTCACGTACACTGTATGTGTAGACAACATTACTTCCTTATATTTTAGTTCTTTGGTACGGCAAAATAACGAGATTTACTTGGTGAGCTTTCAGACATACATACAACATGCTGGATAAAAATCACTATATCTTAGAGCTCAAAGAGAACACATCATAACAATGCCAAAACAATTTCTTGCTGCTCTAAATTTTGACATGTTTATGCCGTCACACAAGCTACAAAAGCGCTGAATGTAAAAGAAAAATCGAATAAATACTGGCAAGCAGAGAACCTTTGATTAAAGCAATAGAAGCTTTTATTAAGGATCAAACTTCTTAAATAATATTCAATATTATTGTGATCAGAATTTGGATTAAACGTGAATCCAAAAATCCCTCGCTGTATTAAAAAATATGTGTGTTGCAACCACGCACGGTAGAAGTGAAACTTTGAATAAAAATTGATTTAACGTGGTTAATTGATTTACTCTTTAATATAGTCTTACTAAAAAAGTCCCATTTCATATAGTGGAAAGAGTAAATTAAATCTGTTTTAATCAGGGATCTTTATTATTATAAGCGATATCCAAAAACTAAAAGTTCAATTATTATTTTTAGATTTTTATTTTATTGCGCAACAATAAAAATTATCTTACGATTTTTATTGTTTTGATCAGAAATAGTAGTTTTTTTTTTTATTTTTACTTTTCTGTTCAAGAATAAGAATTATTTTTTAGTTTTTTTTTTTTTTTAATTGTTTTTCAAATTTTATTTTTTCGCTCAGAAATAAAAGTTTTTCTCAATTTTTATTTTACACTCAAAAATAAAAGTAATTTGTCCAGTTTTAGTTTTTTCCTCAAACATAAAACTCAAAACAACACACAGCATCATTGCTGGTACATGTCAACTTTTATTCCCTACACCTGAACAGGGGGCTTTAAGGGAGGGCCGGAGAAGGTTAATATGTATGACCGAACCCCATTACTTTTGCAAAAGGAAAATTTATTCCCTCAGGGACCTATTCCCTCCGACTACTCCCTAGGGGGGAGGAATGATGATGTAGATGCTGTTATTAACTACAGACTCATTGCTAAACTGTCATCGATTCCAAAACTTTTTGAGCGAATCGTGTATGATCGGGTCAAAATTCACTGCCGTGAAGCCATAACAACTTGTCAGTATGGTTTTGTTAATGGCAGATCTACGGTATCTAATCTACTCGATTTTACAACCTTTTGCTTAAGCACTATTCTGAATCTGGTTACCAGGTCGACTGTATCTACACTTATTTTAGCAAAGCATTTGATTGAGTTACCACACAATTTAATTTTATTTAAACTTAAGTCCATTGGATTTCCACAATATTTCACAATATTTGTCAAAATTTGTCAATCAATAACTTGATTAAATCATATTTAACAGACCAATCTTATCAAATACGATTCCGAGGGGTTTCATTTCAGAATGCACACACTCTTAGTGCATTCAAAAGCTGCATCAACCAGATTGCAATCTTATGCTTCTGTAGAGTAAATGAATTACAGATGCACAATTCATCATTCTTTGAAGATAAAGGAATGGGACTTATGGAAATATCAATCCCATTCTTGTTGGCTTAAACAATCTAATGAATCTGAATGCACTCTGTTTTATCATTCTTTTCAACTCTGAAACACTGGACATTTTATTTACTACCATGAAATTCTACTAAATATAAAGCAGCATTTTGCATTTATGTTGTCATTTGTTTTCGACGGCCGATCTTAGTGACATGCTTTTGTCTTTCCCTTGACATTTTTTGGAATAATAAAGTGTTTATTAACAATAAATATTATTAACAAAATGTATAAAAATTAACTTCTACAATTTGTTGTATATAATACTTTTTCTATACATGATATCAAGCCAATGGCAACCCACCACAGTCATGCCCAACAGTCACACACGCATACACAAATACACACAAAACAACTTCAGACGCAACAACAAATCTTTGCGGCTGAAGCCGTCGCCGGCTGCATTCACTAAAATTTCAATTCGGCTGCAACTATCGATGGTTCAGCCACGATGGCTGCATTCGTTAAAATTTCAATTCAGTGTGCATTCTTTACGTTTTGCAATTCATGACTTGAAAACAATTTTAATCAGCCTAAAGGCTTAAGCCTAAAGAGTTCACACTTTGAATGCTAGAAAAAAAGATTTCAGCTTTTGAATTTTTAAGCAAGAGAATGAAAAGTGAAAATGAATTCACACTTTTACAGCTCTGCCTCAGAGAGTAATCAAAATGCTTCTTGAGAACAAGAACATTCCATTTATCGCCATTCGGAGTCGGCGTTAAACATGTAGGTGTGGTTCTCGGTCAATTGTGTACAAACATAATAACACGCACAACACAATTGATCATAAGAAGGTCAAAGTCCTTACAAGGGCTGAAATGACCAATTATTTTTTTTTTTTTCATATAGCGATGTCAAAAAAATGCACCTAAATTTACCGAAACTCGTTGCCGGTCTTAGAAATCGGTATTCTGTGCAAATCGGTATTCGGTAACGCTGTTAAATGTCGTAAGCCCACCTTATTGAAATTAAGCTCTATGGTAACAATATTCACCGTTAACGCTTGGTTGCAGAATACCAACAGGGTGTAAAAGAGACTGAAAGGTTAATTTCTTCGGTAACTAGATAAACGTTACCGTGACAGAATTGATCTGCCAATGTGTTCAAGCTATTAAATATGTTATAGCCAAGGAAGTAAGAAATAAGGAAGCGGTGTATTGGCTCAAAAGTGAGGGATATTTCTTGCTTGTGTAGGCTTACACCAATACAGAGAGATTTGCTCAGGCCGCATTCGGTTGAAGCGCACAGTAAGGCGCAAATTATTTCTGACTGGAATTGCATACTAATACATTATGATTGTAATGAAATAATTTTTAGCATACGCATAAATATAGAAAAGAATATCTACGAAGCGAAAGAGATTAATAACTTAAATATATGATATTTTTTCTTTTGTATTTCCACACCACCACTTGAGGTATACAAATTGGCGCGTTACCGATTTTTTGTGTGTTCGGTTCCCCTGTAGGCCTATTTCACCTGAAAAAAAGAAAATATTGGTATTGAATATATAAGAAAGTAAAAGCAATATAATTCATTATGCATTTGACAACGTGTAAGTGACGTGATTTTTTGAGAGCTAAATTCGCTTAGACTTTGTTAATAATAAAAAATATACTATATAAAAATTTAAATAATTTACTAAAATCATAACTAACTAATAATATGAGCATGCATTAAAATAAAATAGGAATTAAATAAAAGCATACTTTATTTCCATACATTATTATTAGCATACTTTATTTCTTTATTTTCCATTTACGACAATGGTGCCCTAAAATATATGCCACCACGAAAAATTAATGCACCCTTGAAAAATTAATGCATCCTTATAGTAGGTCTGTTTCCGTACGCACACTGTGTAACTTGTGGGACACTATTTTCTGTTTCCGTACTTTCTGTGCTTAAAATGGGAGAAGAAGAACAAGCATAAAATCGCTCTCTCGAGCACACAAAGTGCACAGAGAGTGCTAGAACTCAAGACTTCGAGTAAAGTAAGAACAAGCATCAATAAGAAGAAGCAAATGTCAAATTACATTTCATAATTGTTTATGTTTTGCGATAAATAAATTCACAAATTGTGTGCCTAAGAAGAAATTTACGTACAATAAATAAAAATTAAGTAATTGTTCAGTTTTGCATTAAAAATGGCTTTTAATAATTTGAGTGAAAGTGTTTTAAAATTTGGGCTGCCGTTTGCAGTCAAAATCAGCTGTTTTGTGCTCGAAACTTACTAGAAGCTGTTATCGTACTTTTGCAACTATTCTCACGTTTCGTTTTTACTCTCTTGCACACATCTTAAAGGGCTTACACATCGGCGACTCTGTTCGTCGAACAATATGGCGGCGCGAACGTGTGTGAAAAAGCTAGCGTTCAAATTGAACGAACCTGTTCGTCACACAAGCCATTGGCCCAAAATACACTGTAGTGCTCAGTCTACGTGAGCAGTCAATCATTCAAAAACACACTGCACTGGTCAGTCTGCGTGAAACCAGTTTTATTTCGTGTACATGAACTCTGTTTGATTGTATTAGTGTGGTAAATTTTGTGAACCCCTAAATAAAATGTGACAACTTGACTCATGTGTGCGTGTCAGTCAATCGTCACTACAGCTTTTTCGGTGAGTGAAATTTCACGCACTTCACGTCCGCTGACTCACCTCCCTTGCCATAGAAACCCGGTTTCACGCAGACTGAGCACTACAGTGTATTTTGGGCCATTGATTTTTGTTGTTGTTTGTCATCATTTTCTGCAGCATCCCTTGTTCGACAGAGAAATTCAAAAATTTTTGTAACACGGCGGCCACACCTGCAAGTGCAAGTTCGAAAAACTATATACATTAAAATAATTTTACTAACACACTCGCAATTTCGCACTTGCAGCCGACTTGCAGCGCTACTATCAACGAATTTTCAGAGACAGTGGATTTTGACACTTGCTGCAAGTAAATGTCAAAAAAGGGGACAAGAGTGTTGTTTTTGCTAATCTTTAGGAGATTTTACCCAAATTTTTCACAATTTAATACAACAAGCACACTGGTAACTTGTTTTCTTCATTTTCTTCATTTTGTAGCTTTTCCAGCTCTCGCAATACTACAATTGTAGCGAGAACCTTTGCGTTCGATGACATTTTTTAAATGAACTTGCACTTGCACATGTGGTCGCTGAAACAACTTGCAGCAATTTTCGAATTTTTTCGAAGTTAATATGTATTCTCTACTTGCAAGTGAATACTTGCACGTGTGGCCGCAGCGTAAGCACGGCCAACCGTGTGACAAACTGTCGAACAGCGCTTCTTAACTAGCGAACTTGTGTGAACTTGGCCGCTGTGTGACGAACAGATTCGCCGATGTGTAAGCCCTTTTACACAAATCTTACACAGTGTAAAGTACGGAAACAGACCTAGTACGTTTGTGTTTTGACGTTTTCGATCTTGCAAAAATGGCGCATAATTAACTAAATTAAATAATTGCTTTTTCACAAATTTCTAATCAATGAATTTTTGAAATTTCAGATTAGAAATTTGTGAAATTTTAATTGAAAAACACTTAACCAATTTACTTTAAATAAAGTTATATTCTTAAAAAATTCTAACCGTTTGAATACAGTTGCAAAATACTTACATGTGAAATTGAAACAGCTTTTCCTTCAGTTTCTGAACACTTAAACAATTTTTCACCACACAGCGCATAACTTAAATGTTCTTTATTGTATTTAATTTACAAATTTAATCAATTTTAGCAATTATAATTGCTCTTAATATAATTGCTCAATGTTTTCTTCGGGCACAGTTTTGCTTTGCAGTGAGATCGCAATTGTCAAAAATCCAATCAGAAAAAAGCCGCAGTACACATGTTAAAGCATGATTTGGCAAGAACAGAAAAAAATTTTAGAAGTTTAAAAAGCTAAGATCTATTTGTAATACCCAAATACGGAACTTCTTACGTCATAATAAATTTTTGCTTCCATCAAGGCGTTGACCGTGATCATTACAGCCAAAGAAGTAAGAGATAAGGAAGCGGTGTTATTCCTCAAAAGTGAGGTATTTTTCTCATTGGTGTTGGTTAACACACACATAGAAAAATTTACGCAGGACCGCATTCGGGTGCAGCAAATAAGAAGGCGCAAACTTTTGCAATATTAACTAGAATTGAATGGAATGAATTAATAAATAGGATGAATAATTATATAAGTATACAATGTGAAGTCGTCAGGTAATATTATGCAGAAATGACATGAAACTTATGTGAGTGATAGATGTGAAAATCTAAACTTCACAAGTTGTGAAAATTTATTGTATTTCCACACCACCCTTGAGATATACAATTTGGTGCATCATCGATTTTTTTTGGGTGTACGGTTCATTTGTAGGCCTATTTAACCCATAAAGAACAGAAATCATTAGTAAAATTATTAATAAACAATTCAGCTACTAAACCCCTTAAAATTAACATTTTTGTTCGTTATATAATATCGCCTTTTTAAACAAATTTCAATTAATGATTTGACTACGATATAATGGCCGGAAGACTTTATATGACCTTCAAACATAGTTTCTCCAATAAGGGATTTTTGCGTATTTAACATTATTCTATTATAATATTTATATTTTTTCCAAAATAGATTTGTCTTTTGAATAAGACGAATTTTCGTATTCAAATAAATTTCGTTTGAATACGAAGTTCCTTTTCAGCAATCATGCAAACAGCAAAATACTGATCTTGCATTTATAACATCATTTTCTAATCCCAGTGCTCGAATCCAAAGGGTTTTTGAATCAAGCATATCGTCGCCCGGGGATTCATGTGCTCCATACGCCATTTTGTAATAGTTATACCAACAGCTTTTTATTTTTGTTTTTTGTAAATTAATACATTTTTTTGATTTCTGTTAAATAAATTTAAGAACATATTTTTCTTTTGTGTTTGAATGAATATTAATTTGAATTTGTAAATGAATAAACTGCTGTTGACGAAAAACTTTAAATCTGTTTCATTTTTTCCTTATGCATCTTTGCTCTATGAGTATGAGTTCACATAAAAATAAGTTTGAAATGGCGTATAGAGCAAAGTGGATTTTTTATCGTTAGAAAATGTACTTTTGTGCGTGAGATTAAGGATTAGGAAATATGTTTTGTGGATTACCATTTTTATACAAACTTATGGTGAGACATTCAGGAAATCCTATCGTAGTCTTTTAAAAAAAAATCGCTTCAAACTTTAACTTCCATATACTCAAAATGTGTTTTTTGCACATACAGCACATGAATCCCCGGACAACAATGTATGGATATCTGAAACATTGAAATTGAATCACTGAAAACAAGAGCGCCCTAAAAATATGTGCGATTGTGTAAATTGAATGCGCCTCTGAAGCGGTATTTGTATTTTGACAGTTCGATCACACTAAATCGGTGCAAGACAACGGGCTCTAATTTTAATTTTTTCGCAAAATTCCAATTGCAAATATTAAAACATTCACTTGTTACAACTTCTTTAAACTAAATAAAGTTGTTTTGTTTATAAAATTCGACTTATGCCGGTATATTTAATTGTGAAAGGATATTGCCTTGTTCTTCAATTTATGGCTGTTTGCACAACTTTTCACTTTTCAATGCATTTTTAGTCAATTGTTTATGTTATTTACGTTAATAATTTTGTAAAATTTAGCAATAAAAATCGCTTTTTATTAAATAATAGGTATTAATAGTTTGACTCCAATTTTTTTTAGACACGAGAGATCGAACTGTCAAAAAACTTTTGCCTCAGTACACACACACTGTATGTGAGGAGAACACCATTTCCTTATATTTTATTTCTTTGATTACAGCTTGAAAATGCATGGTTAACGAAGTTTGACAATATGCGTGATAGAGTGCCCGCAAAGCTAAATTAAAAATAATGCTGCTATGACCCCTTTTACATTGATCAAGACTTGAAATCAAGTTTTTTTTACGTTTTCTTTTAGACTTGACGAAACCTTTTACATTGGTCAAGAATTGAATTCTGGAGCAAAAGAGATGTGTTCTTTATTGCTTTAATATGTTTGCTCTGCTCATACACATGCACAATGTTCTCAGCCTTACAATTTTCAGCTAGGCCGCTGTTATACAGACGCTCATATGATCCAAGATCACGTCCTTTTTTACGCGCTTTTTTCGTTTGATGAGCTCTGTGATGAAAGTATGGCTATGTTCACACGTCAGTCAAATGACTGAAGTTCATCACGATTTTTTACTCTCTTTTACTCTCTCTGAAAATTTTGACTGACGCCTGCTCACACACGATCTTTTGATTGATGCTCTGACGACGCCATTTGTTACTTTTCTGCTACCTGCTATTTTAATGAATCGTATTGTGCTGTAAACAGAAAGTAAACACAACACAATAAACAAAACCCGATTTTAAATTTTTTAATAGAAAAGTTGTGTTGCATTTAATTTTGTTCGCAAGGGTTGCAGATTACATCCTTTTCTCTTCAAAAAACTGCATTTGTTACCAAAAAACTACTAATTAACTACTTTTCTTGACATAATTTCCTACTAAACAATAAACAATTAAAATAATGCAACCATTTGACTGATTGATCCAGGTCTAGAGCTCAATCAAAATTTTGACTGACGAGAGAAGAATTTGGAGTTCATTTTCACTCTGAGATAAAGTTCATTTTTTTTTACATAGGAAAGCAACAACAAATTTTGACTGATTCAATCATTTGACTGACGTGTGAACATAGCATACCTGAACACTAGTAAACTTCTTGCTACTTTTAATACTTTATGCAAAAAAGTATCACGAGCATGAGTATGGTAAGTGTTGCTATTAAGCAGGTTTCATTACTGCTTTCATGCATTTCGTACTAAAAGTGTACTATTTTCATGCGAAAACACAAATGTTGTGAATAATTGCACAGCGAAACCCTGTTTTGATCTCGTGATTCCATTTCATTTTGGAATCATTTCCCAGCTAGAACACTGACCGTCAACTGACGCGTCAACTGACGCTCAGCGCTGATAGAAAAATGTCAGTTTTTTGGTCAGTACGGTCAGTCAATGCGTGGATATTGTTGTTGCGGTGGGCCAAAACTGACATTTTTTTCCTATCCGTGTGATCTGGCATCTCTGTCTGGCACCTATATAACTTTAAGTTTCCTTGTTTTGCAAACGTCTCTGGTTGGGAAAGTATTATGTGAATGTGTTAGTTGATACCAAAATTCGTGTGGTTGTATTTGAGATTTGTCAGTCCTGTCTTGCTGGGTTGGTGACCAGTTTAAGCAGGGGCTTTCGCATGGTCCAACATGTTGGATAGACATGGCATGTTGGACGACAAGTAGTACCATGCGTAAGCTAAAACGACTGTCGGTCCAACATGTTGGATGAAAATCAAAAATTTTTGATTTTTCTGCCGGTCCGTCCGACATGTTGGACATGTGAACGAATGTTGGTCCAACTCGCTGCAATTTTTTCATTTTAATAAATTTGCCAGCGAGTGAAGAACAAACGATCTTAGAGACAAAAAATGTAGCAAGCGTTCCCAATAAAGAAATTTGGTTAAAACTCATCGAAAAGTCGAAAAGCTTTCCTGAAATAAAGAAAATCAAATATATATCCTCCAATACTTGGGCAATTATAAAAATAGCCAACAATTTTTTAGCCGCGACACCGAAGTGTTCTGCTTGAGAGTAAGAAAATAATGATGTCGTAGCACATGTTGGATCGTTCGAAAGCTCAATCAAATTTTCCCGTTAGTTTCTCATCCGACTTTGTCGTCCAACATGTTGGACCATGCGAAACCCCCTAGCAAAATAAATTTCCTAGCTCACTCTCTCAAATTTCCCTTTTACATTGAAACAACAACAATGCGTGCCCGTGATGTGATCGTGAGCGTCTGTATAACAACGGCCCTACAGAACACCAAACGCACGCAAGCAAACGAAAAATAATGTGAAGCGCTTTGTCAAAACAGCGAAAAGCACAAAAGGAATAAAAAAAATTGCCAAAAAATTTATGGTATAGCGCAAGTGTTCTCTTTCCCTTTCGTCGCTTCCGATGTGCGGCGAATTGCCTACAAACGCACAGAATTGAATTCAAGTCTTGACCCATGGTATAATAATACAAGGTAGCATTGACAGTTGCTTGGGAAAACATCTCCTGTCAAAAAATATATTAAAAAAAAGAGCGCTCACAATCCGCCATTGAAAACTCAAACAATGTTGAAAACGTTGAAGTAAAAAAAAACAACAACCACAGCAGCTGCAGATTGATTTAATCCATGGTATACTAATACATGGTAGCATTGACAACTGCTTATTTTCTCTTCAACAGGAAAACATAAACTGTCAAAAACAGCTTTTTGTGGAAATACATCAGCAGCTGCTGTGGTTGTTGTTTTTTTTTTCACTTCAACGTTTTCAACATTGCTTGTGTTTTCAATGGCGGATTGTGAGCGCTCTCTTTTTGAGTATATTTTTTGACATTATATGATTTCCCAAGCAACTGTCAATGCTACCTTGTATTATTTTACCATGGATTTACTCAAAATGCTGTTTTTGACAGGAGATGTTTTCTTGTAGAAGAGAAAATAAGCAGTTGTCAATGCTACCTTGTATTATTATACCATGATCTTGACCAATGTAAAAGGGGTCTATCAAACAAGGTTTGATGACATGGCGGATCGTATGGTAAACGTAGTGCAAACATCCCTTTTGGTAACCATATGACGTGTGAGACAGTGGTGCTTGTGTGTCAATATTTTATTTATTTTCTACTCATGGTATAATAATATAAGGTAGTATTGACAGTTGCTTGGGCAACGACCATTTGTCAAAAAAAATGTCTAGAAAGAGAGCGTTCCATTATTTCTTATGTTTTCGCCATTGTTTATGTTTCAGCGCTTGCAAATAACCAAACATTTTCTTACAAAATATTGCCTATTTTATTTAATCAATAGTGAATTATTATTACTACAATGAAGATAACTTGTGAACTTTGTGTTATTAAGTGCAAACATAAGAAAAAATGCTGAAAACGTTCAAATGTAGCAACCTCAGCAGCTGCAGATGCATATGGACGAAATTAAAGAAGTTTCCAATTATTATTAAAACACCACGGCTGGAAAACGTTAAACACATATCACACATAATTTTTTCACAACTTTCATTATTATAATTGTGTATTTAACGCACATATTTTGCGGAATTTATTTATTTTTACATTCGTTTAATTCTTGTTGCACGAACAACTGTTTTTGACAGATGGTCGTTGCCTTGTTGCTGAGAAAATCTATACTTGTCAATGCTACCTGTATAATTATATCATGTTTTCTACTGAGTTTTTTTATTTCTTAAAAAAAATGTTGAGGATTCAACTAACTAGCTCTTAGCAAATAAACGCTTAAAGTATTTGTTTACAAATTTGTTAATTTCGTTCATGTTTTGTAAGAGCTAATAAATTATTAGAAGTAGAAAATTGTTCAAATAAGCACTTGGTGCAACTCAGTTGAAGTTTAGTGAAATAAAAAAGCAATTTTTTCAAAATGGTAACAAAACTGAATGTTAACATTCGCACACTTCTTCTAAACTGTGAAGAATTGTCTAAAGATGAGGCAAATTATTGGCGCCTCAAAAAGTTCATTAAATCTTTGGATACAATGATAGAGGAACTTAAGGATTACGATGAGTAAACTTATATATAGGTCTTTGAGAGCACTTGTTGAAAGTGGTTGTATGTTTTGTAGCCAAAATAGCTTGGAGAAGTTGTCAGACTATACAAAAAGACTGCAAGCTCTTAAAACACTCACCAACTTTATCGATAGCCCACCGCCAACAAATAGTTTACGTTCTAAGCTGCGTCACCAAGAATCCTCTGGAGATGATGCAATAAAAGAAATGCGTCAGTTACAAAACTCCAAACAGTACGCAGATCTACGCAAGGAACTTATGAATGGAAAGTGAAATATTGTTAGAAATAAATGTTCCTTAATGTATACAACTTTTACAGATGATAACTTAAGACGTCGGAAACCAGATGAGAGCGCTGCTGACATGAACGAAGCTGTTAAGTATTATAGTGAAGCACAAGAGAAAATTACTGAACACATGCTTTCACTTACACGCAATCTTAAAGAGCAAACTGAAACTGCTAACCGTATTATTAAAAAAGATACGGAACTCGTTTCGCGTTCCACAGGCATGGCCGACCGCAATATTAACTCTTTACACAAGGAAACCGAGAAATTGGAGGATCATTCAAGAAATGCTTGGAAGTGTTGGATGTGGATGATGATTGTTTTCGTAATAGTTGTTTTTATTGGTAGGTTTCTGTTTCATAATATAACCTTTACATGGTGATTTACATGGAAAATTTAAGCGTAATGTTTGCATGACTAATAGGAAATAGTCATAGCGCCTTATACCGAATTAATCACGTTTCATATTATAAATATGCTTATAATATAGTTAAAATATTTTTTAAATTGAGGCCCTCTTAAAGTTTATACAAAAATAGATTTTCTATTTAAAAAAAAAAATATGTATATATGAAAATTACAAAAATTATAAGAGCAAGTGGGGAGTAATGCATAGCGAACTCTTCTTTCCCTGTAAGAATCTGTTTCTATTCTATAAAATCCATATCGACAGAACTTTTATTCTATCAGTATAAAATTAATTATAAACGCGTTCTTTTAAAGTATTTTTTCAAAATTTTCGCTCATACCGCGAAAATATCTTATGACTGATAGTGATTGTTTCAATGAAATCTATCCAGTGGTTTTCGAGTCTACAATTAACCATGTCAACAAACTTACAATTTTACTCCTTTACATATTTATATAGATATATTAATATATAGCTTTTGCGATAGGTGAACTATATTTATGAAACCATGTGAAGGACATCTTAATATACTATGGAAAATATTATTAAAAAAATATTTATTTGCAGGAATGGTGTTGTTCATGAAAATAATGAAAAAGAAAAAGACTTCGTAAAACAGTATCGCAAAAATAACCTGATTAACTGCATTTCTAGGAGATTTAAATTATTGTATAGACAATTGGCATAAAGTAGTCAGTGTTGTGTTTGAAAAATAAAATATTTTAAACAATCTAAACGTTAAATTTTTCTTTAAACGATTACGAGAGTAGGTTCGAATTTTATGGTTCCTCATAGCGATGTACCGAATTATTCAAAATTATCACATAAAACCTTGTTCTTAAAATAAATGCAAACTGCAAAGAGAACATTTCATCATATTTTTTACTTTAACTTTGTTCTTATAGATTTTTTCATTTAAGCTTATATGACTGTCTCTGTTTGAGCTAATTGGTCTCTAGAATTGGCATTCACCGGTCTTCCTAATTTAAACACATCATAGCGATTGTTGCGTTTCATATTTCTAGAAAACATAGCTGCTAGTTCTTCTTCAGTAATCTTTGTATGGTGCACACTGGCCATGTGACGCCGTATATGATGACGCTTATCGAATTCCTTCAAACACACCTCACAATTATATGGCATGCTTGTGTGTTTATAGCGATGCAAATGTAATTTGGTTTTACTCTCAAATTCCTCTGAGCAGTTTGAACACTTGAATTTTGCATGCAAATGATTTTTGTTCCTATGCACAGCGAGACGATCGGCATTTCGAAACCTTTGGGAGCAAATATTGCAGCTATACGGTAACTCCCCAGTGTGCACTCGTCGATGGACGTTTAGCTCTGACTGACTTATATAAGATCGGGTACACTGATCACATTTGTAGGTTCGTGAAGCGGTATGCCGTGCGACATGATTTTTTAATTGTGAGGGCAGCTTAAAACTCTTTTTACAGATGTGGCATGGATGAACACGAGTGCGATGGACAACTGCTCGATGTGTCTGTAAGTATTCAGGAATAGCAAAACGCGAAGAGCATTCCGAGCATTCGTAAGGCTGCAAATGAAAATATTTAATCCGAATAACCTTTTGAAGAGCGAAATTATATATTTTTACCTTATTTGCCAAATTAGATTTTGAACCATTGCTACTTGTTTCAGTTCTGCAGGTGAGCTCATGTGTTTTAAGCACATGCAACATTTTAAACGTTTTCGAACATTTTGAGCACATATAAATGTAAGAATCGTAAGGTATAGCTTCACTTAGAATTGAATTCTGTACTTCAGTCCTACTTTGTATGCAAATATCATGTTCTTGAGTTAAATGTGAGATTAGCTCATCGTTGGTTGCACAAAGAAACATACATTTTGTGCAGTTAAATTCGATGTCTCTCCCAGCTGGTTGTTGAACAGTTCTTGGTTTAAGCATTTCCGGTGTAGGGACAACAGCATGCTTTAGTTTATAATGACGACTTATGTTGCTAACATAACGACTCTCATAATTGCATATTTGACACTTGTAAGGATTCAAGCCTGCGACAAGGATTAAATAGAGCAAAACAATTTAAACTGCATAAATTGACTCATTGTAGAGCAACTAGTAATTGTACCAGGAGTTGACCTACCTTTGTGCTTATTAATATGGCACTTAAGTAGATAATCTGTTCTAAATACTTTTTTACAGATCTCACATTGATGTAAATTAGTTGGAAAATTTGATTGCGGTGAGACAGTTTTTTCCGAAGTCTCAAAGCTGACAGGCTCTTTTTGTTTTAATTGCTGTGTCGTTAGATATATTTTGTGTTTGGCAACATAGTGCCGCCGCAAGTTAAAACTGGAATTGGTTTCAAATGAACATTGCTCGCACTGATGGGGTAGCGAACGCATAATTTCACCACCATTCGTGCGTTTCTTTATATCGCAAGTGGAAACATTCGATGCAGCTTCAGTTAAAGTGTTTTCGATATAGGTTTCTACGTTAGTCTCCATTTCCTCCTCATCCTCATCAAGTTCTTCCTCAACTTCATTCATTTCCCCCTCATCTTCATCAATTTGCTTAGAGTTGATTTCAGGCGTTTCATCAATAACATGTAATTGAAAATCGCGTGTATATTTGTCTTCTAATAGTATCTCCTCGTCCGCATTAATGTATTCTATTTCTATGCTCACTGCTTTGTCTAAATTCGTTTCAATATTTTCACTCAACACTTGCTGACTTCGTAGCTCTGCTTCTGATTGTTTGGCCATTTTAATGAATTCATAGCAACTTTTTAGTTTACTAAGGCACTCCAGACAAATATATTGAGTCAGGCTTATCTTTGTAGGAGATTCATAGTGTAAGCAAAAATGTAAACAATCCAAAACATTCGGCGCACCTTCTATAAGGTCAGCGTCGATTGATTGACTTAAGTTTGTATATTCGCCACAATCATTACTTAAGCATGTTCTGCATATAATTTTTTCTAATTCAAAAAAATCCATTTTCTTATTTATTCTTAAATCACAAAAAAATGGCAGAAATGTTTATTTGCAAGTTGTGTATTTCAACTTAACACATTCAGACCTATTGTGAATAAAATTTCGCCCGAAATTAAAAAAGGGAATTTTCGTATTTTTAGCAATGTTCACTGAATTTTTGAAAAATTTGAACACAATATTTGAATTCATCGTCAATTTTTAAAACCACCATAAAGAAAAATCTTTAAAACTATCCCGTCTTAAAAAATGAAAATTCCCTTCTTCAATTCCGGGGGAAATTTTATTCATAATAGGGCAGATTGACGAGAACAGCAACATTGACCCATATTACACGATATCCGTTTGTTCCATGATACAATTATAAGGTACCCTGCTAGACAGCGCTAACAAGTTTACGAACACAATCCCAATAAACATTTATGTAAGCCAGTTGATTAATCAATCCTTTCCAAACATTTTTTTCAACTGTTTCCAAATTGGTTTGTGAAAATCACTCGTTCCAAACATTTCCCAAATCTTTTGCAAGCAGGCTTGTAAAAACTGATTTGTCGCAATGTTTTCGTTAGTAGCGGCAGTAGAAATAATTTTTTACAGTTAGTTTCCGAAGAAAAATATATTTTATTTGCATTTTATGTCATTCGCTGCTTATATTTTCGTAAAATAAGACTAAAATTATTCTGAAAAATATTCCTGGAAGGGGACAGCTAACAAGAAGAGCGTTCAAAATTTAAATACACTGCTGGCTATAAAACGTAAGGCATAAAAGAAAATAAACAACCAAATTCCGAAGACTAAAGATTATGTTTTTATTTCATTTTAGATGCTACCATCAAACGTGGACTCGACGAGGGGCATTTTGCACAAGAATCCAAAACTTTTTTCCAGTTTGCTAAAAATAGGCAAAAACAAAGAGAAGAATACAAAAGCAAGGCAGCGAAGCACGTTGGTGACATTTTAATATAGTGTTAATTTTTTCATTTATTTATTCCACTTTTTTATAACTACGCTACCAACATTCTTTTAAATAAAGATGCATGCAATTGCACATTTATTACAAACTTCTGATTTTTTTTATTATGCAATGAATTACAACATTTATTGTATAATTGTGATTCAGGCTTGGAAAATATTTGGAAATATTTATAATTGTAAAATTTGTACAAACTTTTCATCTTCTTTATTATGCAATATATTATCAAATTTATTTCCAAATATTTTCCAAACATGAATCACAATTATACAATCAGGGATCCCTTTTGTTTATTCGAAATTTGGAAGCAAATGTGTTACAATGCTTGCGGTAAGGTTTTTCCAAATGTTATGCTTACTGATGTAAGTTTGTAGTAAATTTAATGTAAATATATTTTGTTTGTTGGGCCCAATAAACATTTATGTAAGCCAGTTAATTATTCAATACTTTCCAAACGTTTTTTTCAACTGTTTCCAAATTAGTTTGTGAAAATCACTTGTCCCAAACATTTCACAAAGCTTTTGCAAGCAGGCTTGTAAAAACTTATCTGTCGCAATATTTTCGTAAGTAGTTCGTAAGTGGAATATGTTCTATTTCTATGTTCGAACTGCATTTTATGTCATTTGCTGTTTATGTTTGCGTAAAATAACTGTGTAAATTTCTAAGCGTCAGTGAAAATGTCATATAAATAAAAAAAAATTAGAAAACGAAGCGCTGGCTATAAACGTAAGGATAGAACAAAGTAAAAACTTAATCTAATTCTTGAGACTAAAAGTTATTTTGATTTTAATTTCATTTTAGATGCTACCGACAAACATGGACCTGACGAGGGGCATTTGGCGGAAGAGTCGAAAGTATTCTTCTATTTTTCCAAAAATAGGCAAAATCAACGAGAAGAGTATGAAAGCAAGGCAACAAAGCACTATATATTGTTAATTTATGAACACTTTATTTATTATTCAATACTATATTTATTATTATATTATAAACATACTTTTAAATAAATATGTATGAAATTACAAGTTTATTACAAGCGTCTTATTTTCTTTATTATGCAATACATTACAACATTTATTGTACAATTGTGATTCAGGCTTGGAAAATATTTGGAAATATTTTTAATTGCAAATTTATTACAAACTTTTGAATTTCTTTATTATGCAATACATTACCATATTTATTTCCAAATATTTTCCAAACATGAATCACAATTATACAATCAGGGATCCCTTTTGTTTATTCGAAATTTGGAAGCAAATGTGTTACAATGCTTGCGGTAAGGTTTTTCCAAATGTTATGTTTACTGATGTAAGTTTGTAGTAAATTTAATGTAAATTTATTTTGTTTGTTGGGATATGTTATGTGAAACAAGGAAAATTATATGTGCTTGTATATCTTGCTCTTTTACCATCAAAATATAATCGAAAAAATTTGAAAACAGTCAAAATAAATTGAGCGGTGCAAATAAGTTTCCGAAAAAATAAAATAAAATGATGTAAAATATCAAAACATTAGTGAAATAATATAGCAAATAAGTGGTGTGGAAAAGCCGTGCTGTTTTTGTTTTGTTGTTTTGAGTTTAGTTAGTTTCCTTTTTTAGTTAAGATTAATATGTTATGTGTCAAATTTGTTTTAATTTGTCCATGCATTATATTTACTTTAATATTGAAAAATTGTAAAATTATATTTAAATATGTATTTTCTAATATTTATAAGGAAAATACCGAAAAAAAATAATAAAAAATAGTAATAAAAAAAGTTTGTGTTTTTGTTTGCGCCCGGGATTGAACCCACTTTTCAGAGTAAGTATGGTTTACAGGTATTTGCTCTAACCACTACGCTACAGTAGGGGAGCAGCCCGGCGCGTTAACTTTTTTGATAAATAACTAGCTGTGGTTGTTATAAGAGTGAGCAGTTTAACTATACTTTTTTGGTTGAGCTAAACATGGGTGACAGACAGAGATGCCAGATCACACAGATAGGAAAAATCTTGTTATATTTTTCACGACGCTAGAACAAATATAACAACTTTTGTATGGAGAATTTTATATGAAAATAACACGAATTTTGTTAGGGCTCCCCTGCAAGACAGCGCTAACAAGTTTACAAATACAATGAAACAAAATTTTGTGTACACTAACACATTCATACGGTGTCATCCCAACAAACAAAATATATTTACATTAAATTTACTACAAACTTACATCAGTAAGCATAACATTTGGAAAAACCTTACCGCAAGCATTGTAACACATTTGCTTCCAAATTTCGAATAAACAAAAGGGATCCCTGATTGTATAATTGTGATTCATGTTTGGAAAATATTTGGAAATAAATTTGATAATATATTGCATAATAAAGAAGATGAAAAGTTTGTACAAATTTTACAATTATAAATATTTCCAAATATTTTCCAAGCCTGAATCACAATTATACAATAAATGTTGTAATTCATTGCATAATAAAAAAAATCAGAAGTTTGTAATAAATGTGCAATTGCATGCATCTTTATTTAAAAGAATGTTGGTAGCGTAGTTATAAAAAAGTGGAATAAATAAATGAAAAAATTAACACTATATTAAAATGTCACCAACGTGCTTCGCTGCCTTGCTTTTGTATTCTTCTCTTTGTTTTTGCCTATTTTTAGCAAACTGGAAAAAAGTTTTGGATTCTTGTGCAAAATGCCCCTCGTCGAGTCCACGTTTGATGGTAGCATCTAAAATGAAATAAAAACATAATCTTTAGTCTTCGGAATTTGGTTGTTTATTTTCTTTTATGCCTTACGTTTTATAGCCAGCAGTGTATTTAAATTTTGAACGCTCTTCTTGTTAGCTGTCCCCTTCCAGGAATATTTTTCAGAATAATTTTAGTCTTATTTTACGAAAATATAAGCAGCGAATGACATAAAATGCAAATAAAATATATTTTTCTTCGGAAACTAACTGTAAAAAATTATTTCTACTGCCGCTACTAACGAAAACATTGCGACAAATCAGTTTTTACAAGCCTGCTTGCAAAAGATTTGGGAAATGTTTGGAACGAGTGATTTTCACAAACCAATTTGGAAACAGTTGAAAAAAATGTTTGGAAAGGATTGATTAATCAACTGGCTTACATAAATGTTTATTGGGATGTTATGTGAAACAAGGAAAATTATATGTGCCTGTATATCTAGCTCTTTTACCATCAAAATATAATGAAAAAATTTGAAAACAGTAAAAATAAAGTGAGCGGTGCAAAAAGGTTTCTAAAAAAATAAAATAACATTGTTTAAAATAACATAAAATATAAATGAAATAATAAATCAGATAGTGTACTGAAAAGAGCTGTGTTATTTATATGTGAATTATTTTCTTTGAATAAATTTCCTTTTTGTTATATATGTCAAATAAATTTTAGTTTTTACATGCACAATGTTTATTTTAATATAAAAAATTATGTATTTTTATGAAAGTATGTATTTTTAAGACATTTATATCGAAAATACCGAAATAAAATAATAAAAAATAGCAATAAAAAAAGTTTGTGTTTTTGTTTGAGCCAGGGTTTGAACTCGCGATTCGTACAGAGTAAGTTGGCATTAAAGGTCTGAGCTCTAACCATTACGCTACGGTGGGCAAGCGGCGGGCGGCCGCAAACTGTGTTTTGAATAAAAAGCCTACATTTGTTATGATTTTTCTTATGTAATATCCTATTGGAGTGTGGAGTGCAGCTTTAGTCTTATTAAATGAACAAAACATGGGTGCCAGAACGAAATGCAAGCTCACACGTATAGGACAATACTTGTTAGATTTTTCCCACCGCCTGAACAAATATAACGAGTTTTGTATGGAGAATTTTATATGGGCCTAACAGATTTTCTGTTACGACTCGCGTTAAATAACAAGTTAGCTAACAGTTACTGTTCTAGCTGGGTCGTGTTAAATAACGCGTTATCTAACAGTTACTGTTCTAGCTGGGTAGGCCCATGGTAGAATTATAAGGTAGGGCCGGGTCGCTCAGTGCCCTCACGCGTCAACGAATAGTGGATAGTGAAAAGGTCGGGTAGTTGTCAAAATGACGAAGTTGGTGGAAATGTCAAATGAAAAAAGAAATATCATGTTTTCAATTTGTAAATAGTGCGGACACGTGTGTTAAGTTTGTGTTAATTTGAGTGGAAATATTGTAAAAACATTGTAAATAAATCTATAAAATGCCGCGGAAGTGTTAAATTTGAAAAAAAGCTTGTAAAAAGTTTAACCTAAAATCAACTGCGAAACATGAACATAAAGAAACACGATATGAACAGCTGATTTTGACAACTAGCCCCCTTTTTCGCTGCTTTCCACTCCATTCTTCTCCGAGTCGGCCCTACCTTATAATTCTACCATGGGTAGGCCCAATTCGGAGACAAAAAAAACGAAAAAGCAAAGCAAAGCAAAGAAAATCAACATTGGCGTAGGTATAATGTCATTTTTAACAACTGACGTTTATTCGTTCAGCGATAGGGATGTATAATTTACTTTTAACAGTATGAATCTGGGTATTGGGTATTGAGTACCCAGATTTTTTGTGGAATAATATACGAAAAGTAAGCAAAAACCCTAAAAATTTAGCAAAATGAGTTATGTTTTAAGATATAATACAAAATGAATTGTATTTAAGCTTTCAACGAAGCAAATAAAAGTGAACTTTTTATATAATTTTTATTCGAGTTCTTAGTTCGATTGTTCAGTAACCAATTTATTTGCATCGCTTTGTATTGTATTTTGACATTATACCTACTGTTGATTTGTAGTCATAGAGAGTGTGTTTTTCCTGGGCCTACCTTATAATTGTATCATGGTTTGTCCGACCCATGCTGTAATTAACAAGGTGGTAGTGAATTTTTAACCTCTCTCACAAAAATTATCTCTCGATCTGTCAAAAACAGCTGATTTCATATTTTAAGCAAAATCTTAGCAAAACAAAGTTTATGATATTTGTTTTGGCTCTAGTTTTCACTGTGTTTTTCAATTATTTTGATGAAAATACGACGAAACTACTTAAAATTGCAATTTATTTCTTATTAGCTAGAACTACCACAAGCAAGCAAACAAAACAAATAATGATTTGACACTTACCAACAGGTCCTCTCTTTATATCACAATATTTTGGCAGATTCAGCAAAATTGAGTGTGTGGTGAAAAATTCACTACCACCTAGTTTATTACATCATGGTCCGACCTTTGTTGTTGCTTTCAATGTGAAACTGTCAAAAAACAGTGAGAGTAAGAACGGATGCAACAACAAAATCGCTTGTCTGCCCTAGCGTAAGTCGGACAAACGGACATCGTGTAATATGGGCCATTACGACATCTGTC
This sequence comes from Pherbina coryleti, assembly GCA_943735915.1. Taxonomy (NCBI): domain Eukaryota; kingdom Metazoa; phylum Arthropoda; class Insecta; order Diptera; family Sciomyzidae; genus Pherbina; species Pherbina coryleti. The sequence goes on along the minus strand of OX030952.1, from coordinate 75,956,065 downwards.
AAATATTTTAACATGTTTTACATCACAGCGGTTACGGTGCGGTGATGAAATATCGGTTACGTCTTGACCAATGTAAAAGGGGTCCTACGGTTGTCAAAAAATTTTGAGAAAGTAATCCGCAACTCACACGGTGATTGCCAATCAAACAATCTAGTCGTTTTGTTATTGCTTTCAATGTGGTACTGTCGAAAACTCTGAGAGCCAGAGCGGATGAACACAGATTGCAGCAATAGGTCTGTTTCCGTACTTTACACTGTGTAAGATTTGTGTAAAATGTGTGCTAGAGAGTAAAAACGAAATGTGAGAATAGTTGCAAAAGTACGGAGACAGCTTCTAGTAAGTTTCGAGCACAAAACAGCTGATTTTGACTGCAGACGGCAGCACAAAATTTAAAACACTTTCACTCGAATTATTAAAAGCCATTTTTAATGCAAAACTGAACAATTACTTAATTTTTATTTATTATTATTTATTTATTGTACGTAAATTTCTTTTTAGGCACACAATTTGTGCATTTATTTATCGCAAAACATAAACAATTATGAAATGTAATTTGACATTTGCTTCTTCTAATTGATACTTATTCTTCTTGATGCTTGTTCTTACTTTACTCGAAGTCTCGAGTTCTAGCACTCTCTGTGCACTTTGTGTGCTCGAGAGAGCGATTTTATGCTTGTTCTTCTTCTCCCATTTTAAGCACAGAAAGTACGGAAACAGAAAATAGTGTCCCACAAGTTACACAGTGTGCGTACGGAAACAGACCTAATCTAAATTTGTTCATTTTGAGATTGCTGTACATGTCAGCAATCAGTAATCTGAATAGTGTTGTTAGTACCCCTTTTACATTGGTCAAGACTTGAATTCAAGTCTGTGAGTTTGTAGGCAATTCTCTGCACATCGGAAGCGACTAAAGGGTAAGAAAACATTGACGCTTAAAGCAATAAAGAACGCATCTCTTTTGCACCAGAATTCAATTCTTGACCAATGTAAAAGGTTTCGTCAAGTCTAACCGAGCGTTTCCACTGCCCGAACGAACGAAGAAATCATCGCGAACAAATCGTAGCGATGAATTCTTCGTTCGGTCCAACCGTTTACACCGCACGAACACAAGTTGCGAACATTGGTAAGTCGCCATCTTGTTCGTTCGTGCAGTGGAAACACTTAAATTCAATGCTTGCGAGCATCAGCGTTGATCAATTTTTGTTTATGCAAACGTACTAAATTTGATTAATTTTTACTACTTTTATGCCTTTTAATTTAGGTTTTATGTAAGTATTTATATAAAGAATTTATTATATAAAAAATATTATATAAATAATTTGATTATATAAAGTGCTAATAATGTAACAAAGTAAAACAAAGTTCTTTTGCGTTAAATTTTCAATATATTTTCTTTCTTTTTTGTTTTTCCTACGTTATTAACTACCATTTCAACAAATCTACTACCTATGCGCAAATAAGCACTGGATTCGCCCAAAAAGATCGAGCGTCGGCCGATCAGAGCGAACGAAGAAATCTTCGTTCGTTCGTGCTGGAAAAGTGTTTACACTGCGCGAATAGCGCTCGCGAGCATTCTGTAAAAAACCAATGTTCCGAACCTTGGTTCGGACAAAACTGTTTTCGTTCGTTCGGGCGGTGGAAAAATCTTCGTTCGTTCGGGCGGTGGAAACGCTCGGTAAAAGAGAACGTCAAAAAAACTTGATTTCAAGTCTTGACCAATGTAAAAGGGGTCTAGGTTACGAAATAAAATGTTCAAAGAAATGCAAAATTATGATTGGCGTGTCGTGTGAGCTACCAACAATAAGCATGTGAAAAAGAGTGAGAAAAGTTCATTGATTGTCAATTAAGCAATCTCGTGTGAGTTGGCCATAGGTGGCGAAATAAAATTTTCAAGGAAATGCCAAATTATGATTGGCGTGTCTTGTGAGCTGCCAACAATTAGAATGTGAAAGAGAGTAAGCTCTCACAGCTTGAACTTTACTTGAACTTTTCTTTTAGTTTGTACGGAAACAGACCTATTGTTTGTATTTTGAATGGCCGATTGTCAGCGCTCTCTTTTTGAGTATATGTTTTGACAGGAGATGTTTTCCCAAGCAACCGTCAATGCTACCTTGTAATTATTATACCATGCCATTCACACACTAAAAAGCAACGCTTATCCGACAACCGCTCCTCTTCTGGACGTATTATCAGCGGATTTCTCCGAGAGAGGACCGCCAACAGACAACCGCTTTGGTTCTGTTCGGGATCTGACGACGACAGCGACATTAAATTGTTGGCCCATATTAGAGCCCGAACAGAACCAAAGTGGCTGTCGGTTGTTGGGTGCGCTGTGCAACAAAATACATGAAAATCTATGCAGCCGCCAAAAATTAAATGGCCGTAGAATTCCTCAACGGAAAAACGCCAGAATAGAATCAATTCTATTTTTTTTCCAACGGCTGGCTAATCTCTCTTTGAGTGGCGTAAGTGTGGCAAAAAATGACGATTGGGCTTGTGCAAATCTCTGACAGGCACGCAATGTGTGCCAACTGTGCGACACAGGCTCACAATAGGTCTGTTTCCGTACTCTATACTGTGTAAGATGTGTGCAAGAGAGTAAAAACGAAATGTGAGAATAGTTGCAAAAGTACGGAAACCGCTTCTAGCAAGTTTCAAGCACAAAACAGCTGGTTTTGACTGCAGACGGCAGCACAAAATTTAAAACACTTTCACTCAAATTATTAAAAGCCATTTTTAATGCAAAACTGAACAATTACTTCAATTTTATTTATTATTATTTTTTTTTTTTTTTTTTTTTAACTGGCCATTTCAGCCCTTGAAAGGACTTTGACCTAGCTTCTTAGGATCAATTGTGTTGTGCTTGTTATTAAGTTTGTACACAATTGACCGAGAAATGGACCTACAGGCTTAACGCCGACTCCGAACGGCGATGAACGAAATGTTCTTATTCTCAAGAAGCTTTACATGGCATTTTGATTACTCTCTGAGGTTTGCCATTGTCTGCAGAGAGGTGGTGGCCGTACAGAAAAATTATTTTAATTCAAATAATTTTCTGTCGCTGCTGGGGTTCGAACCTGGGTCTCCAGGTTCGTTGACATAGCGGCCACGCACTTTAACCAACTACGCCACGGACGCCACAGTTGGTTAAAGTGTTTATTTATTTTATTTATTTATTGTACGTAAATTTCTTTTTAGGCACACAATTTGTGAATTTATTTTTCGCAAAACATAAACAATTATGAAATGTAATTTGACATTTGCTTCTTCTTATTGATACTTATTCTTCTTGATGCTTGTTCTTACTTTACTCGAAGTCTTGAGTTCTAGCACTCTCTGTGCACTTTGTGTGCTCGAGAGAGCGATTTTATGCTTGTTCTTCTTCTCCCATTTGAAGCACAGAAAGTACGGAAACAGAAAATAGTGTCTCACAAGTTACACAGTGTGAGTACGGAAACAGACCTCATATGCGACAGAGCGTGCTGACTGCGTGTTAAGTGTGCTGGATGAGGGGGTTGCCATGACTCGGATGAAAGAGAGAAAAGATTGAGTGAATAAAAGAGTACCACTGAGCGCATTATGATTTTTACAAAGACCCCTTTTACATTGGTCAAGACTTGAAATCAATTCTTTGCGATTCCCTTTTAAACTTACCCTCTCTCACGTTGATGTCCGCGTCTTTCATCACAAACTCGCAGACTTAATTTCAAGTCTTGACCAATGTAAAAAGGGTCAAAGCAGACTCTCATACAAGCCTTGACATTATTTTTTTCGGAATGAAAACTTGATATGTTTTTGATTCAATATATTAGCGGTATTCACGATCTGGAGTTTAAGGTCTTGTAATCTGTGTTTTTGATAAGTTTGATATTTGTAGTAAATTTGACAGTTTTACAAAAACAAAACATGAACATTTTCCAAATACTATAAATACTAAATTTACAATAATGGAACCCTATTGTAAATTTTGCATAGTATTTGTGTATTTGAAAAACAGTTCTTCAGAACTTGAACTTGAGAACTTGACGTTCTATGACAGCACTGCATTGTGTAGAGTCACAATTGTTTACTAAAAATAGTTTACTAAAAATACTCCAAAAACTCCAGATCGTGAATACCGCTATTGTTATTATTTGGTAGTTTGGTTGGTTTATTGCAATTATAATTATGAAATTAAGGAAGGCTTCTCAGAATTCCAAACAATTAAGAATTAAATCAAACAAAAATAGTTGTAAGCAACAAATTGTTTGCTCACTTGCTACAATTTTAGGAACTCTGACATAAAATTAATTCAATTCAAAACAACCCTGTTATATATCATAAATGCCAAAAAGTATTTCAGTTGTATCTATTACTTTCATAAGGACTAAAGCTGATATATATCTAAAAATAATTTAAGTTGTAATGAAATACTTTTATATATTTTTTTTTTTTGTAAATTTATAAAGTGAAAACTGAAAGTAACAATGCATGTATTGTTTTTTTTATGGTAAGCTTTGTTGGTATATTGGTTGAAAACAAATTTGGGGCAGTAACAATTTCAGTAAAAATTTGATAAAATAAAATGTTTTAAGTGGCAACGCTGGTCTGCATTGCGAAAATCTTAATTGAATAAAGGGCATTTTATAACTACTCGTTAATATTCGGCATATAATGCAGAGGCCGGGTTTGAGTGTGCATTTTTTACTTAAAGCATGAAAGTTTTAGTTATCTTTTTACTTTTAAAATTTTTAACAAAAAAGTATTTTTTAGGCTTTTAAGGCAAAAATAAAAATAAAAGTTCTTTTGAAAAACAATTTTATAAATGCACCTGAAGACCCTGACCTGATTGGTAAACAAATAACATCGATTTTTGTAGCTACGTCAAATAAAAATAATCCCTTTTTAGGAAAGCATCCTTTTAATATGCAGAATATGCAACACTTGCTTTTCTTAAAACTATTCTCTCGCTCTCACACTTTCTATATATCTACGCTCTTAGTTCTCTCACAGTTTACCGTTCCCCTTTCCGATTCACACCCGAGCATCCAGCAGCCGAGTCTGCGCGCATAATGTACGCTAGATATGCCCGTCCCTACTATACATGAAATCGATTCTAAAGGAGTAAACTCCAAAATGTGCATAGCGTTGTTGTTGTTTCCTTGCGTCGAAAGATCATTTCCAGTGTGCCATACGGGTGTATTTCGAATTCGAGACGGACATACTTCGTATATTTTATCCGAAACGGGTTGTTTTTAAATAAAATGGTTTTTTATTTTATAAGCGGATTTGTTACCGGTTCGAATCGGGTCCATCGAACATAAACGAGCGAATTCCGCGCTGACGGACTCGTAATGGGTTCGAAACGGAACCGCATCCGTTTTTGTGCATACTGGGTTGTAAATTCATTTCACTCCTAATAAAATTTTATGCCATGGGCTATATATGAATTCGATTCTAAAGGAGTAAGCTAAAATAAACTCACCATGTATCAACAACGTAATTAACGTAGTAAGAAGAGTTCGTATTTTTTCAAGCATTAACCAACTCGAGAGTACTCAATTTGTTCTTTTTAAGGCATTTTGCTACTTGGCGCGCTCTGTATTCGAGTGAAAATTTTAAAGTTTTTACTGGAAAACGGTAAGAGATAATGGATAAATTTTTTTGGGATGCATTAATAAACTCAAAAAAATGTTTACAAAAAAAAATTTTATTAGTTTTGAACATTTTTTATGTATGAAACTTTAATTTGAAGTTTTTTACATTTTTATGCCTGATTACCATCGTTACATAAAACTACCTTGTCCGATTATCTCCAAATTTTAATGTATAGTTTCCGTGTGAACTAAAATATTGCAAAAACTGTTATTTTTTGCTACATTTTTTTGCACAAAATCCAGAAAAAAACTTGAGTTTTGTCACGATTTTTTTTTCAAATCTTCATAATTTTTTTAATTTTTTACCAAAATTAAAAATTTTATTACAAACGATAACCATACTCATATTATTTATGAATTTTGTTTTTCTAGGTGCTACTAAACTTTAGTTATTATGGTTTATTTTTTTATTGTAATTTTTTAACGTATTTATTCACACCAAAAAATTTTCATTATCTCTTACCGTTTTCCTGTAAATAAATTTTAAATTTTCACTCGAATACCGAGCGCGCCAAGTAGGAACCTGCCTTAATAAAATTGTCAGCGAGTGGACAACAAACAAGCGAAAAGACAAAAAATGTGGCAATCGTTCCCAACACAGAATTTTGGTTGAAAGTCATCGAAAAGTACAAAAGCAATTCAGAAATAAGGAAAATCAAAAATAAATCCTCCAAAACTAGGGTAATTGTAACAATAGCCAAAAATTCTTTATACTATGTTCACTAGAGTGTCCCTTATTTTGCGATTTTTGGAAATGTCAAGGGGCTGAAAGGTTTTTTTATGCGTTTTTATATTCTAAGATCGAAACTAAAAAAATTTTTTTTTACGACAACGTTTACCCGTGCCAATCGGGCCCGAAAGTTTCGAAAAAATGCCCATATTAGACCATATTTGCACAAATTAAAAATAAAATCTTTTCTCTGCTTTTTATAAATGTTTTACATTTTTTGGAACACATACATAAGAAATATGATATCTACAAAGTTTTTTTATGGTGGGCGTGGTTACCGCCCCTGCTGCGTCGAAATTTCTCCCGCAGCCTTTTCCCACTTTTTCATGAAATAAGTGCAATTTAGGTATTAATATCAACAATAAATAAATACATTTTTATTATGCTAAAAGTATGATTACATTTCATTAAATTCACATTATGTACTTACAAAAATTAACAATAAATTAAAACACTAGTATTTTAACCTGCGGCGGGAGCGCAACAAGCTAATACCTACAAGCAGTCTTATTGCGGCTTTTCAACCGAAATCATAGTTTTTTTTATAAATAAAAAATATCAAAAACCAAAAATATATGCCCCCTGAAGGGTTAAATTTTAATAAGAAATACAAATTAATTATAAGTTTTTTTTAAGAGCATGTATTTTTTTTTTTTTTTTTGGCAGTTCGAGTATATTTTTCGAGTATTTTGGGCAACAATAAGTAGGTTTTGAAGCTGCGCTTCTGATTTTGTAAGCTCGAGAAATTCTTGAGCAAGTTGTACCCCACGCTCCGCAACATCATTTACAATACAAAGATCTTTAAAACAATTTTTTACTCTCTGGTACTCTTCATCTTTTTCCCATTCGTCAGAATCATATTTTAAAAAATTGCATGTCAAACTAAACCTACGAAATAGATTTGTTGTTCGACAAGATGCAAAACAATCTAAATATTTTTTGTCCATTCATTTAAAGAATTTGGGTTTGCGATTGGATGATTACATGAAAACTTCTGAGCTTGCAATGCTGTCACCATACTGCGTTTTCTCTCAATAGAAACTGCATCATCGAAAAAAGCGAGTGCTACAAGTTCTTCGCCAAGGTACCAAAGATGCCGACCAAATTTTTGACTTGCAGCAATGAATATTTTTTGTTAATTGTCTTGTATGCGACCAAATCTTTTAAAAAAGACAGATCCTGATTTGGAGGTTTTATGCTATTAGTAGCTTCAAAACAGACTTTGATGTATAGTAGAACTACAAAAATACAGACTTGACGGATTCCGATAATAATGAATAGCATAAAAGCTCCAAATAAGAATCTGTCTTTTTTAATTAATTTGTATTTCTTATTATAATTTAACCCTCCAATGGGCATACATTTTTGGTTTTTGATATTTTTTATTTATAAAAAAAAACTATGATTTCGGTTGAAAAGCTGCAATAAGACTGCTTGTATTAGCTTGTTGCGCGCCCGCCAAAGGTTAAAATACTAGTTTTTTAATTTATTGTTAATTTTTGTAAGTACATAATGTGAATTTAATGAAATGTCATCATACTTTTAGCATAATTAAAATGTATTTATTTATTGTTGATATTAATACCTAAATTGCACTTATTTCATGAAAAAGTGGGAAAAGGCTGCGGGAGAAATTTCGACGCAGCAGGGGCGGTAACCACGCCCACCATAAAAAAACTTTGTAGATATCATATTTCTTATGTATGTGTTCCAAAAAATGTAAAACATTTATAAAAAGCAGAGAAAAGATTTTATTTTTAATTTGTGCAAATATGGTCTAATATGGACCTTTTTTCGAAACTTTCGGGCCCGATTGGCACGGGTAAACGTTGTCGTAAAAAACAAATTGTTTTAGTTTCGTTCTTAGAATATAAAAACGCATAAAAAAACCTTTCAGCCCCTTGACATTTCCAAAAATCGCAAAATAAGGGACACTCTAATGTTCACACTAAGGCCAAAAAGCCGCTTTTCAGACAATAATTATTTAATTAAAAATTTTAAAAACAAAAAACAAACATCTGTACATGTTTGAAATAAAATTACAAAATATATAAAAACTTTTGTTTTTTAATTGAAAATATGAAATAATTGATTATTTAGGTTACTAAGAAAAATAACTGATTTGTATGGTAAGAATATTAGTCAGTCGATTAGTAATTTAACAAGAAGTTATAACTGGTATGTATGTTAAAAATATTAGTTAGTTGATTAGTAATTTTACTAGTTGATATAACTGGCCCAAAATACACTGTAGTGCTCAGTCTGCGTGAGCAGTCAATCATTCAAAAACAAACTGCACTGATCAGTCTGCGTGAAACCAGTTTTATGTCGTGTACATGAACTGTGTTTGATTGTATTAGTGTGGTAAATTTTGTGAACCCCTAAATAAAATATGACGACTTGACTTATGTGTGCGTGTCAGTCAATCGTCACTACAGCTTTTTCGGTGTGTGAAATTTCACGCACTTCACGTCCGTTGACTCGCCTCCCTTGCCATAGAAACCCGGTTTCACACAGACTGAGCACTACAGTGTATTTTGGGCCACTGGTGTGTATGAAATACATATGAGTTGATTACCCAGTTATTTTACTAATTGCTGTAACTGCTACCTTAAGCAAACGTTTGGGTTACATTACTAGTTATATCACTAACAGGTATAACGGGCACAAAACATGTGGAAGTGAGATGGCAATTCATTATAGTGTGCCTGAAAAATAGAGTGTGAGAAAGGGATACAAGCTCACATGTACACAAATGATCCGGTTAGATTCAATCTATACAATCTAAATCTAAATCTAATATACAATCTTAGAAATAAAATCTAAAAGAATATAGTAACCGAAACTTTGGTATTCATGCCCTTTATATAACCTGTCATATAACCAGTTGTGTTCTTGCAGGGAATGGCTTTTCAGCTGAAAAGCTACATGAAATTAAGTTTTTCGCCATAAAAAAACTGTCAAAGGAAAAGCATCTTTTTGTGTGCTTTTCAGCGAAAACTCTGAAAAGCTAGAAAACAACCCTGATTTGAAGTCTGTTTTTGTAAGTAAAGTAAAAATCTATTACTAAAATTCAGGTTGTCACTGATGTTTGACATTTCTTCTGTCTGTTTTTTTTGTATGAGTATACTTGTAGCCAATAGGAGCATCTTATTTTCTGAGAATAATGAAACAAAACGCGATAATAAGATATGATGTGTCGAATGAAAAGCTGCTTTTCAAGTGTGAACACCTTTTTTTGAAAAGCGGTTTTTCAGCTGAAAAGCGTCTTTTCGGCCTGTGTGTGAACATAGTATTAGCCATCGCACGGAAGTGTTCTGCTTGAGAATTAGAAAATAATAACGTCGTCGCACATATTGGAGCGTTCGAAAGCTCAATCAAATTTTCTCGTTAGTTTTCCATCCGACTTTGTCGTCCAACATGTTGGACCATGCGAAACCTCCTGATGAAATAAAATTGTACCAGAATTAAATACGTCATACGTTTCTACCAACCTCGAAGGCAAGAATGTGAAACGTCAAAATCAAACAATTGTACCAACTTTAAGGTTCCTTCTTTTTCCGGTCGCCAAAATGGTAAGGCTAATACCAAATTTTTTCATTTAAATCTAATACTTGACAATCCGTCAAATATGAAATAAGCAATGAGAAACTAAAGCGAAAATCTTCTTTAATATGTTAAAGATTGTGTTGTGATTGATATATTGTTCATTACAGGGTATTGATATCAGCCATAAATACGATCGCAAAGTTCGCAGAACTGAACCAAAATCCCAAGATGTCTATTTGAGGCTCCTTGTAAAGGTAAGTGGCAAATCAGAAAATAAATCATTATAGCGATATTTGGCTTAGATTTTGGGCCTTCAATAAATCCGGCTTAATACTGATGAAATGTTTTTGTTTTTATTTTTAGTTGTACCGCTTTTTGCAGCGTCGTACCAACAAGAAATTCAACCGCATCGTCTTGAAACGTCTGTTTATGAGCAAGACCAACAGGCCTCCAATGTCTCTACAGCGAGTAACTCGTTTCTTCAAGAAGGCTGCACAACCTGAATCAACTGTTGTTGTTGTTGGCACCATTACAAACGATATCCGTCTATTGTCAGTGCCCAAGATGTCTGTTTGCGCTCTCCATGTCACCGAGAAAGCACGCGAACGCATTCTGAAGGCTGGTGGTGAAGTTTTGACTTTCGATCAATTGGCATTGAAATCACCAACTGGCAAGAAAACTTTGTTGTTGCAAGGCAAACGTACTGCACGCACTGCATGCAAACACTTTGGCAAAGCTCCCGGTGTACCTCACTCGCACACCCGCCCATATGTGCGTTCAAAGGGACGTAAATTCGAACGTGCTCGTGGTCGTCGTTCAAGCTGTGGTTACAAGAAATAAACATTGGCTTTGTTTCTTTTGCTGCAGTAAAATTTAATTTTTATAAAATAAACTAAATAACGTGAGACAAGTGTAGAACGCCAATAAAGCAAATAAATATTTGTGTTGCAAACAAAGTTCTTTTGTTTTAAGAAAAAAACAAGTCATTGTGCTTTAGTGTATATACTGTTTTATTTGTGGAAAAATATCTATTAAGTTGTTATTTAATTGTTGATTGCAAGTGTGCGCCCCAATAGTTGACCAATTGCGAATCTTGTTGCTGTACACCCAACACTTTTTTTAGTTTTGAGATGCCAGTAGAGGTCTTTGCGCGATGTAAACATATCACTTTGCTGTAAAAAAATTGGTTAAAATTGTTCTACGCATTTTTTCATTCTCTTACTTTTTCCACTCTTCGATAAGTACCCTTGTGTGCTTGTTTAATACTACTTCAGTAAAACGGGGTTCGTCTACTGCCTTCATCAGTTTTGTCAATAACTGAGGACCTTTCAACAATTTTAAGTCAAATTTCTGTGCACAAATATGGCGTGAAAATATCTTACATTTACTAGGCAAATCGCCAGGCCATTTTATGGACACTTCCCTCAAATCATCATCAAGAAAGTCAATGCGAAACACGGAACTACTCGCTATGGGTACAGCTATTTCATTAGAGATAGATATAATCTTGTAATCAGAACTTATAGAGTGTTGATGCTGGGCATCGATGCGTATAAGATTATGCATTTGTTCTGGCAACAATTTTTTGAGACAGAGCATTAAGTTAAAGGTGCGCTCCGGAGCTCCGCGTATGATTATCTACAATTAGACAACGTAAAACAACTTAGATAAAAAAAAAGATACAGTAGTTTCGACTATGTCGTAACACAAGACGTAGAATTATTCAATTCGCTTTTGATGACATCTTTTTTAAAAATATTTATTCCATACACCTGAGGATATGACCTTTAAGAGAGTGCCGGAGAGGGTTAATATGTATCACCAACCCCCATTACTTTTGCAAAAGGAACATTTTTGCCTTTGACACCTATTCCCTCCGACCACTACTTAGGGGCGTTCCCATACAAATTTTATGCTTTTGTCGATAAAACCGGAAACTGTCCATAAATAGGTAGAAAACTTAAACAAGCAAACAAAATTTGTTCAATGCTATCAAGTTCAACAACCCATGTGTCAAAATTTCACTGTCGATAATATGCCCAGATATTTAATTGGCTGCGTTTGACATTTCAATAACAGATTCTGTTAAAAAAGCATGCCCCTCAAAATTACTCAGTATTACTGGGCTACGCGAGTCTGTTAAAAACAACATGCCCCCAAAAGTATGCTTTTTTTTAATTATAAGATTTATGTCTTCACGCTAGATGGCGCTGTCTTCGCCGTCGAAAAAACCGGAAGCCGTCGATAATAGGTAGCAAGTTTAAGCAAACAAAAACATCAAATGTTGGCTTTATATTTCATGTAATTGTGTAAAATTGATATAAGTTAGACAGTTCTAACATGAATTTTTGTCGCATTGAGGATCAAGCAGACCAACAAGTGCTAAGATCAACATTGTACGATTAGTACTTTAGGCCTACCAAAGGCTCAAAAAGTAAGGTAAATACCGACACCTGATCACTATCAACCACCCTACTTACCTCCGAGAACGACGTATTCTACGTCAAAAAAAAAACACTAGTTTACCTTAACGCCGGTCAGTGCACAGTAACAAACAGCAGCAAACTCTTTGCGTACCACCTGTTTAATGTATCGAAGTGAGAAGAATTCTTCTTGATCGGGGTCATCTAGGTTTTCTTCGTATTTTTGTATCATTGGTAGAGTCGTTAGGTTGTAAGTCAGTCGCTGCTGCGGTGGTCGTCCACTACTCTGGGGCGGCAGCCAAGGAAGATTGCCAAAAGTTATATGCTCGGTGAGGAAGCGGGACCCTGCCAGGAGAATCCAAGAAAAATGTGAGTGCAAAATGGCAAATATACTGTCCTCGCCCGTTAACTCTACAAGAGAACGCGGTGCTGCCACTATAACCTGTGAATTAGACATTCGTCTTTGTCTTGGGGAAGCGCTCGCTTCCTCATTTTCTTTGGTTTTTAGTGCCAACGTTTGTAGTTCTTTTGAAATTTTCTTGAGATGTTCAGCTAGAAAGGGTTTCGTGTTAAGTAGAAAGTATTTATCTTTCATCAGAATAATTATCGAAAAAAGCTGATAGAAGCCACGTGCCTAGTATTCGGTAAATTAAAGGATTTAATTATATTTAAAAAGATTGTGCAAATATCACAGAAGTACCTGTAAATCGCTGACGTGAAATGTATGGCTGAGCACATGTCCTCGCGCAGAGTCTCCAAAAAAAACGAAGCCCCCATCTTTAGTACAATTTATCTCACAGCTGAGACTTCTGACTGAAGCTTGACGTATTAGTGTGGCCACTTCTGGCAGTGCCGCTGTCTGTGTGCTTAAGAACATTGCTTCACTTTCGCTATCTGTACTATAGAACCCATTAGCCTGACCCAAAGAATTACAAGCGGAACACATTTTATTTAATATCGTCTGTTGATCCAGGTGCAAATCTTCTAGTTTTGCATCTCGGAGAGTTTGTGTGCAAAAAATTGCAGAAGGACCGTGTGCCTCACAAAAGTGACACAATGAAATTATTGCATTCATTATAGGAATATCACAAGATTAAAAAACACATCACAAAAGTGGAACTAATTGTTTATTTTAAGATTAGGAAAATAACAGAAATAAAATGTTTTGATGTCGCAAACAGCTGACTAGTTGGTTTCTGATTCACTGGCAAGGTTGCTCAAGTACGTACTTTTGTATCACTTTGGGTACGTTTTTAATATTTATATACTAAGTACTAATCTTTTCGTACTAGTACAATTTTATTTCTATTGGCCAACTCACACGGGATTGCTTGATTGGCAATCGATGAACTTTTCTTAAGTTGGGTCTACACGATACAACGGCTGAACCAATATCGGTTGCTATTTGAAGGTTGTTGTACTGAACACATTGACGACGACAACGACGACACGCTGTCAAATTAGGAATAGTTCTATATCGACAACACGACATTGCGACACTAGACCACATTCTCTCCATGACCGAGCGTTTCCACCGCCCGAACGAACGAAGATTTCTTCGTTCGTTCAGGCGGTGTAAACAGTTTGGTCCGAACCAAGGTTCGGAACATTGGTTTTTTACAAAATGCTCGCGAGCGCTATTCGCGGAGTGTAAACACTTTTCCAGCACGAACGAACGAAGATTTCTTCGTTCGCTCTGATCGGCCGACGCTCGATCTTTTTGGGCGAATCTAGTGCTTATTTGCGCATAGGTAGTAGATTTGTTGAAATTGTAGTTAATAACGTAGGAAAAACAAAAAAGAAAGAAAATATATTGAAAATTTAACGCAAAAGAACTTTAATTTACTTTGTTATTTTATTAGCACTTTATATAAGCAAATGATTTATATAATATTCTTTATATAATAAATTCTTTACATAAATACTTACATAAAACCTAAATTAAAAGGCATAAAAGTAGTAAAAATTAATCAAATTTAGTACGTATGCATAAACATATATTGATCAACGCTGATGCTCGCAAGCATTGAATTTAAGTGTTTCCACTGCACGAACGAACAAGATGGCGACTTACCAATGTTCGCAACTTGTGTTCGTGCGGTGGAAACAGTTGGACCGAACGAAGAAATCATCGCGAACAAATCGTCGCGATGAATTCTTCGTTCGGTCCAACTGTTTCCACCGCACGAACACAAGTCGGGCGGTGGAAACGCTCGGTAAGAAATACATATAAAAAAATTTGACAGATGTCGTAATGTCGTTGCCGTCGTCAATGTGTTCAGTGCATGTGCGATTAGGAGTGCTTACATTCATCAAATTATTGGTCAAACAGTTTGACAAAAAAATATATATATGGGATTTGACGACAATTTGATGATAATTTGATGTGTGAACACTCATCAAACTGTTTGTCAAATCGTTTGACGAAAATCAAAATATTTTGATTTTTCTGTTGTTTGACCAACAGTTTGACGAGAAATTTGACAATGTAAACACTCGTTAAATTTTATAGTACAAATTTTACCAGTTGAAAAAAGATTTCAACGTGAACACATCGCTTAAACATGATAACAACAGAAGAATGTATCTGGAACAAATTTTTAAAATATTTTTAAATTTGTTTAAAAGCAAACGAAGTTTGTTTGCTTCGTTTGCTTCAAGTTTCAATAAAATATTAATAAAACTTGCTCCGTCATGGCAACGTTTTCACTTCGATGCGCAAGCAAATAATGAAATTTTACGAAAAATTTGAGAATGTGAACACTTGCGTGGTCGAACTGTTTGACCAACAATTTGATGAAAATTTTCACAATGTGAACACTCCTATTATTGTATTGTTTGGATGCAAGCATGCGACGAGTTAGTTGCAATATGTATATATTGCCGTACAATATATAGTACGGTCGAATGTTTGAAACTGCCAACTGCTGTACGATGAGCGATTGTACAGCCGTTGTATCGTGTACAGCCCCTTTTTACTCTCTTTCACATTCTGATTGTTGGCAGCTCACACGACACGCCAATCATAATTTGACATTACCTTGAAAATTTTATTTCGCCACCTAGCAACACTATTCAGATTGCTGATTGCCGACATGTACAGCAACCTAAAAATGAACAAATTAAGATTGCTGCAATCTGTGTTCATCCGCTCTGGCTCTCAGAGTTTTTGACAGATTTACATTGAAAGCAACAACAAAACGACTAGATTGCTTGATTGGCAATCACCCTGTGAGTCAGGGATCACACGACACGCCAATCATAATTTGACATTTCCTTGAAAATTTTATTTCGCCACCTAGCAACAATTGTCATCAACAATCCTTTTTATTATTCATGATATGCCTAAATTTTATCTGCCCAACTGGCAACATTGAATACACACTATTTTAATAATTTCTTCTTTGCACACCATTTCATCATTTTTCACTTTGTCATTTCTTCGTCACATCTTGTAAGCGTCCTTTTTAAAAATACGAAAGTCAGTTGGTAAAAAGCAGTGACGCGTTATTGTTCAGTTTTAATATGTTCCGCTAAAATTATAAACATTGAAACAAACATTAAATAAACTATCAAATTAAATTCTAACGACATTTGTTTTTTAACTTCGTCCATCGCTGACATATCAGAAGTGGGATCAAATGGATCTATCGCGATTAACAGTGCCGGAATTAAAGCAAAAGCTTCGTGAGTTAAAAATGAGTTCAACGGGAACAAAAAGTGAGCTGTTACAACGGTTAAGCGCGTGTGGTGCTGATGCAATCACCAACGAATTGGGTGAATCATTGGCGAGGAATAATGACCTCTCGGAGTGTTCGGTAGACATTCCAAACGTGTCCAACGAAGAGTCGGTTGTCGAAAGGTTGCGGGAGGACGTAAGTGTGCTCCAGCGTACAATGGAGATGCTCTCCAAGCAACTACAATCAGCTCTAAAGGTACAGTCAAGTGTTCCAGGGTGTTCTACACAGCAGCGCGAAGTTCAGGCTAGCGCATCAAGTCAGAACTTGTTGTTGTTGTCACCATGCGGTGAACCAGTTGCTAGAGCATCGTCGCCATGCGTATCGTCACGTAGTCCACACCAACACACGCAAGCAGTACCGTTAGCTGCTTGTGCGTCGCAGTCAACACAGATAACACACACATTTGTTGCAGGTCATGCGTCAGTTTCTCCAGTACACGAAGGAGCAACGAATGCAGGAGAATTCCCCTACTTGCAAACTAACCGCGAAGAAAACAATGAAGTGAGAACATGCTCAAACGAACGAATGAGCATGCGTGAAGTAATTGATATTCTGCCAGAATTCAACCCCTTTAATGATGACGTCACATCAACGCAATTTATAAAGAGAATTGAGCAACTTAAATCTGCATATCATTGGAACGAGCGAATTCTTCTGTATGCTGTGCAGAGTAAATTGAAGGGTGCAGCGAAAGCATGGATTGAGTCGCACATAGTGTTTGAACATTGGGTTGATTTTGTGAGTGCGTTCTTGAGTGATTTTCCATCGATAACAAATGTAGCTGACATTCATATGCAACTTATTAGTGCACGTATAAACAGAAATGAAAACATTCTAGAATATTATTATAGAATGGTCGCAATCGGTCGCCGCGGAAATCTTGACGATATCGTGATAATAAAATATATAATTAACGGGTTAAATGACGAAAGTTTAAAGAAAATATTATCTGGCATACAGTTTGTCAAGTGTTCCGACCTGTTATTATCTTTATCAAACATTGTCGCGAATACAAAGAAACCATTAAATCCAGTGCAAGTATCAGTGCTTAACAAAAACAATAATTTTGAAGAAAAAGTGAAACCAAATATGAACAGAGAACATAATAAAATGGGTCCGGTATGTTTCAATTGCCATGAGCGCGGTCATATTTCAAAAAATTGTTCAAAACCACAACGAAAGGTAAGATGTGACATTTGTAAGGTGACGTCACATGATTCGGTGAATTGTCCAAAATTAAATTCAAATTCTATAAACGTTGTCGAAAATAAAGACCTACGGGAAAAAGTATTATAAAACAAGTTTTTATCAACAACATTGAATTTAAAGCACTAATCGATTCGGGAAGTTGCAATTCTATAATAAAACGTAAAATAGCCGAAAACTGTGACAGTGAAGTCCGTGTATGTAAAAAAGTGCTGAGCGGGTTCGGTGGTGGTGAATTTACGTGCCGGGAAATGATCGTAACTTCTATAATCATTGACGGAAAATCGTATGAATGTGAACTTTTAATAGTTGATGACGGTATAATGAATTTCGATATTATCATCGGTACAGACATACTATCGCAGGCTAGAGAGGTTATTGAAAATGGACAGTGTAACGTAGTTCCGCTCGATGATAAAAAGATAAATTCTAATCTATCGGTTTTTGAAAAAAATAAACTCGTAACTTTATTGAATAAATACGCCGGTTGTTTTGGTGACAATTTAAGTGAAATTGGCAAGTGCGGAACAGTCAAAATGGCAATTTCGGTAACGTCACCTAAGCCGATAACGAAAAACCCGTATCAGGTGCCAATTCCAAAGCGACAAATAATCGAAAAAATAATAGATGATTTGCTTAAATTAAAGATCATTCGTCCGTCTAAATCACATTACGCGTCACCTGTAGTGCTAGTTCAAAAGCCAGGTGGCGAACATCGGTTATGCATTGACTATAGGGAGTTGAACAAGGTAACAGAAAAGCAGCCATGGCCGATGCCCACTGTTGACAGTGTCTTATCAACTTTGGCAGGTAAGCAATTTTTCACTACATTAGATATGATGTCTGGATATTACCAGATCGAAATTGATGAAGAATCTAAGCACTTTACTGCTTTCATCACCCACCATGGGCATTATGAATTTAATCGCATGCCATTTGGTTTGCGTAAGCACCGTGCACATTCCAGAAAATGATGAACAAGTTAATTGAACCTGTCAAAAACCGAATTGTAAGCTATGTGGATGAAGTAATTGTGGCATCAGATTCCTTTGACGACGGTCTCAAGAATTTGGAGGAATTTTTAAAAATCATCGAAAGAGAAGGACTTACCCTCCGGTTATCAAAATGTTCATTTATGGAAAAAAATGTCACTTTTCTTGGTCATGAACTGGGTGCAGATGATCTGAAGCCAGGTCGACTTAAAACTATCGCTGTGAAAGAGTTTCCAGTTCCACGAAATGTGACTGAGATCCGACGTTTTTTGGGGTTAACTGGATTTTTTAGAAAATTCATTAAAAACTATGCACAGGTCGCTGCTCCATTAACTCACCTAACGAAAAAGTCTGTCAGGTTCGAGTGGTCTGCTGATTGTGAAACGGCATATCAGCATTTAATCCGAGTATTGACCAGTGAACCAATTTTGGGTGTCTACGATGTCACAAAGAATCACCAATTGCATACTGATGCGAGTAGTTTGGGAATCGCTGCAATTTTGCTACAAGAAGAAGAATCTGGGTGGAAGCCTATTGCCTATTTTAGCCGCTTGTGCAACGAGGCAGAAAAGAAATACCATGGGTATGAATTGGAAGTTTTGGCAGTAGTGGAAGCTTGCCAACGATATCGCATGCAGTTGCTCGGAAAGAAGTTCACTATAGTTACAGATTGTGCAGCTGTGTCCAATCTTAAGTCAAAAACTCCGATGATACCACGAGTGTCGCGTTGGTTACTTCCTTTGCTAGAATATGACTTTGAAATCATCCATCGACCTGGACAAACGATGGGTCATGTGGATGCAATGAGTCGGGCTCCTGTTGAAGCTCCAGTAGATCCGGAAGACGTAAGTGCATGTGTCATGACGATAAATTTATCTACAGAGGATTGGATTCTAACAATGCAAAAACAAGACCCGCTGATACAGGACATAATTGATATTCTTCTTGGGAATAGAGCATCAGATCAGAAAAGAAAAATTCAAGCAGATTATATTTTAAAGAAAAATCGTCTTTTTCGAAAATACGATGACGGACAGCAGCGGTTGTACCAAAGGGTGTTCGATGGAGAGTCACAAAGTTTTGTCATGATGATGTTGGTCATCCGGGAATAGACGGAACTATCAAAAGAATCAAACAACATTTCTGGTTCCCAAGGTGCCGAAACTTTGTTAAGAATTATCTACAGTCATGTATCGAGTGTTGTTTCACACGAGAGCCAAAAATAAAGGAGTGTGAGCTGTACGGAATGCCAATACCAAGGGTCCCGTTCGAAGTCTTGCATATGGATCACTTGGGGCCTTTTATTAGAAGTCGACGCGGATATGAATATATTTTGGTCATCGTTGATTTGCTTACACGTTACACAATTATTTTTGCAGCAAGGTCTACTAAGACAAAACCAGTCATAGATGCATTAAACCAATTAACGTTGCAATTTGGAATGCCGAAAACAATAGTCACCGATAGAGGTACCTCATTCACGTCATCAATCATCATTTAAAGAATTTTGCGATGTTAATGAAATTTATCATATTAAAGTCGCAGTTCGTACACCTCGAGCGAACGGACTAGCCGAGCGTGTAAACCAATCAATCCTCGCTTTCCTTAAACCATCTACTTCTAACGATAAAGACTGGGACAAAGAGTTACGACGAGTGCAATGGACTCTCAATACCAACGTAAATTCTACAACGAAATATTCACCAATGGATCTAATTTTTGATTTTCCTGTACGAGATATCGGTGGAAATAAAATGCTTGCTGTAATGACTCATGATGACATAGATACCAACACTATGACAACGGCTCAACGACGTGATGATGCTATCACAAATATCGAGTCAGCGCGCGAAGTTTGGAAGACCAGATTTGATGCGAAACATAAAACACCACATGTATACAAAGAAGGCGATCTTGTCTTAATCGAAAGCGCAAACCCGAGTACTGGAACTTCTCGTAAGCTTGAAGTAAAGTATCGAGGACCATATATCGTATCCAAAGTTTTGAGGTTTGGAAGATACATAATCGAAGACATCGAAGATGCACACAGAAACCAACGTCGATTTAGTACAGTGGCAAGCTGCGATAAACTTAAGCCCTGGTGTGCTCTGTATCCAGAGATTGACAACGACTATGATTCCAACGATGATTCCATGATTGATGGCGCACGTGAAGATTGAACCTCGGGACGAGATTGAGTCAGGAAGGGCCGAGCTGTCATCAACAATCCTTTTTATTATTCATGATATGCCTAAATTTTATCTGCCCAACTGGCAACATTGAATACACACTATTTTAATAATTTCTTCTTTGCACACCATTTCATCATTTTTCACTTTGTCATTTCTTCGTCACATCTTGTAAGCGTCCTTTTTAAAAATACGAAAGTCAGTTGGTAAAAAGCAGTGACGCGTTATTGTTCAGTTTTAATATGTTCCGCTAAAATTATAAACATTGAAACAAACATTAAATAAACTATCAAATTAAATTCTAACGACATTTGCTTTTTAACTTCGTCCATCTCTGACAATATATTCAGATTGCTGATTGCCGACATGTACTATGTTTCCATGGCGAGTTAACTCGGTGTATACTCGGGGTAAACTCGCTATGGAAACGCGAGTTGAGTTGGGTCTCGTTAAATCCACGAAACTCCGCGAAACTTGTAAGATTTAACTGGGTTCTATCTGTCAAAGTGAATGCTGCCATTTAGTATCCATTTCGCTAGTAAAACAATAACAAAAATTTCAAATGAAATCGACAAGTTCAACTCAACTCGATGCTGTGCATGGAAACACTATCGAGTTAGCAACGCCATTTTCTTAACTCGACGAAAACCCTAACCCCGAGTTAACTCACCATGGAAACATAGTAATGTACAGCAATCTGAAATTGAACAAATTGAGATTGCTGCAATAGGTCTGTTTCCGTACCCATTTTCCATTTTCCAAATGTGGGAAAAATCCCATTTGTGGTAATTTTTAATTGTTCTTGGCAAATTTCTTTTTTTTTGGGAATTCCCATGGTATTTTTTAATTAGTATGAGAATTCCTATGGCATTTTTTAATAAGCGTGGGAATTCAGTGAGGTATTTTTTAATTGCCGTGGGATTTGGGAATTTTTTTCTTCAAATGATTTTTTTTTCCATTTATTAAGCAAAAACTTCGTATGAAATCATTGCCATTATACGCTCTGTTTACACAACGATTTTATGTCGTATGTTACGCATTTAAATTAAGCAGTTTGTGACCCTGTTTCGAAGTTCGTATGACCCATAGAAATAAAATATAAGGAAGTGGTGTTCTACTCACACATACAATGCGTGTGTTGAAGAATTTTTCAAGCGAGATAGAGCATGATTTTTTGACATAAGCTCTTGCACATCAAAACAAAGAAAATGAGTGGTGAAAAAACATTAAAATATTAAATAATTAGCGATTGTCATCGCTATAAATTGTATTAAAACGAACATAAATAAAATAAATAATTAAATAAGCATGCGTTGTGCCGTGAAGAGTTGTGAAAGTTCACAAAAAACACATAATAAGTAGGTTTCATTTCACAGGTAATCTTGCTTTATAGTTTGTTGGTTTCCCGCCATTTGTGTGCATGAGTCATGTGCAAGAGCATGACTGTCAAAACACAAGTTCAGCCTCATGAGCGCATTCATTCTTTAGGGTGGCAAGCGATAGGGCCCTAATTTTTTTTCGATTGAAGATAAGTTTTAATCAGGGACCGTAACTGTTATAAATTTTTTAAAATAAGTCGATAAATAATGGTTATTTTTACCGATTTTTTTGTTATTATTTACTTTTATTTATTCGGTCAAAAATACCAGTTAAAATGTTTATTTTTCGGTTCAAAATAGAAGTTAAAATATCACTTATTTTTTCGGTAAAAAATAAATGTTAAAATATGACTTCTTTTTCCGGTCAAAAATGTATATATGACAGTGATATCCTATATTCAATACTAGCTTACCCAGTACACGTTTTTTGCACCCGAAAATATGCTAATGAGCCGAATGGCTAGTTGTATTTTGCTTAATTTTTTAAGTGTCTTGTCGGGACAAAATTTGTCCCGTATTTTTGACATTTTTGTTAAATATCTATGATTTCAAATACGCATTCACATGAACTGAGACAGTAAAAAAGGAGTGTTTCCTTTAAACCGAAAAAATAAAAGTCTAATTTTAATTGTTATTTTTGACTGAAAAATATTTAATTTTATATTTTAATATTAGGTGCGTTTTTTTGGCATCGCTATATACGCTTAACAATATTTTCTCATACAAAAAATGCTTAGCTAAGACAGGATAATTATAGCCGCTTAGCTCATAGTCGCCGATAGAAACACTATTGCCAGATCAAGAAAATGATAGTCAACGTAATTTATTGGCATCACTTTTTGAAAAACAACCATGTTTATGTCACATAAAATAAAAAAAAAATAATAAAAAATAAAAACAATAAAATTAATAATGTTCAATATTTGACAGTAACACGCAATGCTGCCAAGTTCTGAAGAAAAAAGTTAAGCGAAATATTAAGCGCCGATGAGCGTTTTTTTGGACAAGCGTATATAGCGATGCCAAAAAAACACACCTATTGTATACCTCATAAGTGGTGTGTAAGTACAATAAAAATTAAATAATAAAAATACGTCTGAACACCATAAAGTTTTCGCCTTTATTTACGATATAACCTAATGCGGTCCTGTTTGAATGTTTATGTGTTTGAATTAACTTCATTATATTTGTAAAATACTTCATTTCTGGTCAACTTCACCGCTTCCTTATCTCTTAGTTCTTTGGTATGACCCCTTTTAATCCCGGTTTCCACCAATAACCGATTATGGCCGCTCTCTTTCTGAGTGTATTTTTTGACAGGAGATGGTTTCCCAAGCAACTATCAATGCTACCTTGTATTATTACATGGTATAATCAGACAGAGAGCGCACACAATCGGACATTGAAAACACAAACACTGGTGAAAGCGTAGAAGTGAAAACAACAATAACTTCAGCAGCTACAGCTGCATTTGCACAAACAGTTGTTTTTGACAGATGTTTTCTTGTAGAAGAGAAAATAAGCAGTTGTCAATGCTACCTTGTACTATTATACCATGATCCCATGAGTTTTCAATAAATTTTTTGACATGCTGCCTTATTTTAACAATTGAAAATGTCAAAATAAGGCACCATATTTTTTTCTGATATTCTCGATGAAAACAACTTATATTTATTCCACCATGCTTGTATAATTGTATCATGCGCGAGACTGCCGTGTTTATTCTAATATCATTTCGATAAATTTTGACTTAATTTGTGAACAAGCTCATTACTTTTAGCTTAAAAACAACTCATGTGCGATATTCTTAAACAATATTTTTTTTCTCGTCGACAAGTTAATAAAATCGGAATAACACTTTTCCAAAATAAATGAGTATTTCATTAAGAAATCAAGCCAATGATATTCAATGGAGGTAGAAAAAGCATTCAGTATTCATTCCATTTGCCGAATATGTCTAGAACATCTCAGCAATGACAACGCATATGATTTATTTCTAATACCAGGATTGGCTAAAAAGCTTATTGTATGCACGTCACTATCGGTGGAGCCCCAAGACGGATTTCCCAAAAACATTTGCCTTGTTTGTTATTCGCGTCTGAATGAACTACATGATTTTCAAAAACAGTGTATTGATTCTGTGCAAAAGTTTCAGGTATTAGTCCTTGGAAATTCTTTCATTGAAACTGAAAATGAAACACCAGTTCATGAGCACGTCAAAGAATTTGATATTCTTGATGAAAATGGGGGAGACCAGTCATCCGTGCCAGCTGTTGATGATGATGAACGTATAAGTTACGACCCACTACTTAATAGTAAATGTGAGTTAATAGATAACGAGGAGGATGTTTTTAAAATGTTGGCAAATGTCAATAAAGCCGCAGAAGAAGTTGTGCAGTTGGATGAAATAGATATCAAGCCAGACAACAAAAATTTTTTCAGCAGCAGTAATAGCAGCAGTTCTAGTGATTTTGCGGGTGACTATAATGATGAGGATTTTACGCTGGACGCAAAAGGCGATGTGAATGCTAGTGACAGTGATGATGATAAACCACTTGCACTACGGCTAAGGAACAAAAAAGCAGCAACAAAACCAAAAACAAAGCCAAAACGAAAACGTATTCCTGCAGCCGAAAGACATTTGCATCGTATTATTGATTGCCACATTTGTCATAAGAAGTTTAAAAAGGTGGAGTGCTACCAAAAGCATATGACATACCACAATGACAAACTGCCGCACCAGTGTACAGTGGAGTCTTGCTTAAAAGGATTCACTACAGCAAATGGTTTACGTTTGCACATTGAACACTGTCATGCCGAAACAGTGGAGCTACATAAATGCCCTGAGGAAGGTTGTGGTCGATCATTTGGAAGGCCACGCCTGTTGAACTGGCATCTAAAAAAAGTGCATAAAATCATTAAAGAATTAAATGAGCCGAAGTGTTACCCATGTACAGAGTGTGAGAAAGTTTTTAGGTGTCCTATGGCTTTAAAAAAGCACATGTACAAACACGATGGAAAAGAGCTGCCGTTCCCTTGCAACATTTGCGGGAAACGCTTTGTTATAAACTCAGCGCTCAAGGATCATCTTATGCGTCATGCAGGCATAAAGAATTACGTTTGTCCTTATTGTGGTGTGGGTAAGACCACCCGTCAGGAGTGGAATACACATATTAATACACACACACAGGAGCGCAAATTTCAATGCCACCTTTGTCCACATGCTTCACATAACAAGCAAAATCTTCGCATGCATGTTAAAATTGTACACGATAAAATCAAGGACTATGCGTGTCAGTACTGTGGCAAAACGTTCGGCAAATCCAATGCCTGCAAGATGCACGAAATGACGCACACTGGCGAGAAACGTTGCGAATGCAAGGTTTGCGGCAAAAAGTTTATTCATCCTAAAGGTTTGACCAAGCACTTGAAGACGCACGAAAAACGTGTAATGCGTGCCATTGAGGTTCATCGCAAGCGTCAGTTAGAGACTGGTGTAATTTCTGGCGATCAACCTCAACCTCCACTTCCAGCATTACCAATACCTACTAGTAATTCCAAAGAGTGCCATCAGATGGTAGCCGAGGAGATACTCAAAGCTGTTGCCGAGTCGACAGCTACCATTCCGGAAAATCCGCGCAGCGTCAAACGGGTCGAAATGTCTGAACTAGCTGGCACAGCTGTCAATCCCATACCTGAAGTTGCTGTACCATCTTGGAGCCCAGCAATCAACTTTATGATGAAAGAAGGTCCCTATGTTTGCCCGGATTGTGGACAGGGATTTAATGGCCCGGGCAACTTGAAACGCCATCATCGAATTGTACATGAAGGTGTGAAGGACTTTGCTTGTCGATTCTGTCATCGTCGG
Organism: Pherbina coryleti; assembly: GCA_943735915.1. Classification (NCBI taxonomy): domain Eukaryota; kingdom Metazoa; phylum Arthropoda; class Insecta; order Diptera; family Sciomyzidae; genus Pherbina; species Pherbina coryleti. The sequence continues at coordinate 75,930,353 of OX030952.1, read as the reverse complement.
TTTGCCAAGGCGCAAACATTGAAGCACCATGAAATGACGCACACGGGCGAGAAACCACATGAATGCAATCAATGTGGCAAACGGTTTATCCAGTATGTTGCATTGAAGCGGCATATGAAGGTGCACATCCGAAAACCAACAGAAATTCCCGCAGCAGTTTACGCAGCTGCAGAAGAGTTGGCAGTGCAGCAGCAAGAGAAAAATGCAGCCAAGCGTAAAGCAGAGGCAGAACGAGCCGTCGTGGCGGCCGCAGCTAAGGAACAATTAGAGGAGATGCAACAAACGGAGCTCGCTATGCAAAAGATGCAGGAGGAAGTCAGTGAAAATGTTCGTTTGGGCAACTTTCCACATGTAAATACAAGCACAATGAACATACGAACGATAGGTGTCAACGACACAAAGGGATAATGTTAGTTATTATTTAAAAACGAACTAAGCAATATCGCTATTTAAGCACTAAATTCGTTATTATATTATTTTAATTAAATATATATTAATTTCTTTATTTTTTTATACATCTACCTATATGTGTATATATATATATATAATATATATATGGATTTATATGCATATATATATATATCACGATTTCTTTTGTAAAAGTTTCTTTTACAAATGGTTTTTTTATATTAACGCCTTATGTTCATCCAAATTTGGTCAATGTATTAGCTTTAAGAATTTAGTAAATAAAGATATCATATTGTTTTACAACACTCAACAATCAAATATATATTGAGTGTTTTACACTCAAATATTCAACAGTTCAAATATTTTAAAGGACGATTAAAAAAAACTCTATTTCTGTTTGCTTCTACAATTTTTATCCCCTAAAAAGTTGCGCTAAAATTACACATTGATATTTGCAAGTGTTATATCTTCATTTTGTATAATACATTTTTATGTACTGCAGAACTCGAAACTAAGACCGTAGCATTTGTAGATTTTTATTTTTTTAAATTTACCGCAATTTTATTCCAATATTGATCAAATTTTTCAAAAATATTTTGTAGTCAAATTCTACTTCTATTCAGTTTGGCGAGTCTTTTCTTTTTTACAGTTTTAGCCGTATTTCCGTTATAATCGTTGAACAAACAGTTAAACAAATAATCGAACAAACTTCTAGAGAAATATGTTGGCTTTAGTGATAGCCAATAGTTATTTTGTATTCCAGAAGTAATGCAGTTTCAAGTTGACACAGCTGAAAATTGCTTTGCTGCATATGCCATTTTTTTCATTTTAAAATTTCTGTTTTTTTTTAAATAGAAAAATATTTGGAAAGTATAGATGAAAATATTGATCATGTAAAGCTTACCACAAAAAAGTTAAGTTTCGTTTTTGTTTCTATTTGGGCATGCTAAACTCTAACAGTGGCGGCGGTGGCGCAGTGGTTCCATTTCCATCCGGCACAGAAAGTTTTTTCAATTGAATTAATTTTGGCTGTGACCTCTCTGCAGACAATGGCAAACAGCTAAAGCTTCTTGAGAACATGCACCCTAGCCATTCGGAGTCGGCATAAAATTAGTAGGTCCATTTCTCGATCAATTGTGAACAAACATTTAATAACACGCAAAACACAATTTGATCATAAGAAGTTCGGTCAAAGTTCTTTCAAGGGCTGAAATGGCCAGTTTTTTTATTATTATTATAATTAAACTTTATAATATCGTATCTTTTAATAAACGTTGGTTCCAATGCCCAAAATACTTGCTTCATAAAAATGGATAATATAACAATATATATTTTTCCCGAAATGATAGGGTGTCGCATGGGGGAGAGCGAGTTCCCATAAATGTCAAATCGAAGTTGACTCATACAAAATTTGAAAACGAAAATTAATAACTTGTAAAGCCGACGAAGTTGTTGCTTTTCCTTGATTTTGACAATTGTGGGTACTAAGAAGAGAGTACGATCAGCCCCGAGACAATCTTATTTATTCAACCATGGTGTGCGCTCTCTTTTTCGGTATATTTTTTGACAGGAGATGGTTTCCCAAGCAACTCAATGCTATTTTGTATTATTCATGGTGTAATAATAATAAGGTGTTAGTGAATTTTTGACAAAACTAAGAATAGCTTTCTTTCTGTCAAAATATTGTGAGCGAAAGAGAGGAGCCGTTGATAGTTGTCAAATTGTGTTATTTGTTTGAGTTGCTAGATGATGATGTGTTATAGTTTTTATAGGTTATTGTGCGAATAAAGTTTAAATAAATATTTAATTCAATTAATTGTGCCGTGTTGTGTTGACAAAAAGTTATTGCAGTTGTCTTCGCCCATTTGCCAAGTTCGCCATTGAATGGTTTTGTCATTTTATCAAAAACGTGCGCTGGAAGATGCCACCGACATGAAGCTTTGGCCAGCATACAAATTGTCTTGTATTCACATCGAGTCCTTCAAGAAAAGATCGAATGCCATGTAAGAATGTTCAATACCTCAACCTCAACAATAATAGCCATCAAAAGAAGTGGACATGGCATTGAGCTTCGACCGACTGCACGTTAGCTGTTTTATTTTCATACCATCAGCTGTTTTTGACAGGAGCGGGGCGAAAAAATTTATCATTTTGAGAGAGAAGTGTCAAATTCACTAACACATTTTTATTATTACACCATGGTATTATTATACCATTATTTTTCCATGATTCAATTATGGTAAGGTAAGCTCATTTTAAGATGGTTGCTCAATTGAGAAATTTTGCAACAACAAAGCTGTAGGAGCTAGAAACGTCAAACGAGAAAAGCAACAACAACAATTAGAAAAACTAAAAATTACCAGCTGATTTTGACAACTAGCGCACCCTGCTCTCCAATCTAAGCCTACCTTATAATTGTATCATGGATTTTTCTAGAGGTGCTCTGTTAAGAATAAAAAATCAACATAAACAACATAACAACAATTATATGCAAACTTTAACTCGCTATAACTTAAAAAATATAAATTTTTGAAAAATAAAAAGTCCAGTTTGCACATCTACGGGTCTAAACATATCAAGAAATGCTAAATTTATTAAGATTGCACTTGTACTTCAAAAGCCTTACGCCGGACAAAATTTGAGTTTGCGTAATATATATCAGAGATGTTAACTTTTATTTGCATCGTTGCAAGCTAACATACAAGGTCTGTTTCCGTACTCTACACTGTGTAAGATGTGTGCAAGAGAGTAAAAACGAAATGTGAGAATAGTTGCAAAAGTACGGAAACAGCTTCTAGTAAGTTTCAAGCACAAAACAGCTGATTTTGACTACAGACGTGTGAGACGTAAATTGCGCCAATTATTAAAAGCCATTTTTAATGCAAAACTGAATTGTACGTAAATTTCTTTTTAGGCACACAATTTATGAATTTATTTATCGCAAAACAAACAATTACTAAATGCAATTTGGCATTTGCTTCTTCTTATTGATGCTTCTTCTTCTTTATGCTTGTTCTTACTTTACTTGAAGTCTCGAGTGCTAGCACTCTCCGTGCACTTTGTGTGCTCGAGAGAGCGATTTTATGCTTGTTCTTCTCCCATTTTAAGCACAGAAAGTACGGAAACAGAAAATAGTGTCCCACAAGTTACACAGTGTGCGTACGGAAACAGACCTACAATTAATTCTATATTATACCTTAAAACATGGCTCATTTTGTTAAATTTTAAGGGTTTTTTGATTTATACTTTTTAAAGTAAATTATATATCCCTATATCTGAACCAATAAACGTTAATTGTTAAAAGTGATATTATACCTACGCCAATGTTTTGATTTGCTTTGCTTTTTCGTTTTTTTTTATCTCCGAATTTCGTCTACCTTATAATCATGATACAATTATACAGGTAGGTTTGACAACAGGCTATTTTCTCACGAGATCTTTCATGGATTGTCAAACTAGTCTGTTTTTTTTTTTCTTTTTGAAGCGAAGCTTTTTACGCCTCGTTCTGCGATTTGCTCAAAGAACTAAAATATATCTTAGTTCTTTGGATTTGCTAGAGTGAAATCAGAAAAAACGACACTTTTTTCCGATATCTTTTTTCTTAGAATTGATATTGTTTCTTGCTTGCATCAATTGAACCAGAAAATGTTAAATTAAAAATAATTTCTTGCCCGCTGCAGGAATTGAACCCACAATTCACAATTCTATCGTTTGTTGGTACTTTCCTCTAACCATTACGCTAAGAAACTTTCTTAGATAATTTTGTTGATTCAGTGATAAACATTAGCTAAAACTATGTTTCAGCAGATCACTATAATCTATTCAGCAGATCACTATAAGAAAGGATTGTGTGTTGGCTATTCTAGGACTGTGTATTGGCTAGCCAACCGACAAAAGTAGCAAACAAAACGAATTAGAGCTAAGATAACTAAATTTACCGAGCTATGGTTTGAATCTTCGGTTTGCCCATGCGAACTAAAAGACCTAACGAACTAAAAGAACGAACGAACTAAAAGAAATATTCACTAAGGATTGTGTATTAGATGTTGTTTCTACTTCCTACTAAAGGTCGTTATAAATATCGTTAAAAATAAACAACCTGTAAGTTGATTAAATTGTAAAAAAATTAATGATTTTTGTATATTTATTCCCTACAACTGAACAGGGGGCTTTAAGGGAGGGCCGAAGAGGGTTAATATATATGATATATATACTTTGCTATTTTAAAGTTTAAAAATGATTTTAATCGAAAAAACGCTATTAAATTATCAAATCTATGAATTTGCGAAAATGCTTCGCTTCTCTCGTGTGTCCAGTGACGCACCTGTTTTTTTTTTTTTGTTTGCTTTATTTTGTATGATTTTTGACAATTCATGTTCGATAGAAAACTGTCACACCTACCTGATTAATTATACCATGCCTTATAATTGTATCATGCTGCGCCTACCTTATAACTGTATCATGGTTTCAACCATTTTAAAATTCTCACATATATAAAGATTTTTAAAGAGATTTTTACAGTTATTGGACGTTTATGAATTTTCTTCAATTTTTTTCTTATGAAGGCTTTATAAGAGGTTCATAACTTTTTATGAATACAGCCGAGTGTTTTGGGAGCTCAAAATTATCCGTGAGAAAACTTTGATTGATTTAATTTTCGAAAATGTGTCGAAAATCATTTCGAAATCAGGGGTTAAAATAATTCTATGAACAATGAAAAAAAAAAGAATTGATTTAATTTTCGAAAACGTGTTGGCTTAAGGATTATTCATTCCAACATATTTCCTAAACTCCAATTGATTTACTTACCTTTTATCTCCTTTATAATTTTAAAACTTAAGCTTATGCCATTAAGGGCCTCCGGGTGTTTTTAAAAAAAAAATTACACCTTTTTTAAAATACTTTTTGAAACTGTATTTTATTCCAAATCAAGAATTTTTCTACATTATTAAAGCATAACTATTCATGATTTGTCAATGCCGCATTGTCAATGCAATGCCGCGAACTACCGAAAGACAAATTTTGGTTTAAAATAAAATACAGCTTAAAAAGTGCAATTATTTTTTAAAACTTCCGGAGGCCCTTAAATCTGAGCTAATGATTATAGAATAAGCTCAATAAATTTAGTTCAATCTTCCATAGCAACTCAGTAGCGGTAAGAATGAAACTTTTTTTTTGGATTTTACATATATTTTTCTTGTTATTTTTGATGAGGATGGTGATTGTGATGATGGTGATAATAATGATGAAACATGATATGAGAAATTTTATTTGCTCAATTCAACGATATTCGATGAATAAAACAAAACATGAAATGATGATGGGATGATTTATATTTGTAGTAGAAAAGTCATGTTGTTTTAATGAAATACTTGCTGATAAGGAAATTATGAATCAAATGATGGTCAACTAAAAAAATAAACGAGAAATTACGAAATATTTACAAGGGTTTGAGTAGCCCCTTGACTGACAGTTATATTGAAAAAACCTTTGAAATCACATTGATTTCCAGAAGGTAGAATGAGCAAAAAAAAAAAAAAAACAAAAAATGTCTATACGATGTCTGGCTAGACAGTAGTACGCCCTCTCCAGCAACAAGACTAAGGTGCTTCTGGCGTTTTTAAATTGTATTTAGATTTGATATTGTTCAGCTCTTCTTGCTTCTTGTCCACATCCACACGTTTAAATGCCTTATTAGACTGATAGTAAAGGACTACTAAGTAACGATTACAAACATTAAACCCAGACAAGTGATCACACGCATTTTTAGCATCAAATATATCTTCGTAGATTACGAACGCCGTTCCACGCGTCTCAGGTGTGTTTCCACTGTGCATTTAAAATAAGTTTGGTTAAAATCTGTGTAAAACAAATAGCAGTTCATCCAAAATACTTACACCCGAATTTGACGTATAGCTCCAAATTTCCCAAAAATATCGTACATTTCATCCGATGTTATTTTGTACGGTAAGTTACGCACGTACAGCAGACGATTGACTTCTGGAGGCAGGCGAATCTGGTTTGTAATTGAGATGGTTTAGTTGGCCAATCGTCAAGCGTGGTTAATTTGCATTTTTTACTTACATTATTTCGCTTGTTCATTTCTGCAACCTTTTACTTCAACGTCTGTGAACCGTCTTTTGATATCTTTTGTCTGGTTTTAAGTGTGAATGTCCTTTGTTTAAAACCTTAAACCTGCACGCAAAAAAATATGCCTCAGAAAAAAATTGTCTTCTGTTTTGAGCAGTTCTGTCAAAATGTGATAAGAGTTGCCAACTCATTATTTCATAAACGATTAACCCATGGAACCTGTTTATGGCCGTGTGCTATTCGGAAACTTTTCACTCGGATGATGAAATTTTGACAGTCTGAAAGAGAATATTTGGCACTTGTGAGGTGAATATGATTGTCAAAAATTCATGTAGCCCCAGGGGCTAGTATAATTTTTGACAATCGGAAAGAGAATTCTTGACACAAGCAAAAATGAAAAAAAAAAACACTTGTGAGTTTGTGAGTCGTAAAGCAGTTAAAAATTTTGTGTTTCCGACAGCATAGCAACAAGAATCCCTAATTTTCAACAATTTCGCAAATTAAATTAAATTCTTGTGCTAATGCACTACCAAAATCTAAAACGTCAACATTTCTAGTTGTCAAAATTTTATCGTCCTTTTGGCACAGAAAAAATTACAATTTTATTTCAACAGACAGAAATTGTATTCAACTCAGTAAATCTCTCCTACCACGAGTGAAAAGTTTCCGAATAGCACACGGCCTATATTAGAGAATTTATGAGTGAGGTTCTTTTTAATACAACTCTTTTCACAAAATTTCTTTTTGTTGTTGTTAAGTGGCAAAATGCTATAAAAAGTGAAAAAAAAAGTTAAAAGATGTAAAGTAAAGTTAAAAAACAAATGGTGCAGTTAGGGAATACTTGTCAAGAACGAAGTTCTTTATGGACTGAATCAAGATGTATTAAAGAAGGTGGAAGAAGTAGATGACGTCTATAAAATCAACACCGTTGCGCTGTCAAAATCGAAAGAAATGAAGTGATGCCATATTTTGTGTGATAATCCAATGAAAAATCCAATGTTTTCCTATTTGTTCTTATTGCTTCGATTACACAAAAACGCGTCTAGAGTGATTTTTTTTTAATTTTCTAGTGACTTGTGGATTACCTTTTATAGAAAAATGTGTCGAAAAGTTGTGCTATCTGCCATAGTACCTAGAATAATTTGAGTATACCATTCTTTAAAGTTCCAAAGGACGGCTAACTTTACAACTCAAAAATAACCTTAAAAATTGGCTGCTTGTGATGTTTCTAAACTTTATCCCCTTACCCGATTGCAAAACTCCCTCTCAAAGTATTTGTCCCACTCAAAAGAAAAATAAAGAAAGTGGCATCACTACAACGAAATTTGACAGCACAACGGTGTCGATTTAATAAACATCAACCTACTTCTTCCACCTTCTTAAATACATCTTGGACTGAACTAGAGATGGGTCGTTCCGAACCTGTATAATTCCTGGAACTATGTTCACAGTCGGACATAGTTCCAATCCATGATACAATTACCAGGTAGTATTATTCGCTGAAAATCAGCTGTGGAAAAACTGTCAATATGGGCATATAGTGTCAAAATATAGCGAGTAGGTGCAAACAATGTCGCTTATTGTATTATTGCAAATGAAAATAGCGCAATTTTTGTAACAATTTTTCATATTTTTGAAATGAAAACTTTTTTTAACGGGTTGATCACTTTTTGGTAAAGCGTAAAACAATAGAATCGCGGTATCATCATGTTGCTTACATCAAGAACGAATTTGTTTCTATATGTTTCAAGCGTGATACATACATACAAACATACAGTTGTACATACTTTTATATTATAAAACTGTGTACAACTATATACTAACTTTTCTAACAATTTATTGGTGTTGTTGGGTTTTGTTGTTATTGTTGATGCAGTCTTCAAATAATTTTTAAGGTTTACATGAGGGAGTCTTAATAAAATCAAGATGAATACTTCAATTTAATCATTTCATTATATTTGTATTAAATATAAAAAACAAAGCAAAACCTAAACAGAGCTTTAATTTCGTCATTAATCATTTCCTTCTAAATATTTAAAATGATTGGTTTAAGTATAAAAAACAACAATATCCCCTTTTACTTCTTGCTGTGATTGCAATACTGCTATTTGACACTATACATGATACAATTACCAGGTAGTATTAATCGCTACTTTTACTCGTTGCTTTGGGCATATAGTGTCAAATAGCAGTATTGCAATCACAGCAAGAAGTAAAAGGGGATAATGTTGTTTTTTATACTTAAACCAATCATTTTAAATATTTAGAAGGAAATGATTAATGACGAAATTAAAGCTCTGTTTAGGTTTTGCTTTGTTTTTTATATTTAATACAAATATAATGAAATGATTAAATTGAAGTATTCATCTTGATTTTATTAAGACTCCCTCATGTAAACCTTAAAAATTATTTGAAGACTGCATCAACAATAACAACAAAACCCAACAACACCAATAAATTGTTAGAAAAGTTAGTATATAGTTGTACACAGTTTTATAATATAAAAGTATGTACAACTGTATGTTTGTATGTATGTATCACGCTTGAAACATATAGAAACAAATTCGTTCTTGATGTAAGCAACATGATGATACCGCGATTCTATTGTTTTACGCTTTACCAAAAAGTGATCAACCCGTTAAAAAAAGTTTTCATTTCAAAAATATGAAAAATTGTTACAAAAATTGCGCTATTTTCATTTGCAATAATACAATAAGCGACATTGTTTGCACCTACTCGCTATATTTTGACACTATATGCCCATATTGACAGTTTTTCCACAGCTGATTTTCAGCGAATAATACTACCTCATAGAAATAAAATATAAGGAAGTGGTGTTCTACTCACACATACTATGCGTGTGTTGAAGAATTTTTCAAGCAAGATAAAGCATGATTTTTTGACATAAGCTCTTGCACATCAAAACAAAGAAAATGAGTGGTGAAAAAACATTAAAATATTAAATAATTAGCGATTGTCATCGCTATAAATTGCATTAAAACGAACATAAATAAAATAAATAATTAAATAAGCATGCGTTGTGCCGTGAAAAGTTGTGAAAGTTCACAAAAAACACATAATAAGTAGGTTTCATTTTACAGGTAATCTTGCTTTATAGTTTGTTGGTTTCCCGCCATTTGTGTGCATGAGTCATGTGCAAGAGCTTCTGTCAAAACACAAGTTCAGCTTCGTGAGCGCATTCATTCGTTAGGGTGGCAAGCGATAGGGCCCTAATTTTTTTCGATTGACGATAAGTTTTAATCAGGGACCGTAACTGTTATAAATTTTTTCAAATAAGTCGATAAATAATGGTTATTTTTACCGATTTTTTGTTTTGTTTTTTTTTTTGTTATTATTTAATTTTATTTATTCGGTCAAAAATACCAGTTAAAATGTTTATTTTTTGGTTAAAAATAGAAGTTAAAATATCACTTATTTTTTCGGTCAAAAATAAATGTTAAAATATGACTTCCGGTCATTCCGGTCAAAAAAATATATATGACAGTGATATCCTATATTCAATACTAGCTTACCCGGTACACGTTTCTTGCACCCGAAAATATGCTAATGAGCCGAATGGCTAGTCGTATTTTGCATAATTTTTTAAGTGTCTTGTCGGGACAAAATTTATCCCGTATTTTTGACATTTTTGTAAAATATCTATGATTTCAAATACGCATTCACATGAACTAAGTAAAAAAAGGAGTGTTTCCTTTAAACCGAAAAAATAAAAGTCTAATTTTAATTGTTATTTTTGACTGAAAAATATTTTATTTTATATTTTAATATTGTATACCTCATAAGTGGTGTGTAAGTACAATAAAAATTAAATAATAAAAATACGTCTGAACATCAAAATGTTTTCGCCTTTCTTTACGATATAACCTAATGCGGTCCTGTTGGAATGTTTATGTGTTTGAATTAACTTCAATGTATTTGTAAAATACTTCATTTCTGGTCAACTTCACCGCTTCCTTATCTCTTAGTTCTTTGTACTACCTGGTAATTGTATCATGGACACTATATGCCCAAAGCAACGAGTAAAAGTAGCGATTAATACTACCTGGTAATTGTATCATGGTTCCAATCGTTCCTTCCATTCATTTTTAGCATGTTCAAAAGGAGTGTTCACATTGTCAAATTTTTCATCAAATTGTTGGTCAAACAGTTTGACCACACAAGTGTTCACATTCTCAAATTTTTCGTCAAATTTCATTATTTGCTTGCGCATCGAAGTGAAAACGTTGCCATGACGGAGCAATTTTTATTAATATTTTATTGAAACATGAACCAAACGAAGCAAACAAACTCTGAATGTGTCCGGAAATATTTTAAAAATTTGTTCCAGATACATTCTTCTGTTATTATCATGTTTATGCGATGTGTTCACGTTGAAATCTTTTTTCAACTGGCAAAATTTGTACTATAAAATTTGACGAGTGTTCACATTGTCAAATTTCTCTTCAAACTGTTGGTCAAACAACAGAAAAATCAAAATATTTTGATTTTCGTCAAACGATTTGACAAACAGTTTGATGAGTGTTTACACATCAAATTATCATCAAATCGTCGTCAAATCCCATATATATTTTTGTTTGTCAAACTGTTTGACCAATAATTTGATGAATGTGAACACTCCTAAACAGTTCCGGTTACAATGAATTTTTTCTATAAATCAATATAAACCGACTTCTCTTTCACACATATTATGGCTTACACGAATTTATGATCGACTATAAGTGCAAAGATATGTTTGCGAACGAACGAAACAACTGATGTGTGAAATGGTAAGATGACATTTTGACGTTCTTGTTGCGCGCACTGCTGTGTTTATTTCGTTTTGAATATGCTTTCATCAAAGAACTAAAATATAAGGAAGCGGTCATGATACAATTACAAGGTAGGCTTATATTGGAGAGCAGGGTGCGCTAGTTGTCAAAATCAGCTGATAGCTTCTAGGTTTTCTTTGTTGTTGTTGTTGCTTTTGTCGTTTGACGTTAGTGGCTTCTACAGCTTTGTTGTTGCAAAATTTCACTATTGAGCAGCCATTTTCAAATGAGCCTACCTTGTAATTGTATCATGGAAGCGGTGTAGTTATACAAAAATGAAGTACTTTTCATGGTGGTGTTGAATCACTAATACACAAACATACACACAGGGCCGCATTCGGGAACGAAGTTATAAATGGCGCAAAGAATGGAGCCCTTATTTGAATACTTTTTATTAAATTTCTTTTAAATTTAAAAAATCGTTTGAAATCATATTTTAATTACATATTTTTTTAATTTTATTGTATTTCCACACCACCTTCGAGGTATACAATTTGGTGCGTTACCGATTTTTTTGGGTGTTCGGTTCCCCTGTAGGCCTATTGCACCCATAAAGAAAAGAAATCATTAGTGAATAATGTTAAAAGAAATGCATTCGTAATAATAAATTAATAAATATATTACAAATCTAAGTTTATTATATATTGATATATATATATATATATATGTATATATGTATGTGAAAGGCATGCTTTGGGGACATTTTTTCAGCCGAATGCATGTTTCAAAGACATTTGTATACTTTGAGGTCGGTCGTCAAAGTGCATTTATGTCTAAAGCATACTTTGGGGACCAAAACTGAATATCTTTTAATTGGTAGGTTATTTGTGAAACATTTCTTAAACAGATTAAATCCGACAATAAAGAAAGGCAAATTAAAAGCAAACTTCTCTCAAAAGTTCCATAATTTGCTTGTTTTAAGCATTTTTGTGTCCTCGTCCCCGAACTATGCATTACACACATGAAAAAAATGATTAAAATTGAGTGATGGCAATCATGTTTCATATACGAATTCGAAGCGAAACCCTACACGTACAGCATTTTTTGAAGACCACGGAGTGTATGTGATTTGTATGTTTTAAGGACAACAGCAACCGACCTCAAACTAATCATAACGCATGATATATAAAAATGTTATGTACACTGATAAAAAATACTTCATCAATATTAAAACGGAATGCTCGTTCATATTATTTTATATTTTAACCAAAGAAATCTGTATATTTTCTTGATTAGTTCCACTTCCTTTGTAAATTCAGCAATTTCCCATCGTCACAGGATGCGAAAAATTAATTAAGACTAGACCAAGAATATGATGTTTTTTTTTAATTAAAGCAAACGAACAAGCAAAACTTTTATCTGATAAAATATTAAAACTATGAAACTTTTTGAAAGTGCTATCAAAATAAAAGCTATTATATCAGAATGTGGGATCAATATTTAAAAATATATAATATTCTAAAGGACTTAAATTGAGAAATTATTATTAAAGTGAAATCCTTCTGTCGGAGAACTAGTTATTAGTAGTTTAATTAGTATTACTATAAAGAAAATTATTACAAAATCATGAGCTGTTACAATCACGTTATAAATTTGATCGTCTCCAATTAAAGCACCGGGATGGCCAAGTTCAGCTCGAATTAGAATAGTTATTACTACTGATTTTTCACAAGCTCCAACCCCACGATATGCGAGGCATAAACAATTTTTTTACACTAGTCATGCAATTTAAATCAAATTTAAGTTTTGTAATAATTATGAACTTCAAGCAAAATTTTTAAGCCATCAGCAAACAAAAGACATTGAGCATATTTGACAGAAAACAATAAATGATATAATAATAATATAATAAGTATAAGTATAAGTATCAATAAGTACCTATAGCTATATATCTTCGTTTCGCATACAAAAAAGTTATGTATTTTTGAACAATTTTTCAGGAGACGAAAAAAACATTTTTGTTTTTTAAAAATTTCAATACAGTTTTCACATAGAACCAATAAAACCATCTGAACCAATAAAAATATCAAAAAACCAGTTGGTGAGCATTTTATCATTTAATAGCCATTTAATATGGCTATTAAATGATAAAATAAAAAAAAATCTAAATGTTGCACTGACCATCTCCGATTTGCTTCAAATTTTTTCTTGGATTGGTTTATTGATTAGAAAACCAAATCCGAAGTTATAAATTTTGAGAATCATTTTTGCGGCCAAAATGGGGTCTAATTTGAGATGACATAGCTCAGTCAATTTAAATCCGATTTTCGTAAATAGATAAATCAGGTTTTTCCGTCTACTTAAAGGGAAAAATATAAAACTATTTAAAATGCCAACGACAGGTACCTAAATTTTTTTTTTCATTTTCATTATTTATATTTTTTTTACGTTCCTTTTTAACCTTTCTAACGATATTAAATAAAGATGTGCTTATGCCATAAAACGTGATATTTCAACGAATTTTCATTACAAATTAAACTGCACATTAAATTTTTATCCAAGTTTTTTTTGTTTTGATTTTTTACAAAACAGAAACATAAAAAGTTGAAGCTAGTTGAATTCATCACGTTTTATGGTTTAAAGCATGGCTGCTTTTAAAGCTGCTGCTGAAGTATAGAGCAGGGTTTCTTTTAAAACTGCTGCTGAAGTTTAAAGCAGAGCTGCTCTAAAAAAGCAATTGAATCATAATGAATGTTGTGGTAAAGAGAATTTATTAAAACTACATAAGATTTTATATTTTCATAAAAACTGCATTTTACCTTAAAAAACTGCATAAACAATGGAAAAACTCATGGTGTAATTTACAAGGTGAACGTGACGATTACTAATTTCCCTACGGTTCTCAAAAAATTTTCAGAAAGTAAGAAAAAGGAGACAAACTGCGGAAAAGTGTCAAATCGCTCCCACTTAATGAAAAATTGTATTAGATTGTTTTGCAACTTTTGCTTAGAATTTACCATCAGCTGTTTTTGACAAGAGTAGGAACAATTTTTTTGAGAGAAGTTAAAAATTCGCGATCACCTTCTTAATTACAACATGGAAAAACTGAATCCTGGTTGAATAAATAAGGTGGTCTCGTTGCTGATCGTACTCTCATCTCAGTACCCATTATTGTCAAAATAAATGCAAAGCAACAACAACAACTTCTTCGACTTTACATGTTATCAATTTTCGCTTTCAGACTTTGTATGAGCTGTCAACTTCGATTTGCCATTTATTGGAACTCGCTCTCACCCATGCGACAACCTTATTTATTGTCGCAATTTATAATTATAAATGTATATAATTTTTTTTTTAATAAAGTTTTTTTGTAAATCCTACATAATTGGTACGAGTTTTTTATTTCCTTCCGATAGTAAAATCTGTTCAGTGGGAGCGACATTCTGGCAACGCTGTCTTTCGTTCAATGAAACAAGGCTTTTATAATATTTCGTCAAGTTTACTTTGGGGACCATAATGGCGTTGGTATACATAAAAAAAAGTTCATTGTTGCACAACTTCGTACTTTCTTACTATTTGAATTTCGGGATGTTTTTATTTATGAAGATCGAAGCTGCAAATTTTTCTGGATACTGGCACAAATGAATGTAGTACCAGTTTAGAATATGGCAGCACTCTTATGGCTTTTATGAGATTGTTTACTTATTACGCCCAGAAAATCATAAGCATTACTTTTTTATGAGTGAGAATACGCAAATTTCTTTGTTTATTGAGTATGCTTCATTCTAAGTTTTATTTATGTTCTTTTCAATCCAATTTAAAAATTAATAATAATATTTATAAAAAATACTCCGATTTTAAACTAAAATTTTATGATGTCAGATACATTGATAATAATATAACGAAAGGTTTAAAATATGTTCGCAATAAAAAAAAAACAACATTCGAAGTATTGGCCTTCTTAGTGATACTTTTCTTATGTCAAACATAATGTCATATATAATTTTGTCGTATATAGAAAAAAAAACCGAAAGATTAGAAAGTAATGATATGATATAAGAATAGGGGAAAATGAACGCAAGATGAAAAGACTATGAGTTACTATTTAACTTATTTACTATGAGTAGCATAAAATTCACAATTTAGAAAAATAGATGCGAAAAAAACCAATTGAACGAAATGAGGAGAAGAAGAAGACTGTATTCGAATTCGAAGTTTAATTAGACACAGAAAAAGGTATAATTCCAGGCCAGACAATTGTCAGACGACATTCGTTTTTTGCAATGCGTTACTTTTTTGTTATATATTACTGTGTTTACATGGTGAGTTGACTTCGGATTGCTCGTAATTAACCCTCCATGTAAACAAGAGTTCTTTCGAGTTTAGTAACACCCAAGAATGATAGAAACCATGGTTTAATAATACAAGATAGCATTGATAACCGCTTATTTTCTCTTCTACAAGAAAACATCTCCTGTCAAAAACAGCTTTTTGTGGAAATGCATCTGAAGCTGTTGTGGTTGTTGTTTTTTTTTCACTTCAACGTTTTCAACATTGTTTGTGTTTTCAATGACTTTTTTGAGTATATTATTTGACAGATGTTTTCCCAAGCAACTGTCAGTGCTACCTTGTGTTGTTATACCATGGATAGAAACAAGATTACGCGTTCCGCAATCCCGTTATCTAAAGCTCTCTTTCTCAACAGAGTGCATGACGTCACACGGCACTTCTGCTTGACAAAAACATATGCAAATGTGCAATCGCTTAGGCAAATTAACGAAATTAAAAATAAATTCTTTCGGAAAATAAAGTAAAAGTATCAACTTTTTTGTATAAAAATATGAATATTTTCATATACGAAAAATATGAATTTTTTAATTTTTCAAGATTTTTATCACCTAAACCATTCGAGGCCGACAAAATTTTAAAGCTATTTATCCATCGTTTTTTGCTGTTACGTAGTGAGTAAACAAGAAAGCAATACCATACTTTGACAGATCAGAGATCATGTTGAAATAGGCATTTCTGCATCATTAACGTTTTTTTGAGTTAAGTCGTTGCTCGAGCAAATGAGCAATATGTCTACAAGGAACCGTATGCTGCAATAAATCCTCAAACTGAAGCAATATGTATATTAGCAAAAATATCCATGCAAATACAGAATGGCCCACAGCCAATCATGACAAAAATTATTAGATATTGCTGGTAAACATTGCTAATTCTAAATCAATGTCTTATGTGCAAAATTTATTATAAATGTTAAACCAATTTAATATTGTATCTACCCAAGAACCGAGATTTGTGTTTCAACTTATCATATATTGAAAGGAGTTGACAGGTCCAAGAATTCAATTATAAAATGAAATAATTTTAAAAATAATAAAAATGTGCGGTATGAAATTCATATAATAAAAATTAAAACAATAAATAAATAACTGGTCGTTTCAGCCCATGAAAGGACTTTGACCTAGCTTCTTGTGATCAATTGTGTTATGCGTGTTATTAAGTTTGTACACAGTTGACCGAGAACCGGACCTACTGGTTTAACGCCGACTCCGAACGGCGATGAACGGAATGTTCTTGTTCTCAAGAAGCTTTACATGGCATTTTGATTACTCTCTGCGATTTACCATTGTCTGCAGAGAGGTGGCGGCAGTACAGAAAAATCATTTTAATTCAAATAATTTTCTGTCGCAGCTAACTTTAACCATCACACTTTAACTAGCCACGCCACAGACACCACTAAAAAACATTACTCAAGTAATTTTCACATTTTCAATACTACAAATCCAAAAATTCAGGGGATTCATAGGACAACTTTTTATTTTCAAATTGTTATAACACCATTTTTTTTTGTTAACATTTCCTTGTTTTCAGATATAAGAAAAAAACACTGAAAAGTGATCTCTGACATGTGCAGTGTATGCGTAAAAAAGCTAATATCCCATTTTTGTATTTGTGTTGTATTTCTATAATATGTATAAGTTAACAGCGTTGAGCTAGCGATACCATATTATTAAATGGTAGTGTGCGTGTTTTTCGGTTCTTGAAATTTCACGAAGCTCACGTCGCCTGCCTCACCTCCCTTGCCAAACAAATTCGGGTTTGAGCAGACTTAGTGCATTTTTTCTTAGCCCATGTAAACACAGAAAATACTTAATCGTACTTTTTTACCTTCGGATACAACCCTGATGTAGCACGTAAAACTTAACGAATAAAGATGTAACTTACTTCAAAGTGGCCGTATCAAAGAAAATTTATGTTATTAGTAAATATAATCTATTGAGTTTAAAAATTACCTATTAACGAAAAAAACCAAGTTTATATTCAATAAGAAATGCTTTACAAAATAACATTGAAATAACATAGCCACCAATTTTGATCTATCACTTAAATGTTTTGATATGATATTCGAATAAAAAAATGTAAAGATTTTTGTAGTATGTTCGTCTTGCCCGAAGTTAAAGTTCCTTCAAAGCTGTAGTTAATTTAATTGCTTGATTATAACGTTTTTATTTTTTTTTTTTTTTTGTACAGATGCATAAATTACGTACATTTTTTGAACTTTGATATTATTAGTGATTTTCCAACATCAATCTTTATGTCGTAGTTTTCTATAGAAGTTGGGTGAAGTTAATATTTGCACTTACTTTATTTCAAATTCAACGTTTCAAATTTAGATAAAAGCTTATTTACAAAATTTTAAATTATCAAAGTAAGTTTTGAAAAATTAAAATTTTACCGTTTGAATGTGGTCACTTAGTATATTAGAAAGGCGCTTTTTCAATCGATTTTGATTTAAATTAAGCTAAGATCGAAATTATAATGAAATTATATACATGTGATGAAAAGTCTTTCAATATATTTGTGTAAATCGAACTTACAACTTCTTTTTAGTCGAATTTCAGTCTTTTATCCAAAAAGCTTTGGCTGTTATCTTGTCGATAGCTAGAAATGGCTAGAATGACTAGGGTGATGATGTTGACCAGGAATATCGAATCATAAGGCGAAAAAATTAATCAACGTTTCATGTAAAGTTCCTTATGTAATATTAAGTTTTAGTTTTACTGGCTACATCCTTGCTTATGGCTCAATTATGCTTTTCTATTCCTACCACTCCTTCGTATGAGTAAGACAAATGTAGTGACAAAATTAATAGGGGCATTCACGATCCGGAGCTTTTTTAAAGCTATAGTGCAAATGAGCAACAAACTATTAACGCACCATATACACAGAACTAGCAATTCCAGTTTGTCTTTGAGTTCTTTGAATTCAATGTTGTACTTTGACAGTTAGTGATGTGGAATTGAGCTCATAACCAAGTGTTTGTTCCAAATAATTTTGTTATGTTTAAAAATCTACGAAGGGTTTTAGTTTTTTTTAGTTGTCTGTTATATTTCTGCTTTTATAACCTGACGCTTCAAAAATATATATATGAAATTATTGAAATTCAACGTGTGACGGGATATGTTTACTTAATGCTTTAGTTGTTAAAAAGAAGTTGGTACTAAGTAATGTACACAATACCCAATCACTATTTATTTGTTGTCAAAAATAAGCAAAATGAACTGAAGAGCTCAAGCGCACAACAAAAGAACTACAGGGTATGACCAGTGCTCTTGTGCAAAAAAGAACAATTTTGACAGCAAGTGAATTTTGTTGGTGGAGAGCTCATTTTTGTTGCACTTTTGCACAAGAGCTCCGGATCGAGAATGCCCCTATTATATCCCTTGCGCAGTACGTGTCTATCTGTCCACCTTTATGCTCCCTCTCTTTCAAGCTTAATTTTAAATAAAAATTACGTCAACGCTTACACACAAATTTTCATTCTCTATAACAGCATAGAATTTAGCTCGTGTAGCAATTAAATAAATAAAATGTCTTTGAAATAGCAGAAAATTGTGTTTTTATTAAGATGCCATAATATATATGACATATATTACACAAAAGTTTAATATATATTCTATTGTCTAATTTTTCAAGTCCTCAAACTTGCAATCCTAAAGAATTCAACTTGTTTTGCATTTATTGCACTTAACTATATGTGAAATCTGGCAACGCTGTAGAACGATTGCATCATCTATAATTTTTCATCTATTTTCGATATTATTTGACGAAGTTCCGGTTTTCATCCTTTTCAATTTTATTCTTGTTCGGTTCGGTCGCATGGTATTAATTAATTTTATTAGACGAAATCGAAGCATCCATTACTTTGCTCTTTTTATGAGATGTGATGACAAGTTTAAAGTTAAAATAACTTTATTTATTATTATTACAAGCTGCGTAGTGTTGTTTAAAATTATATACCAGTTTAAAGTAAGCTATGGCTTTACAATACGTTCATTAGCCTACAGCTAATTAAGATGTAAACCAATTAAAAAACTTAAAGATAAACTTAATACTGTGCTAATCTATTTATGTTTCAAATATTCAGCATGAATATTAGCATGTTGTACATTTATATTGGTTCTCATTTATAGTAAATTGAGAAACTTAAGAATAAAATTAATGCTTCCATAGCATCTCTGATTGGAAACTCAGTAAATGAGATAGGTATGTATTTTGGAAAATATATATTTTCTTTATGTAATGAATGCTATGCAATCCGATAGGACGTGTGTGATATAAACTTGAGAAGATTTACAAAAATTACATATGATCATAATGTTGCAGTCCATGAGATTAAGATGGATCATAGAAACCCATATGGAGCAGCGTTTGTTCAACAAAATCCATTCTAAATTATTTCAACTGAAAGTCAGAAAAATTCCATTGTAATTCATAATATATTTCAAGGACTTAAGAATAAAATTAATGCTTCCATAGCATCTCTGATTGGAAACTCAGTAAATGAGATAGGTATGTATTTTGAAAAATATATTTTCTTTATGTAATGAATGCTATGCAATCCGATAGGACGTGTGTGATATAAACTTGAGAAGATTTACAAAAATTACATATGATCATAATGTTGCAGTCCATGAGATTAAGATGGATCATAGAAACCCATATGGAGCAGCGTTTGTTCAACAAAATCCATTCTAAATCATTTCAACTGAAAGTCAGAAAAATTCCATTGTAATTCATAATATATTTCAAGGACTTAAGAATAAAATTAATGCTTCCATAGCATCTCTGATTGGAAACTCAGTAAATGAGATAGGTATGTATTTTGGAAAATATATTTTCTTTATGTAATGAATGCTATGCAATCCGATAAGACGTGTGTGATATAAACTTGAGAAGATTTACAAAAATTACATATGATCATAATGTTGCAGTCCATGAGATTAAGATGGATCATAGAAACCCATATGGAGCAGCGTTTGTTCAACAAAATCCATTCTAAATCATTTCAACTGAAAGTCAGAAAAATTCCATTGCAATTCAGGATATATTTCAAGGACTATGAAAACTCAAAGTTTTACCTTCTTTTTTCAATCGTATGTACTTATGCTATCTCCAAAAATTATGCGCAGCACTCGAGTGGTTTAGAAGTTATAGATTTCGGAAGTTTGAAAAATGTAAATAAAAAATTGGGCATAATTCTACTTTAGAGCCCAAGCCCAAATATTTTATTTCTTATTTTTATTACATGTATATGGGTCTCCTAAGCCTAATGGTGCAATAAAATTTTGTCGGTCTCAAATGGCTTAGGAGATAAAAATCGGGAAAGTTTCAAAATTCAGTGCAAATTTCCAAGTGCGTGGAAGCTAATTTGCCCTTTTACATAATAATACATTATTATTTATATCTCCGAAACCATTCGAAACCGACAAAATTTTATTGCACCATTAGGCTTAGGAAGACCAGATACATATAATAAAAATAAGAAAAAAAATATTTGGTCTTGGGCCCTCTTCCACGCACTTAGAAATTTGCACTGAATTTTGAAACTTTCACGGTTTTTATCTCCTAAGCCATTTGAGACCGACAAAATATTATTGCACGATTAGGCTTAGGAGACCCATATTCATGTAATAAAAATAATAAATAAAATATTTGGGCTTGGGCTCTAAAGTAGAATTATTCCATAACCTATTTAACAAGCTATATTTCATAAAAATCCGTCCATAATTTTTTTAGAGACTTTTTTCATATATTTGCATCACAACGTCAGTATGCACATATGTACGTACATAAAAGAATATGAAATAATTTATATATTTCATTATTAATTAGACAGCGAAGCAGGTGTTGGACTGGTTGAGAGTTGTTATATCTGAGTAGCGGCGGAAAGCCGCCTAATCTCTAAAAAACTTTATAAAAGTCTTAGGCAGCAAGGCCGTCCTTAATAGGTGTTTTAATTTTACAGATTCATTTCTTATTTGTCTATGTGCTTTCTTTTGTTGTGCAAATATAGGTACTTTGGTTCGGCCGTGGGGGTATTTTAACTTCGGCCCAGTCGAAGATCATTTCTTGCTAGTTTTAAGATAATTCCATTTTTAGTCATGTTTGTAATGTTTTAATTAACCAAAGAATAATAATGTGGGATTTTATAGGTTCATTTTTTCAGTAAGATGAAAGTCCGAGAAGAAATAACTTTCTAGTCTTAGTTTTCCTCTTCCGAATTTTAAAGGCTTAGGTGAGTTCCTAAATGTATTTTAACAAAGCATCAGTGTGTTTTTCCTTGAACTGTGGCTTACCAGATTCACCAAAACTGCGCAACTAGATTGTTATTTTTAAGCACGCTTTGTTTGCGCAGTTTTGGTGAATCTGGTCAGCAGCAGTTCAAGGAAAAACACACTGATGCTTTGTAAAAATACATTTAGGAACTCACCTAAGCCTTTAAAATTCACCTAAGCCACCCCTTCTTCGCATTTTTCAAATGATTACTTTTATCCATATAGCCTTCATGAATGTTTTTAAGCTCAATAAAACTTAAAAAGACATAATTGAACTTTAGGCGAACTTCCAGAGCAAACGAAGGTAGACATAAGCTAACTTGATTGCATATAATTTTAACCAAAAATTTCTCATGAAGTTTTCTGAATTCCAGCTGTTATTTTTTTAATTTCATATGATATTTTCTGAATTTGAAATTGAATTTCGGTTGGCATTTTCTGAATTTCATGTAGAAATTTTGAATTGTCATTGATATGTTTTTTTTTTTTTAATTTCAAATGGGAACTCTTAGTTCCAAATTTTCTTTTTGAACTTCAACCGGAATATTAATAACTAAATAATATATAAATAATATATAAATAATATATAAATAATATATTATGAATAACTAAATTTAATACTCTTTAGGTATATATAAAATGTTTGCTTTGCTCAAATTTGACAACAATGAGACGCAAATACTTCCTTCAACAAAAATAACAAAAAATAATAAAGGAATTTGTACTGTTAATTGTGGAGGTGCAAAATATAGAGCGGAATTATTGGCTTCTTCAGGTAACTTACTTTAAGCATTAATACTTTTTGATCGGTCTCCAGAAGCCTGAGTTTTGCCTTAAAAAGATAGTATTTGTCTTTTGAGTTTGATTCTTCAACAAAATGAAAATATTTTGAAATGTCTCTGATTCTTCAACAAATTGAAAATATTTTGAAATGTCTTTGTCTCTATCAAATTTTTTTAAAAAATCTCGCAAAAGAATCTAAGAGAACTTATAATCAGGCTCTAGAATAGCATGAGACTCGTTAATTAAAAGTTAAGTTTATTTAAACCTTTATTGCACATTAAATCATCAAATAAAATTTTCTAAAATTAACGCAATCAATTCACTTCGGGTTTTTTATTTGACTTTGACAACTTTGTATAAAAAACTGTAAATTTTTTATTTTTTTTTTACACAACTGATTGATACAGGACTTACACAATTAAAATCCGTCTCTGAAAGGCTGACTTTTCATGGAATTTTATTCTACCTGTGATTTGCTTTTGCCTGATTTGCTTTTGTCTCATGAGATTCGAACCATATATCCAACGTTCTTTAGCACATTTGCCACACACGTAACCTCAACGCTACATATATTATTATGCATATTCCATGCCTATATTATGTGAAATAAGGCTTTATCCGTTAAATAGAACTGAATTGACAAAAAACCCGATTGAGTTGAAACGTTCATTTTACAAAATAAATGATAATGGCTCTAGTCGCTGCCATTTGCATTCAGCAAAAAATTCTTATATATGTAATAATAATGGTTTTATATTCATTCTTTTTGTATCTAAATTTTTATAATTACAGACAATAAAAATGATTTAAAAAATATTCAGAAACCGGTTAATAAAGATTGGATTACTACCGTGGTAAATAATGAAATATGCGCACCACAAAGTTCTTCAGCAGAATTTGGACATTCGATCACTAAGAATTTGAAGAAAAGTAATTGTTTCAAATCATCTATGTATTCCTCCAAATATTTTCCCAAATATTCCCTAAAATATTTTCATAATTTAGATATACAAGAAATAGATTGCCACTCGAGTTCATTGGCGGAAAGTTTTCCTAAAGATCTATATAATCCGGACAATGCATGTTCATCCCAAATTGTGAAATCAATAGGTAAATATAAATTTTTGCCGATTTAATTCTTAACTGGTACACCGTAAAAAATATCATTAACAATGCATGTAACCGCGGACCAAGCCAAATTCAAATTGAATATATATCTACATATGTTAGTTAAAACTATAAGTTACTATTTTCATAACGTCTTCAAAACAGTTTTCTTTTTCACCTACGATCAAAACAGTTTACTTTTTCACTACGACAGGAGTTTGTGAATTTATTTTATGTAGATACATTGTTTTTGCTTAATTTATAAAACTCTTGTTTGAACATACTCGTTTTTTATCGTGGTCTCAAAGATCAAGTGTTTCAGTTAAGGGTTAATAATGCCTATGGGTAAAAATTATATTTGCAGAAGTCTGAAGTCCAATTTTGGATCTGTGTATACAAACTTAATAACCCAAACAGCAAAAGTGCATTCATAAAAGTTTCGGTCGAAGTTAGGGTATGCAACTATTCGACATTATAAAAAAACCGGTCTCGAATAGTACAATTTTTAAAATACCGATTTTCGAATTATTCGACAAGAACAAATTTTGGACTTATTTACTTGCATATATCTATGTAGTTTTTATTTAACAAAAATAACAACTATTTTTTGATAAAATATGTGAAGGTACTTATGCAGTATTACCTACTGACCAATAAGCGAAGGTTTCCGTAAGGTGAGAGTTTTGCTAACGTTTTTGGCAGTTTTTTCTTTTAATTTTTGATTATTTTGTTTCTTTATAGCATGTTTCCACGGCACTCTGAATTAAGTATTTTGGCTTGCGAATTAAGAATGTGAAATACCCTGTTCTCACGAAGAAATCTTAATTCAGTGTGACTTAATCTCAATTCAATTTTTGAAGCAATACTCACTGTGACTTTTTGTTTGTCTTTCTTCTATTGCTGTTTTCGATTAATTTTCGATAAAAATTAGAGAAAACCCTGATTTCTACTTGATTCGGATGTCAATTCAAACTGAATCAACTTAGAATGAGTTGATTCAGCTTGTCAAAATTTGTATGGCGATACACTTGATTCGCAACTTGACTCAGTCTCGAATAAAGAATGAGTGCGGAATAAGGTGCCTTGGAAACATGCTATAAAGTGCTTGCTATAGAAGATTAAATTCGTGAAAACTTTTCCAATAAAAATAAACTGTACTTTTTTCTCGAAACTCATAAAAATTATATTAAGAGTCGAAAAAGAATAGTTTTTTATAATTTCAGTCAATGAACGAACCATTTTCGTTCATAAGTGAGTTCAGAAATGAACCATAAATGTTTTTGTTTTTTGTGCATGATATGAGTTAAGTCATAATAATTCAATAATTTAAAAATATGCAATAACAATAATATTATGCAAAAATTAAATTTATAATTCAAAAAGGTTATATTTTAACTCATTTCAAAAAAAGGTTCGTTTTCTAAACGCAATTCAGTCCGGCAATTGATTCAAAAAGGGTTCATTTCCGAGTGCCGAAAAATAACTTTTCTACGCTTCTTTTTTTAAGTAATTTCCGAGCAAAAAAGTACAATTTACGGTTCTTTCTTAACTTATTTCCGAACAAAAAAAGGCTAATTTTTAGAGGCATTTTAATCCGACGAATAATAAAAAAAGGATGCATTTGTGAGTGCCGAAATTAAACGTTTCTACCCGAAATAGTTCACTGGGTAGAATTATGTTTCCAGTTTTTCTTTCAGTTTTTTTAACACATGTTTTATGTCATTGAATGATTGTCTCTATATTTGTACTTAATGCTTTTAGATTTTTGTGGGCATTTCGTTCAAGAAGCCTTGTTGAATTTCCTCTTTTTTTAAAAATACTTCCAGACTTTGGAGTTAATGTCAAGCTGTTGATAATTCAATATATTTTGTAAAATACAATGCATTATTAAATAAAAATCATGTTTAACTTATATATAATACGCTAGCCACTTGTAAATGCTGTTTTAACAAAGAAAGCAAAAAGAAATGACCAAAGCATATGTTTAAACGAGCTCAAATAAAGCAAATGAAATAGAAGGCAGAGATAAGAAATGTTAGAAACGTAAGTAAATTGTAAAAACGTAAGTAGAAAAAAAAGCAGGGCCGCTCAAATGCAACAAAAAAGTGGTTGGAAGAATTTTACAATTTTAAATTGAAGATTTATATAGTTCTTAACTATTCGAGCTGTAGAATAATTTTAGCCAAAAAAAAAAACCAGTTTTCGAATTATTCGAAAATTGCGACTTTTGAATAAACCGGGCCGAATAATAAAAAAAAAAACCGAAACGCCGAATAATTCAAACCGGTTTCGCATACCCTAGTCCAAGGGCTGAAATTAATATTTCTTTTAATTTTTCATGTATGTATTTTAATAAACATCTGCATGAATGCAAAAAAAGCTACCCATAAGACATTCACCAAAATTGACAACATAAACTCATTCAATTCTGTCGCGATGAGAAGCAAAGAATAAATGAAAAAGAGACATGAATTCTGTAGAGTAACAACATTAACCACAACTCGGTAAACGTTGTGCGGGCCTGTGTGGTTTGAATCATTATTGTACTGAGAAACGATGGAACGAATGAGACATGTTCGTGTCCGTGTTTCAGCAAGATTTAGTTTTGTTGATACTTTACAATGAGTTATAAAGACACATTCGAATGACTCGAGTTTTTTGATGGAAATTTGAGACCATATAATTAATATGGACCATATAATTAATTAATTAAATAAAAAAAACCCATTAACTGTTTTAAATTGTTGTAATGATTTTTTCGAACAAAAATTATAGGTATGCCGTATACACATATACAATAATGATAAACTAGGAGATTTATGAAATAAATTTTATATTAAGTTCATTCATAATGCTAGTGAAAAATGAAAATTAAATGCAGGCATATTCCTACTTGGCGCACTCGGTATTCGAGTGAAAGTTTGACATTTTCTTACAGGAAAACTGTAAGAGATAATGGAAATATTTTATTGGGGGTTAATAAATACACTAAAAAATTATTTACAGACATTTTTTATTAATTTTTAACATTTTTTTTGTATAAAAGTTGACGTGTCGACTTTTTATACTGTTTACCATCGTAACTCAAAATTACCTTGTCCGATTATCTCCAAATTTCAACCGAATACTTTCTACATGTGTAATTTCCGTGTGAACTCATAAAAAATTTTCATTTTGACTTCATTAATCTTCAGAATATTTTTTTTTTTTTTTGCTAAACTTAAATATTTTAGTTCAAACCATACTCTTACTGTTTATGATTTGTTTTTTTCTTCTAGGTACTGCTAAACTTTAGTTATTATTATAATCATCTATTTCCAATATCGTCAACCTCAAATAATTTTGTTTGCAAAAATAATTTCAAACTTTGAATTAAAGTTTCATACATAAAAAATGTTAAAAATTAATAAAAAAATTTTTTTGCTAATAATTTTTTTAGTGTATTTATTCTCTCAAAAAAAAAATGTACCAATCTTTTACCATTTTTCCGTAAAAACATTGTAAATTTTCAATCGAATACCTATTGCGCCAAGTAGGAAAAAAAATCTGAGTTGCCATTTGTGTCAGACACGAAGGATTTTAATCTCTAAATACAATAAAAAATTTCAAAATTCGAATAAATGCCTGTGTTCTTAAGATAAACTTTAAACATAGACAGATCTGAATTTTCAAATTTATATATATTGCTTTTGTATTATTTCATATTTTTCATTAAAATTAAAATAATATCATTAAATGATAACAAAAGAACTCCTAAAGTATCGTGCTTAACATACAAACATTGCAAAATATAAATATAACTGTTCTCCCTATATAAATTGTTTCGATCAACTCGGGTTACTCGAATGATTTGAAAAATTCGAAAGCATTATTAATAGCCATATTTTGTAAAACGAACGCAGTCACTTGCGTTAAGATTTTCAGTCTGGCAATGCCTTTTTCATATGAAATAAAACAAAGTCTCTCTCTCACTCAAAAATGTTCTACTAAAATATATTACCAAATAAGAAAACCCAAAGTGACGTGATTGCGTGCGTTTTACAAAATATGGCCATAAATTTCTTGTTTAGAGAATTTCTGCTTGAATAAGAGAACAAACATTTGAATGCTCATCGTAATTCACTGCGACTGCTGCTTGGTGGCTCTTGCTCTCGCTGCTCTCAGCGTGGGTGCATGAACCAAGAAATAAAGATCATGCAAACAAAAGAGCCGCCATATTGTAAACAAAACAAAGCTGATAGGTCTGACGTCATCGGTCACAAATTCTTTTGTATAATAGCCTAAACACATTCAAGACGGCTGCAGTAGTGCAACATGAGGTGAATATCAAAATGTTGTCATATCGTGTGCGGCTTGATTATTTTGAACGCGGCACAACAATCAAAAAGATCATATATGGCAGGCTGCTTCTGTACAAATTTTTTCATATAAATTGCGTTAATAGTCTTAAAGATTGGCTTCAACCAAAGCAAACACCGAAATAACAAAAAAAAAGTATATGTCTTCTGTAAAAATTGAGAGCAACTGAACAAAAACAAAACATGGCTGCTCTTGTTGCATGTCAAATTAGAATTAAATCTATATCGACGACAGCAACATTGCCGCAGCCGCACTGCGGTCGAGCATTGTCGTTGCAACATATTCACCATATACACCTCCATAAGAAAAGCATGTAAAAACAATTTGACAGCTGCTGCACGGCTGCAGCCGTCGTGAATGTGTCTAGGATATAAGTGTAGCGATGGGATCTGAAAAATTATTTCTTGAAATTTTAAAGAATTATTAGTGTTTATAATTAAGTAATTTTTTGAGTTTTTTATAAAAATGAAGTGTGCTATAGCGACGTGCAATAATTGCAACACCAAAAAAAAATTACTTTAAATTTCGTTACTGCATGAAAATATAAACAAAGTATTCAAACACTTTTTTCGTGAATTAAACTTGTTAATTTTATAATTTTTCACTTTTATCTAAGTTTTCACATGTTTTGCATGAAAAACGTATGCGATATAGCTTTTTTGTGACGGATGACGTAGCACGAAAAAAAAACTTTTTTCTCGCACTGCTGATTGCTTGATCTTGTCTTGATGGTTCATGGCGTGGGTGTATAAAGTGAGATCGCTTCGGTTAGTTGCATGAGACGATTAATGCAGTCTTTCGGCTTCATACAATTTTTGTGAATGTATTCAAGAACATTCACTCAATGACGATGGGTTAGCACAGTAACAAGTAATACCCATGAATTCTGTTGTGCATTCATTGCATGAATGAATTCATGCAGATGTTTAATATCTAATTCCAACGTTGGTGTTTCATACTTCTGTATATATATAAGTTCCCTTTTTAAATATTTCGTTATTATTTACTTTATATGTTTTTTCAGACAATACAAAAGATTTAATAGATATTCAAGAATTGTTAAATGAAATAGATGCCATAAGCACTATCGAGTGTACCGAAAGCGTTTATATTTTTTCCCCAACAACTGAATTTTGTTCTACTGGTCATGATTCAGCACTTACTTGTAATAAAACCGCACTCTCCACTTTTGAGGGAACTGATGAAACGCTAATAGAAGAAACAACTTTTTTGAATCAAAATATTTCTGTTGTTGCAACTCAACCACAAGATTTTCTCTCCACCAATGTTAGTTCAGAATTAACCTATGAGGGTAATGAATTACGACAAGAAATACCAAGTGTCGTTAACGAGAGTATAAATATCTCCGTACCAAATTTAGAAAATCTTGTGAACCTAAATACTCTTTATGTAAAAGGTTCTGCCAGCGTTTCAAAATCGAATCGTACAGAATCTAATAAAGACTAAACATCTGCATGAATTCATTCATGCAATGAATGCACAACACAATTCATGGGTATTTCTTGTTTCTGTGCTAACCCATCGTCATTGAGTGAATGATTTTGAATACAGTCACAAAAGTTGTTTGAATTTGTGTTGTGCCTCGTTTGCCGAAAGACTGCATTAATTCGTCTCATGCAACGAGGTCGCTTCACCTCACTTTATACACCCACGCTGAGAGCAGCGAAAGCAAGAGCCACCAAGCAACAGTCGCAATGAATTACGATGAGCATTCAATTGTTCTCTTATTCAAGCAGAAATTC
The DNA here is from genome assembly GCA_943735915.1 of Pherbina coryleti. NCBI lineage: Eukaryota > Metazoa > Arthropoda > Insecta > Diptera > Sciomyzidae > Pherbina > Pherbina coryleti. The sequence continues at coordinate 75,900,449 of OX030952.1, read as the reverse complement.
TGTAAACAAGAAGAAGAATGCATTCGAATTTTTTAAATAATTCGGGTAACTCGAGTTGATCGAAGCAATTTACATGTTCCTGCTTGGCGTGCTCAGTATTCGATTGAAGATTTACAATGTTTTTACGGGAAAACGGTAAAAGATAATAGTAAATTTTTTTGGGGTGAATAAATAGATTAAAAAAATATTTACAAAAAAATTTTTTATTAATTTTTAAAATTTTTAAATTTAAATTTTTAGGTATGAAACTTTAATTTTAAATTATTTTTGGCGAAAAACGTTATTTGAGGTTGACGATATCAGAAAGAGATGGCTACCATAATAACTAAAGTTTGGCAGCACCTAGAAGAAAAAACTATTAAGAAATGATCTTCGACTGGGCCGAAGTTAAATACCCCCACGGCCAAAGTCTATTCAAAGTCTTTAGAAGTCAATAAAAATGCTTATGTGCTAAAACATTTTCTTCATTTTTGTGATCACAGGCAGACGGACAGACAGACAGACGGACAAGCAGACAGACGGACAAGCAGACAGACGGACAAGCAGACAGACGGACATAGCTAAATCGACTCGGGTGGTGATGCTGATCAAGAATATTTATACTTTTCTATACCTACCACGAATTACCAAAATTAATGTACCCCTTAGACGTTTTGAAAACGTGAGGGAATAAAAATTATAAATAACTAGCTTTTTAGATAAGTACCGGAAAATGTTGCAATGCCTTCAGAGTAATTATTCTAAACCATCAAACAAACGTTCATAAATTACGTGACCGATTTTCAATTTTTTTTACCCCCCTCCGGTACTCTTTGTAGTGCATTTCAAAAACACTCCCCTCCACCCCCATAAAGTAACGTAGTATATGAAATAAAAAAATTAATTGATTAAAAAATATTCGAAAAAAGAAAAAATAACTGTCGAAAAGCAAGCAAAGAAAAATTATGCACTTACTACACTTGCCAATAGTTTACAGTCTATTTAGACGGTTTAAACGGCAATTTAGACGGTAGACATTTTAAAACCTCTTTTTCTACTAAATTGGTAACGTAATTTATGAATGAGTTCAATCGGCTCAGTAGTTTTGGAGTCTATAGCAGCGTTCTCTATTGTAAATTTTTTGCATTTTTCATTTCCCAGTAGCAGGATATTACCAAGTAGTAACTTCATTCTTACTTCTATGTTCTTTGTCTTTTACTTTCATAGCTTTTCTGTGTCAAAAATTTGGCTTGTATGGGTGGAGACACACCCCCTTGTCCAATGCATGCAACCTTTTCTAGTAGAAAAACATCACCAAATGATATCTACATTCTGAGTTTCAATGTTCTGTAACTTTTACTCCTATAGCCATTCTGTATCGTAAATTTGGCTGTATTTGGGGGGTCTGTATTTGGGGTGGAGCCACGCCCCGTTTTCGAATGCCCGTGCCAGTTTTTCAGTAGAAAGACCTTCATTGTTATACGTAATTTAGCTCCAAAGCAATTCGATATCATAAATTTGGCCTGTGTGGCCAAATTCCCCCTTGTCTAATGTTCGCTCAAATATGCAGTAACTGCCTCTTGGGCCCATAGCATCTACATATCAAGTTTCACTATCAAAACATGTACAACTCAGGAATAATAATGATTTCCCTTGCAAATATTTTCCCATATACACCATATGTGCGCACCTGTATTTGTTCACACCTGTATTGTTGATAAGTTCACTAAAATGCCTATAATTCATGAACCAATACACATACAAAGACCATTTATACAAAAAAGCCTTCGTATTGACGTCACCTTTCATGGGAAAACCCAGAAACAAAATCGGTTCACGCATTACAGACAACATCAATTTCATACACAATGCAACTTATTTTTATAAATATAGATAGATATGAGTATAGTTATCGTGTGAACTAAAATTTTTAAGTTTGGCAAAAACAAAAAAAAAAAATTATGATGATTTATGAAGAAAAAATGAAAATGTTTGCAATATTTTAGTTCACAGGGAAACTACACATGTAGAAAGTATTCGGTTAGAATTGGGAAATAATCAGACAAGGTAATTTTGAGTAACGATGGTAAACAGGTATAAAAATATAAAAAAGCGACACATCAACTTTTATACACAAAAATGTTAAAAATTTATAAAAAAATTTTATGTAAATAATTTTTTAATGTATTTGTTCACCCCAAAAAATATTTACATTATCTCTTACCATTTTCCTGTAAAAAATGTTAAACTTTCACTCGAATACCGAGTGCGCTAAGTAGGAACATGCCTTAATTTATTTTTAATTTTTCACTAGCGTTATGAATGAACTTAATATAAAATTTATTTTATAATTCTCCTAGTTTACCATTATTATAAATGTGTATACGTATCATTTTTGTTCGAAAAAATCATTAAAACCATTTAAAACAGTTCAACAAATTTAATGGTCTCTGCTGTACAAATTTCGATCAAACAACTCGAGTCATTCGAATGTGCCTTTATAACTCATTGTAAACGATCAACAAAACTAAACCTTGCTGAAACTCGGACACGAACATGTCTCACTCGTTCCATCGTTTCTCAGTACAATAATGATTCAAACCACAAAGACCCGCACAATGAGTTTACCGAGTTGTGCTTAATGTTGTACGTGGATTGTGCGAATTCTGCGAGATCAACGAAATTGCTGCTCTCATGCTCTACGGAATTCATGTCTCTTTTTCAATTATTCTTTGCTTCTCATCGCAACAGAATTGAATGAGTTTAAGTTGTCAATTTTGGTGAATGTCTCATGGGTAGCTTTTTTTGCATTCATGCAGATGTTTAATAAAGACTTAAAATCAAAAACACATTGTTGTCCGTTTTGTAAGGAATTACAAACTAAGTTTGCTAGACACATTGAACGCAAACATGCAAACAATGAGGAAGTGAAAAAAATTTTACACTTGCCAAAAAGAAATATTGATCGTATCAAAGTACTTGATAGCTTGCGAAAAAAAGGAGATTTTATGCACAATACAGATTTAAAAATTAACACTGGAACCTTAATTGTAGCCCGACGAAAACAAGAAAAATCTAAAGCAGAATGTTTTATATGTTGCAAGTATTGCAAAGGTTTTTACTCCCGGAAAACAATACGCTTACACGTCATCAAATGCGACCTTAGCCGTAAAAAAGGAAAACGTAATCTTTTAAATTCAGGCCGTGCTACAGTTGGAAACATTCATGCTTGCGCTTGCAATACTTTGCGTTTAAAAGTGTTTCCAGTTATAAGAGACGATGAAATAGGCAATGCCATCAAATTTGATGAACTCATCATTAAATTTGGAAATAAGCTCTGTGAGAAGTACACGCTGGTACATCAACACGAGCATATACGTGCACAGATGCGACTCCTAGGGCGCTTTAAACTAGAAATCTTAAAATTGGATAATACACTCACTGAATTTAAGCAAATTTTTAAACCACAGCATTTTAACAACACTGTTGCTAGCCTTAGAACGGTTGCTAAATGGAATGACGACCATGGTTACTTTGAAACACCTTCCGTTGCACAAAATTTGACTACTTTGATAAAAAAGTGCGGTAAAAAATTACGGACGGAATTAATAAAAATTGAAGATGAAGATAACAAAAAGAAAGTCGACAATTTTCTTACTCTTTGGGAGGAAGAAATTCCAACGTTAATAAACAAAAAAGCGTTGGAGGACCAACATAACCAAAAACGAAAGAAAAAAATTGTTTTGCCGGCAAAAAAAGACATTAAATGCTTATATGACTACTTAAAGAAAGAATGTAATAAGTCCCTTGAAGTGTTAAGTAAAAACTTTGATTACGACGCTTGGAGTCAATTAACCAAATGTACACTCATTTTGATACAAATATTCAACAGGCGACGAGCGGGAGAAATTGAAAGATTAACGATTTCAAATTTTAAGACGCAGGAAGCAATTGATGAAAATGTAGATAAAAATGATTTTCAAAATTTATCCGAATCGACTATTCAATTTACGAAGCAATTTGTACGCTTATCTCTTCGAGGAAAATTAGGTAGAAACGTGCCTTTGTTGTTAAGTCCTTTTGATGTCCATTGTATAGAAAATATCCTCCAATATAGAGTGGAAGCTGGTGTCAGTGCTAAAAATGAGTATATTTTTAGTGTTCCTACTACAAATAGCTTTTCACAACAGTACTTAAGGGCTTGTCCTCTTATGCGTCAGTTTTCACAAGAGTGTGGTGCTCAGATTCCAAGCAGCTTAAGAGGTACAACCCTTCGGAAACATATAGCAACATACACTTCAATGCTTAATGTGGAAGAGGGCCAAATTGATAGACTTGCAAACTTTATGGGTCATCACAAAGACATACATAAAAACATTTATAGAGTCAATGTACCAGCCAAAGAAATCACTGAAGTTTCACAATTACTTTTAGCAGCTATCGGGGAAGGAAAACACGAATCGATAAACAGACAAAACGGCAATTCAAGCAATTCAAGTGAATCTAGCGACTCATGTAATGAAGAATTTCTTCCTTCTACCTCAAAAGCAAAAATTGTCTCCAGCAATTCTCTCAGTTGTCAGCCCGGTAAGTATTGAAACTCAGCACCGCGCAAAAGTTTTGTCTTATTGATGGTTTTGATCACTATAGGGATTGTAATTTACATCTTCAATCAAAACTTCTCTAATAAAAGGCTTTTAAAAAAATTTGTGTTTGAATAGATTTATAATAATTATTGTTTCAAAAAGTATGTACTCTAAACATCATCTTACTATTTCAGAGATCAATTCGAACAATTCAAATGATGTAAGCAATAGTTCGTCTAAACGTCGAAGTAGTAAGTATACTACAATAAATGTATATATAAAATTATATAAAAATCAATAAATGGATATGTGCGCCCAATTCACTCAATGACTGTCACTTATAGTTCAAGCTTGTATAATAGGTCTGTTCCCGTACTTTTTGGGCTAAAAATGCTAAAACTGTCAAAAACGTGAGAGTAAGGAAAAAATCTATCAAAAATATTGAAAAACAAAAAAGTATGGGAACGCTTTTTGGACTAAAATTATGTAAACTGTGTAAACTGTCAAATAAAATCGTTTGTTTGATGTGGAGCATGGGCAGTGCAGACGACATAATAAAGATTTTGAACAATATAAAAATTAATTTTTAAACATTTATATTTATATATATGTTTTTACACAATTTACAATGTTTTTGGTTTCCATTCCAACAGTTTTTTTATTTATTTCAAAGAACTTTTATTGTTTTGCAGTTTCTTTGCTAACATGTAAATATATGATTTTAAGCAGTTTGACAGTTTTACCATTTTTGCCAGAAGAAATTTCTCGGACTAAAACTTGCAGCTTTTGACAGGGAGGGGAAATTTTATACTCTCTTGATTGCACTCTCTTTTGCCATTGTTTCGAGTTCGGGAACGCTTCTCGGACTAAAACCTGTAAAAATGGTAAATTGGACTAAAACTTTAGAGTACGGAAACAGACCTAATGGGTTTTAAATTTATTTATTTGAAACAAACAAAAACAGCACTTTTTTACAACAAGCTCAAAAATATATGTGCGAAAGTTTTCAAGTACAATGAATATTTTGGCACGACCTATTTTGGATACCAGACTTTTGTGGAGTTCTTCAAAACCTTCCTCACCCCCAGAGGGTGCTGTTATACAAAGTTTTTAAAAAAAACACGAAAAACAAACGAAAAATCAAAATTTAAAAGATTTCGTTGTTGCTATATTGAAACAAATTAAAAAATTATTGGTCTAAAAAATCTTGTTTCGAGTATTTTTGAAAATGTTTGTTACTATTAACGATTGAAAAAAATTATGACCTTTTTAAGCTAGTTCTTTATTTAGTTTAAATTCGAAAAATATGTTAGATTTATTTTTGTTAAAAACATCAGCACTTATGCCTATTTTGTCTTTTTTATCAGGATCACCATTTGGAAGAACAATTCGCAATAGGTGGTTATGCGAAGAAAAAGACGTAATTCGCAAATGTTTCGGAAATGTCAAGCTTATGGAAAAACTGCCATCACTAAAGGAATGTACTGAAATCATACGAAAATATCCGGTTTTGAAGAGTCGTACACCTCAACAAATGAAGTCATGGATTGATAATCAACGAAAAAGTGAAAGTCGAAGAAAAAAAACTGTAGTCGAATCTTCTGAAGAGAAATAGAGGCCTCTACCAATTTACGGCATGTAAAGACAATTAACTTCGACAAAAATGCAATGCACACTTAACGCGACGGCGTAAGACCAAAAAGGTAGATAACAAGAGTTCTCAGAGCTGATTAATAATCGAACCTCAAGGGGTCAAAGATGGAGAATCGTGAGTTCAGAATTGGTTACACATATGTTATGGAGGTGCAAACACCGCCAATGCTGCTTGCTACTTTGGCTTTTAGTTTTGTTTTGCTTTGATTTCATTTACATATACAAAATATGTATTAAGCCCAATCTAAACTCACAATTCCCAATCTTTGTACCCTTAAGATTTGATTATTTAGCAACTGTGAGAACTCCGCTTATCTATTCTCTGTGTTAAAACATTTTTGGTTTAAAACTGTCTCATTAATGAGGGAAAGACAGAGCAACCGTACCCTTCTTAAAAAGAATGCAAAAATTTAATAAATCACAGATATTTAATCCATCGAATGCTTCTTTAACGTCCAATCAATGGCGATGATATAATAGATTAAGAGGCATAAAGGTTACAAATTTTAAAAAAAAAATTTTTCGTCGTTTTTTTTCATAGAAGGAAAAAAGATATCGTTTTCAAATCTTGCACATATATTAACTAACATTTAAAGAATACAAAATAATTTTTTTCAGAATCACCTAGTGTTATCCTGCAACTCGTAAATTTTTTGGCATTTTTTAAAAAAAAAATCAAATAACATCAAAAACCGCTTCAAAAATTCTGAAAAAATTTATTTTGTATTCTTTAAAAGTCAATTAATATATGTGAAAAATTTGGAAACGATATTTTTTTCTTCTATGAAAAAAAATTCCCGAAAAACATTTTTTAACCTATATGCTCCATTAATTCAGAATTGTTTGAAAGGGAAGACACTGGTTTTTTTGCTATAAAAAAACAATTGAGTTATATTTTGCAGTTGCATCTAGTTTCGTTACGTGCCGTAAGTTGGTAGAGACCTTAAAGATGATATTTTAGAAACTTCACTTTTAGGTACGCACGCAAGTATACTGTGTAGAATCAAATTCAAACGCAAAAAATTTGATTTTACACATTATACTCGCTAGCTACTACAGATTTTGATGATGAAAAATAATTACATAAATACATTTTTTTTTAATTAAGTGTTTAAGGGCCAGTTTTTCAGTGCAAGTTTAAACTCTAGTCAAGTTAAATAGAGGTTAACTCACCAAAACTGGACGTTTAAACTCGGTTTAACTAGATATTGTTGCATTCGTTTAAGTTGAATTGACTTAAATAATCATATGATGTGTTTTTTTTTTTCTTAAACCGAGTTTGAACGTCCAATTATGGTGAGTTAACTTCAGTTTAATTTGACTAGAGTTTAAACCCGCACTGAAAAACTGGCCCTAAGTGCAAGTGTTTAAAATTCTATTTGAGCAAAGCATTATTCACAAATTTTCAATAATTTAAAAAAGTCTTTCAATTCAGTCAATTTCGCACACAGCCATATGCAAATTTTAGTTTGTTGGTTCTTTCAAATTGAATTATATAAAAGCCTTCAAAATGGCGAAAATATTTATTTATTATTAAAGTTATTGTATCAATTTTATTCTTTCTGTGTATCAAAGTTGAACAGTTATATATATATATATTTATATATGACTAACATATTTTCATTTGTTAATTCTTGCTCTTTGTAAAGATTTGTTTCCACAATTTTTTAAAATAAGCTGTTTTGCTTATTTATTATTCATTATTGTGACCTATTCAATTCATTAATTATTGTAACTTAATGAGTTATATTTTAATTGTTTTTTCTTTTTGTTATAAGAGTAGAGTTTATTGTTGTTCCAAAAACATGTTAAACTTATTTCCACAATACTACGTTACCTTAATGTAAAAAGACCCTATCCATTTTGTTTTTTTTTTTATTTAAACGAGAAGGAAAAAAGAAAACTTAATCTCAATGAATTTTCAATATAAATTCAACTATTTGTCGACTTCTTATATTTTAGTTTTGTAAAAAACCAAGAAAAAAATTTGGATAAAAATTTAATGTGTAGTTTGTATTTGTATTGAAAATTCGTTAAAATTTCACTTTTTATGGCATAACTATTGAACCCTTCAAGAGCACATCTTAATTTTATGAACTTAAAAAAAAAATACAAATAATGGAAATGAAAAAAAAAAAAATTAGCCAAATTTGAGCCAAATCGGAGATGGTCAGTGCAACTGTTTTTACACTTCTATGTGAAATGGGCGATATTTAAAGAAACATTAATTAAAATTTCCTGAATTACTTCTATTAAAAATGATCTCAAATGTGAATAAAATACTAGAATTTTTTTTTATATTAAATTTTTAATTTAATTTAATATATTTTTTAATATATATTGTATATATTATTAATATAAATAATATATACAATCATATTTTTTGTTTTTTTATAATTTATTTATTATTATTTCTGGTTTTAATTAAAAATTAAAAAATAAATGCTCAACAAATCGTTTTTAAATGACATTTTGTGTCCAAAATGCAGTTTTTTCGGATTTAGCAGTTTTTAAAAAAAAAATCTGGCAATGGTGAACTTAGCAATTGGGCGAAGACAACTCCAATAACTTTTTGTCAACACAACACGGCACAATTAATTGAAAAAAATATTTATTTAAACTTAATTCGCACAGTAATCTAAAAAAGCTATAACACATCATCATCTAGGCCGTTGTTATAGGGCGATGTTATGTAGACGGTCACGGGCACGGCACGGGCACGAATTGTTGTTGTTTCAATGTAAAAGGGAAATTTGAGAGAGTGAGCGAGGGAATAAATTTTGCCCACCGCGGTCACCAAATGATTCGGCTGTCGATACCAAATCACTGGATCAAAACAGTGTTGCGTTGTGGAAATATTCACAATATTTGTATTTTTGCATGCAAATAGTACACTTTTAGTACGAAATCTATCAAAGCAGTAATGAAACCTGCATAATAACAACACTCACCATACTAATACTCGTCATACTTTTTTGCATAAAGTATTAAAAGTAGCAAAAAGTGTGCTAGTGATCATAGATCAAATGACCGCCAGCATAACATACTTTGGGCACGACATTCATCAAACGGAAAAAGAGAGTAAAAACTCGTGCCCGTGCCGTGCCCGTGACCGTCTACATAACATCGCCCATACAGACGCTCACGGTCACATCATGGGCACGCATTGTTGTTGTTTCAATGTAAAAGGGAAATTTGAGAGAGTGAGCGAGGAAATTTATTTTCCCCAAACTGGTCACCAAATGATTCCAAAATGAAATGGAATCACGAGATCAAAACAGGGCTTCGCTGTGCAATTATTCACAACATTTGTGTTTTTGCATGAAAATAGTACACTTTTAGTACGAAATGTATCAAAGAAGTAATGAAACCTGCTTAATAGCAACACTCACCATACTCATACTCGTGATACTGTTTTGCATAAAGTATTAAAAGTAGCAAAAAGTGTACCAGTGTTCAGGCATCAAATGAGCGTCTGTATAACATACTTTCATCACGAGCTCATCAAACGAAAAAAGGGCGTAAAAAAGGACGTGATCCCGGATCATATGCGCGTCTGTATAACAACGGCCCTAGCAACTCAAACAAATAATACAATTTGACAACTGTAAACAGTTTCTCTCTTTCGCTCTCAATTTTTTAACAGAAAGAAAGCTATTCTTGGCATGATACAATTATACAAGGTAGGAGTGACAGTTCTTTCGTCTTACGCCAACTGTCAAGAATAGTATAAATTAGAGAACGAAAAAAGAAAAAAAGAAAATAGAAAACAAAATATACAGGCAAATGACAGTCGATGTAAGGTACTGATGAGAAAAAAGCAAGTTGTCACTCCTACCTTGTATAGTTGTATCATGATTCTTGGTGTTGCCAAAAACTCACTAACATATATTATTACACCATGATTTCGGTCACTCTTAATGAATTTATTGTAAACCAAATTAAACTTAATACCATGAATACAATTACAAGGTAAGCTCACTTTAAAATGGCTGCTCAAATGGGTAATTTTGCAACAACAAAGCTGTAGGAGCTATAAATATAAATCGACAAAAGCAACAAAAACAATTAGAAAAACTCAAAATAACCAGCTAATTTTGACAACTAGCTCACTCTGCTCTCCAATATGAGCCTACCTTGTAATTGTATCATGGTCAATACCAAGGCTGTCATTTCGCTCACTTTTTTCACTTGAATGTGATTGCGCTCAGACTCAATTTTTATAAAAATAAATAATACAAAGTATGACTTAATCTTTTGAACGAAAAATTATTTAAGTTCAGAGAGTTACTAAAAATAAACAGCCTTTCCAGCATATTATAGAGTTAAACTCGAAGCTTTTTTGTGGGCGTTTATCCTGTGGTGGCTGTAACTTCACTTGATGTGGCTGCAGAGTTTTTTTCTGAACGATTGGTGGTATCTTTGTTCAATCTTCGAATATATGTATCCTTACACATGTCTTATCTACATATATATAGGCGTAGGCAAAACAGTTAAGAACCATTTTTTCCCGTGTTCCTCAACCGATTTTGATAATTTTTTTTTAAATCAATAAGAGTAGGGAGAAGGAGTGCACCGACTATCTATGGTGGGCGTGGTACATCCCATACAACCAAAATTTCGGTAGCGAATTGCTTTAGATTTATAGCTCACACAGCCTCGGAAATCGGTACTCGACCTCAAATCACACGTACCATCCCACTGCTTACCTTTTATGGGCGTTGAAAGATGAGCGTGGTACTTTTTAGCGGTCAAAATTTTCGGTATAACTTTTGAACTATAAGTCACAAATCAATGAAACTCGGTAAGAACTTACTATTTAGTCGTGTTCTTCGACTGGACAAATTGAACTAGATTTAGACAAGGGGGCGTGGCATAACCCACACAATTCAAAGTTTTTATATCGAATAGCTTTGGAACTAAATGCCGTATAACAATGAAACTGAATATGGTGTTCCCACTTAGAGATGTCCTTCTACTAGAAAGTAGAATATGGGAAGTAGGGTACTGGAACGGGCATTAGACAAAGGGGTGTGGCTCCGCATATATAAGCCAAATTTTTGATATCGAATAGCTTTGAACGTAAAAGTAAAAGAACATGGAAACTCAGAATGGAGTAACTACTTTGTGAAGAAAGAAAATAATGTTATCAATAAAAATACAAAAATAAATTCATTTTTAAATGGTCGAATTTCGACCAAAGGCGATACTAGTACCTATATCAATATATATTACTGGACTGACCCACGGGGTTCAAACAATTCAGGTGAGTCTGGTATGGTGAATTTTTATAGTTAAGGAATAAGATGGGACATTTTTTATGAGGTTTCATTGCAAGAAATATTTAATTTTTTTTATAGACTATGATTTATTAAATAAACCTACAAAAGATATTTACACATACAAGGTGAGCCAAATACAAGTTTTTTTTTAATAACGCAATAAAAACAACAAAATTCAATTTTTTCCATATATTATGACTTTATTAGTAACAACAAACATTCCCGTAAGTTATAGAACCAAGTGGCAGCCTCGGCTGGCTTCACAGTAGCGCATTATGTCACTGCAATTTTCCCAGACTTTTTTTATGGTTTCAGGCTCACGGATTGCTCGGAGGATATTGGCCTTAAGTGCTTAAATCGTTTCCGGATTGTTGGCATAACATGGGTCCTTCACGTTTTCCTACATAAAAAGTCCAAAGGGGTCAAATCCCAGGGCGCAGTGAAGCGGTAGGTGCTTCATTTCGGCCAAAACCTTTTTACAAATAACCCGCTGATTGTGCTACACAACACTCACTTCTAAAATAAGTTTCTAATAATTTCCCAACGCTGTTCAAGCTTAAAGCGACTCATTTTTTTTTTCATTTCATTTCGACTTTATGTCAAGATTTCGAGCGAGAAAACGCTATCAGTGTCAAAATTGTTGTCAAAGTTGAAAACGAAGGCATTATCGTTTTCAACTTTGGCCCACCCTGTACATGTATAAGACATATATATATATAACAATAAAAAATATGTACTGCGTCTAATATTTTTCTTACGGGCTGCAGAAATATGTGTATGCTCTCTCTAAATATTACATTCTTATTGTACATTTAAAAGTATATATTAATGAAATGTTTTATTGAAACTATTTCGGGTTTCGAATACATAAAAAAATACTACGGCAACACTGCTTGCAGCCCGCTCAAAATGGATGCGACTAATATAAACGAAACTTAACGAAAAATAATAATAGTCTTGTAATGCACACTGAACTCACAATAGTATTGCCAGAATATTATTTCCGAATGCAACTTATGTAAGGCGTTTTTCTTTATTACATCCGAGCTGAGCATGATTTGTCAAAATAGATCTGCGTTTCTTTTTAAGGTCTGGCTTAGCTGTGTTCAATATTTGTGTTTCTTTTTTGCATATGATCAAGGTCTGATTTTGTCAGATGCTTTGGACGAGCTCAGAATTTTAATTTTTTTTCTGATCACTAGGCAATCGGTTGTCATTTTATTTCATTTGGAATATCAGAGGCAAAAAATATAACGCATTCAACAAATGCTGGACACCCTGAAATTTGCTGATTTAGCTTATATAAAACAACAAATCACTTATTTTAGGATTTGGATTTATTAAGATACCGAAAATGTTTCATAAACAAATCGGATCAATCTATGTTTGATCTGAGGTTGTCAGCTAATGACATGGACGGTTTTGATCAGTATCTACTCAGGTGTGTGGTCTGACATAAAACGAAAAACGCCTGTATTGTCTGTCTGAAATCTCTTGTAACTTTTGTGAAACAGACTAAATATTTTTTTACAGCTTTCAGACTCTCTTGATTGGATTGAAAAGCTAAACCAAATTATGTGTAAACCTAATTTATCCTTTACTCGATAAATGCGGCTCGAAAATTTTAGTAAAAAGAATAATAATTACACCGACATAACCTTTTAAAATAAAATTCGAGTAAATAGGATTAATTTCTTTTTTTAAGTTATTGAGACTAAAATTGAAATTAATTTATATAATTTATTACAACACTAATATTTAGAATTTTAGAAAAATGGAAAATTGATATGTTAACGTCAGTTCTTGTCTCTTATCTTTGATGTATCTGTATTTTTTTTTTTAATTCTGATTGCAAATTGAAGTTATTCGAGCAAATTAACTTATTTTAAATTAAAATGTAAAATTTTTTATAAATTATGTTCACAAAAATTCTAAAAAAAGTAAGGGTTAAAAAAATGAATTTCAAGTTAGTAAAATTTATTTAAATATCTTAAAGCTTTTGTTAAAAAGGTTTATTTACCCGTGGAACATGTGACTTTACAATTACGTTGCTTTGTATACTAGGTCAGAATTTCAATAATTTTGTCAAATTATTGAGCTAGTAATATTAAAAATCTAAATATATATTTATTGATTATTGTGGCAATACCCATCTTTTGATATTTCAAAATGCTTTGATAAGTTGAATGAGTTCAACTTAATTCAAATATAAAGGTAGTACTTCGAAGAAGATTCTAAGATTTTCAAGGTTATTTTGAAAATATATATTTATTATTACATGCAATAACAATCGAGTTTAGTTACTACAGCTTTTTCGCACATTCTCATCATTAACACATTCAAAGTCACAATCCAAATATCTTTGAAATTTTCAACGATATCAATACAAGTGGCTCAAAATAAGCTAATGTGAGAAAAATTTAAAATTTAAAATTTTATGTATATGGTTTCGAATACATAAAAAAATACTACGGCAACACTGCTTGCAGCCCGCTCAAAATGGATGCGACTAATATAAACGAAACTTAACGAAAAATAATAATAGTCTTGTAATGCACACTGAACTCACAATAGTATTGCCAGAATATTATTTCCGAATGCAACTTATGTAAGGCGTTTTTCTTTATTACATCCGAGCTGAGCATGATTTGTCAAAATAGATCTGCGTTTCTTTTTAAGGTCTGGCTTAGCTGTGTTCAATATTTGTGTTTCTTTTTTGCATATGATCAAGGTCTGATTTTGTCAGATGCTTTGGACGAGCTCAGAATTTTAATTTTTTTTCTGATCACTAGGCAATCGGTTGTCATTTTATTTCATTTGGAATATCAGAGGCAAAAAATATAACGCATTCAACAAATGCTGGACACCATGAAATTTGCTGATTTAGCTTATATAAAACAACAAATCACTTATTTTAGGATTTGGATTTATTAAGATACCGAAAATGTTTCATAAACAAATCGGATCAATCTATGTTTGATCTGAGGTTGTCAGCTAATGACATGGACGGTTTTGATCAGTATCTACTCAGGTGTGTGGTCTGACATAAAACGAAAAACGCCTGTATTGTCTGTCTGAAATCACTTGTAACTTTTGTGAAACAGACTAAATATTTTTTTACAGCTTTCAGACTCTCTTGATTGGATTGAAAAGCTAAACCAAATTATGTGTAAACCTAATTTATCCTTTACTCGATAAATGCGGCTCGAAAATTTTAGTAAAAAGAATAATAATTACACCGACATAACCTTTTAAAATAAAATTCAAGTAAATAGGATTAATTTCTTTTTTTAAGTTATTGAGACTAAAATTGAAATTAATTTATATAATTTATTACAACACTAATATTTAGAATTTTAGAAAAATGGAAAATTGATATGTTAACGTCAGTTCTTGTCTCTTATCTTTGATGTATCTGTATTTTTTTTTTAATTCTGATTGCAAATTGAAGTTATTCGAGCAAATTAACTTATTTTAAATTAAAATGTAAAATTTTTTATAAATTATGTTCACAAAAATTCTAAAAAAAGTAAGGGTTAAAAAAATGAATTTCAAGTTAGTAAAATTTATTTAAATATCTTAAAGCTTTTGTTAAAAAGGTTTATTTACCCGTGCAACATGTGACTTTACAATTACGTTGCTTTGTATACTAGGTCAGAATTTCAATAATTTTGTCAAATTATTGAGCTAGTAATATTAAAAATCTAAATATATATTTATTGATTATTGTGGCAATACCCATCTTTTGATATTTCAAAATGCTTTGATAAGTTGAATGAGTTCAACAATACAATTGTTCATAGTGAGACACACAGACGAATTCAAATATAAAGGTAGTACTTCTAAGAAGATTCTAAGATTTTCAATGTAATTTTGAAAATATATATTTATTATTACATGCAATAACAATCGAGTTTAGTTACTACAGCTTTTTCGCACATTCACATCATTAACACATTCAAAGTCACAATCCAAATATCTTTGAAATTTTCAACGATATCAATACAAGTGGCTCAAAATAAGCTAATGTGAGAAAAATTTACCCACCAAAATATGGTTGGGCTCAAGAACAACACAAGACATCACGACTAACCATGCAATTACACCATGGTTTTTAATCTACTCTTGAGTTGACCTTTAGACAAGTTAAAATCAAAAAAGCTACAATTGTTAACTAGTTTACTCATACGGTTGAAAGGTGCAGGTAACATATAATTTGTTCTACTAAATGGTAAGTAAATTAAATTGTTAGCATTTCTGCTGCTTCTACGATTAGAGTTAAAATTTATAAGAGAAAGAAGTTCTGGAGAATCGAATACACCCGTGATTAGTTGGTGCAAATAGACGATATCTGCAGACTTCATTCGCTCACTCAATGATTCCATTTTTAAAAGTTTTAAGCGATCCTCATAAGGAGGAAGGTTAAAAATGTCAAATCCACTTAAGCCCCTTAGGGCAAACCTCTCTCTCTATTCGATCAACATGCACATTGTAACTTGGAGACCAAACTTGACTTGCGTACTTCAAGTGAGGACGCACTATTGCATAATACAACGTTGTAGTCGTAATCATGCTATTGAATTCTTTGGCCCAGCGTTTAATAAATTCAAGCATAGAAGATGCTTTTTTACAAATGTTATCAATATGAATGTTAAAGGAAAGCTTTGACATCCATACATATTCCCAGATCTTTAACGACATCCACACGACATAAAGCAGTATCTTTTATTTTATAATCGAAAACTAAATTATTCCTTTTTCACGAAAAGGTCATAGTTTGTCATTTATCTGGTTTATTATTATTAATCCATTATGTCAATATCCTGAAGCTTGATAGGTGGCCATTGCGCAAAACACGATCCGATGACCGTTCCAACCATAGCAAAAGTCTTCTGAAACAAAAAATTAACTATTCCTGTTTATTAAATGCGTGCTTAAGTTGAGTAAGAAATAACTATAAGACGGTGTTTAAAAAATTTAAAATTTTACTTACTTTTTTGGTGATAACTACTTTCAATGCATCGTAATGTTTGTTATGTAAAAACGCGCATTGAATTTGCCATGGATGTGACCGTTATTTCTCCCACACATGGTATATAGGATTTGTATGTTAAAATCAATGTGCGTATTTACATAACAAACATCACGATGCATTGAAAGTCGACTGAGTTATCACCAGCTAGAGAAACCTAGTTTTCCAGAAAAAGTGTATACAGTTTCAAGTACAGTTTCTTTCCATATGCGTATACTTATAGCTCATCAATTTTTCCACTGGTCACACAAATGCACTGGTTATTTCACAAATGCACTGGTTAGACTTTAAGGCCCTTCAAAGGACTGCGAACTACCTTCTTATAATCAATTCTCCATATTCTCAACCCAAATTTCCAGACAGAACCTTTAAAGTGAACTCATACAATGCGAGCTTTACAAGTTTCAAACTTTTCAGTCTTGGCATCATTAATTTATATTTTGATTTTTGATTTTGCTGTTCTCAATTGTGAGCACACAAAACAAAGTTTAATGTTGTTTTTTACTATGTAATATTAAATGCACAAAAACTAACAAATACAAAAAATAAAGTTTAGATAACATCAAACCTGTTCGATTTTGTAGTATCTATAGAACTAATAATAGCGATAAAATAATAAAAAAATATGATTTACAATTTGAAACAGTTACTATTAGTTAGTTATAAGCCGTAGTATATATAGCACTTAAACTTTATTGGTTACTATTTTTAATAACCAATGTTGTAAATTATAGCATTAGAGTTTCTACTATACTATTTTTTCCTGTGTACTTAAGTGCATGGTCCTTATAAAAAGCGCTACACATGGTTAAAATATTTTTTATGCATAATACATTTTGGGGTCCTTTGTCGTGTTGTCCTTATAACATGCATAACATATAAACACTGTACACAATCGTGGACCTCAGAATAAACTTTGCGTATAAGTTTTAAAATATACTATAATTTTTGAAAAATGCGGCAACTCTGTCCTTAAAAAATGCTTTGTGTTGAGAAATTTTTATAAACTTGAGGATAGCATAGTATGAGGACAAAATGTATATAATTTTCTTGTATATAAAGCATACTTCAAAGACCGGACCCAAAAACATGCTTTCCACAAAAGGTCCTTGAAACATGCCATAGATACGAAAACGGTTATATCTCCGGAAAAAATCGTCTATAAATGGGTTCGATTGAAGAAATAGGTCCTTAAGACGAAGATATATTGAGAAACGCCCTTTTAAACCCGGTCCCCAAAGTATGCCTTTCACATATATATATATATATATTATATATATATATGTATATATGTATATATTATAAATAATAAGTATATATAAATTATTTCTAAAACATATTAACGTAGAGCACATGCAAATAAAAGAATTAATTTATACACAAAATTATTATTCTCAAACTCCTTTAAAAAGAATTGTTTTGTGTAATTTTTGCCGTACAGTTGGCTTTTAATTCGTTTTTTGTTTTGTTATGTAAAAAAAACGCGTTTTCAAAAAAATAGGAAAAAACTTGGAAATCTTTAAAAAACAACAAATTAATTTTATATGGTCATAATACATTAGTTTTATATTGTTAAAAAAGTAGCGCCCTGAAATGCATACCACCTCAGAAATTAAATGCGCCCGTGAAGTGGTGTTTGACAGCTAACATATCACAATTTCGAAGCTTTCAATGGCGCCAGATTGCGTCAAATCGACGCGCTGAACACATTTAATTTTTCTTATATTTCTGATAAGAAATACATTTATTTCTTATCACATACACATCATTCTTATCAAAATAACAATTTTATTCTTTAAAAACCTCAATTATCTTATGATACTTACTTGTGGAATGAAATCAGCAGATTTTTGAAGCGCTGGCTGCTGCCGCAGTTTTTCACAATACAAAGCATATTAAATGAATTTTTTTAATAAATTCTGATTTCACTTTCGAAATTTAAGAAAATTTTAGCGATAATAATCACTTTTTGATTTATTTATTTAATTTATTTTGAATCAATTTCACCGACACTTGCTTTCTTTTGTTTTTTTTTATTTTTGTGATGGCTAGCCTGTCAAAAAACACTTGCTATCTCCTTCACTCACAATTTAGAAGTACTTCATTACACATACACTGTATGTGAGGTAAACGCCACTTCCTTATTTCTTAGTTCTTTGGCTTTCATTCAATCGAATGGAACTGCGGAACTAAATAGTTCCGCGAACATGTTACAATCTGCTGCATATGATTTGCATGAGTTTCTTGCACAAAAGTGTGGTATTTTTCTTATTCGTGTTGGTTGACACAAATACATAAACATTCACAAAGGGCCGTATTCAGTTACGTCGAAAAAAAAGGCTCAAAGTGTGCTTGTTAGAATTACATATAAAACCGGTGTTTAGAGTAATACGTTATTAGTAAAAGTTTGACCTACAGCCGTATTCATAACAATATCTTATTCATAAAAATTCTTACTCATAGACCGTATTCATAAAAATATAGTGATTTTTCGTTTAATAACGTTTATGAATAATGTTTTTAATTCTTTCTCTGTTCTTCTCACTTATTTTCTGTTCTCTGCGATTTATTTTTCAAAACACCTGATTTTGACAATGCGTCGATCATGACATGCGCATGGCATAATCTTGTATTTATTATTTTTGGGTACAACCTGTCGTAGGATGGGATTTTTACTAATATTCATATAAAACGCATGAAAAAATAAATTAAAAATTTTGTTTTTACACATTTTGAAATGTATAGTTTTATACAATTTTTGACGAATAGTCAGTTTAAGGTCCCGAATATGCGGAAATCTGAAAAGAAATGAATAAAATGTATTACATCTGATTAACTATGCTGAACACAGAAGCGCCCCAAAAATGTATTCAGCTGTGAAAAACTGATGCGCCCCTGAAGCATTTTGACAGAAGTGGGTGCACCATTGTGAGTGCAAATTGGTGCGAAATCAACTGGCTCTAATTTGCATTTTAGCAAATTCTAACCACACAACGCATGTTATAATTATTTTTGGTCATATTTTTCTTTAAAATTACATAGTTTTCAGCAGTGAAAAACGCTTTTAATTTAATCATTTCACTGCACAAACTTTCAATTATATTCAAGTGATCTCAGAAATGTCAAAAAACACTCTCTATCTAGCTCGCTCAATTCAGAAATCATACCACAGTTCATGTACACTGTGTGTGTGGCTAACACCATTTCCTTATATTTTATTTCTTTGGTTACAATCTGCTGCATATGATTTGCATGAGTTTCATTCAATCAAATGGAACTGTGGAGCTAAATAGTTCCGTGGACATGTTACAATCTGCTGCATATGATTTGCATGAGTTTCATTCAATCAAATGGAACTGCGGAGCTAAATAGTTTCGCGAACATGTTACAATCTGCTGCATATGAGTTTCATTCAATCAAATGGAACTGCGGAGCTAGATAGTTCCGCGGTTTCGCCACGCTTTATTTTTCCGCTACATTTACTCAACATGTTGTAGTTTTCAATTACAAAGTTTGACATGTTGAAAGTGAAAGCGCTTCTATTGTATAAAACGTCCAATAATACAAAATTAGGTAGAATAAGCAAAAATTTATCAAAATTTAAATTAATTACTACTTTTAATTAAAGAAATGCGTGAAAGTAAGATGATGAAAGCTGTTTATACGCTTGACCACTGTGTGTATCAAATAACCGATATAGAAGAGATGCAATATAAAGCTGCAAAGTGGTAAATTAAGATAAAAAATTGGTTAAAATGTGTCAGCATATATTTTTAATATATGTATTGCGTTTCTGAGCAACTTCGAATAAATTTAAATAGTTTGTGTACACTAAATTGTGTAACAAATCACCAACAGCACAAACAAAGCTCTCTACACGTCTATAACACAAATATTAATTATCTCATATTCATATTTTTAATATTTAAGTTTTTGCGCACAAGTTCGTACATTTTTGCAACTATGTTGACAGAAAATGTAACTCACCAGAAAATGTAACTCAACACAAGAATGATAGAATAGAAGATTATGCCATGCGCAGGTTTTGCCGTAAGGTGACGTCATTGGGCCATATAATAACATTTATCACTTTATGTAAGAATTGCCATCACTTTCTGCACAGAAATTATTTATAAAGAACTTTATCCACACCAAAAAAGTATTGAATTTTTCAAGATTTTCTTGAAGAACATACTCACGTTCCTCTTTTTCTAACAATTTACTTTTATTTCATACATAAAAATGTTTTTATATTTTAAAAAATAATATTTATAAAAAAAAAAATTAAAAATTTGAATGAGAGATGGCAACCATTTTTTTTGACAGTTCGCAAGACAAAATTTCATCGGATGTTTACAAAAAATATTAATTTTGCGTTTCATTAAAGAAAAAAGCCTTAGAAGCCTTTAAAATTTAAAAAAAATTAATTAAAAAAGTTCAAGTGAAGCTAATTGAAGTGTTTAAGTGCCGATTTGCAATACTTTCGAAGCAAAAATAAAAAAAAGAAAAAAACATAAACATGAGATGTGCAGTGGGCAAATGTACACAAAGCAGCAGTAAAAAATCAAGCAAGAAGAATAACTAACAATAATTTTTTTTGCAATTCAGGAACGAAATAATATGTGTTTATTTAATTAATATAGATAACAAAATAGGTACACTTTTACCGTTTCCCAAAAGATGAGAAACAAAGATAGCTTTGGGTAGCTTTTTGCAACCGACCAAGCACAGAAAAAGTAGGAAGAAAAAGTTTCGAAAGAAACTTAAAATTCGAAATGGGTAAGTTAGCACTAAGTTTATTTTGGAGATATTAACTTTTGCGGCTGTATTCATAAAAAATTATGAACCTCTTATAAAGCCTTCTCTTATAAAACCGTTAAAAATCTCTTTTAAATGATTTATAAATGAGAGAATTTTAAAAATGGATGAAACCTCCAATAAACCCTCAATAAAGCATTTTTAAATTTTATTTTGTTTTCATCTGAGCACAAATTATGTCAAAAGTATATAAAATTGCTTTAAAATATATCAAAAACAAAGAAAATTTAAAAAAAAATATAGAAAATGTTTGTTTTTGGAAATGTTTGGATTTTTAGAAATGGTTGAAACGTTCTATAAACCCCTCATAAGGCATATTTAAAATAATTTTCTCTCATTTGAGCACAAATTTTGTCAAAAACAATTAAAAATATTTAAAAAATTTGTGAAGTCCAAAGGCGGACTTCACGACCACCCTGATTGCCAAGAGTTTAAATACAGGCTTCGATCATACATCTTGGGATACAACGTAGGCGTTCTAAGTTCTAATGCAAATGTCGAGGTCGACCATACACCTGATTTGGAAGATGTACATTGATCTTTAACAGGTACAATTTATAATCGTATTTTAAAATAACAATATTATCTTTTTTATGGAAAAATTGGCTGGCTACATGTGCCAAAAATTGAAAAGCGAGCATCCAGCTATTGCTTCTAATCCTTTAGTGGACAGTGGCTTTACGTGGGTCAACCAAGGTGGTCTGAGCAAACCTTTCAATAGCTTAATCAAAACACTACACTTTTGTGATGCAGTTTTTAAAAAACTAAACGGGGGCCAATTACTTCTGACAAATGATTATTTAAAAAAAAAAAAAAGATACAGTATACCGTGTATACAGTAAAGAAGTGAAACTTCTTCTTTGTATACACTCTTTCTTTTCTAGAATAAGAACGATTTTAGTGTAAAGGCTCGATTATGCAATCGTAAAGCTACGCAACGTAACGTGGCGTAGAGTTCTATCTGGAATAGAACCCATCGCTGCACTAGGGAGAAAACTCAGAGCGTAGCTTTATTGAAAGTTTGAGAGCGAGAGTATGATCGTGAGAAAATCAAGTGTTGCATATTCCGCATATTAAGAGAATAATTTCTTAAAAAGGGATTTTTTATTTTACATAACTACAATGAGCGATTTTTTTGCCAATGGGAGCTTCAGGTGCATTTATAAATTAGTTTTTCAAAAAATTTTTTTGGCATATTAATAAGGAGTTTCACAGAACAATGTCACAACAACAAATCTACCTCAACTGTAAACTTGATCTTAACTTTCATTTTTATTTCTGCCTTAAAAACTAAAAATCAAAAATTACCGGTTATTTTGTACTCAAAAACTATGGGACAAATTTTAGTTATTATTTTTGCTTTAAAAAAATTAAGCCTTATAAATACTTTTTTGTTCAAAACTTTAAATGTGAAAAGATAACTAAAACTTTCACACACACATTATACTTACTATTATTAATAGTAAATAGTTCGATATAAAATTATATAACTAAGATATGTATAAAATAGTTATCTATTGAAAGAACTTATTCCAACTTTTCTTGCGCACATTGTCAAGTTGGCGTCATGGAATTGCACAATTATCGCAACTTGCATTTGCGTAAACTTGGATAAACTTTTATCTTATATTCTTTCAGTTCTTCTTTGCTTGTAAAATACATTTTTAATGGAAAATCTATTCAAACAATATTTAAGGATACAAAGTGCATTAACCCACAATATCTAAGATTCAGAGACATAAAGCTTTATGTTTAGAAGTTTAATTGCGTTTCTTCAACGTTAACTATGTCAATTGCCCGAATTTCTATTAGTTGCATTGAGCAAGGTCGTACTGTAGTTACTTTTTTCTCCATACAAACATTTTTGACTCTACACTAATAGTTCGGGTGTAGAATTAAATGCTAAGAAATTTTCGTTTCTACAGCATACTACGCTTTATTCAAGAATGATAGAAAAATAGATTACGCATTGCGCAGGTCCGTTATGTTGTTTACTTTTCATTTTGACATTTCTAGCTACGAACAAAGTATTTTTTATGATCATGACGTCACGCTAGACCAAGTTTGTTTCTTGAATCTTTTGCCATTGTTTCATATTTGTTCACATTTTTAACAAGACTTGGCAGAAAGCCATATCGTAAGCTCATATCGTAAGTCTATCGTAACGTAGATGCGCAGATCGTAGAAAATTATTTTTACTATCTGCGCAATCAATTTTTCTATCATTCTTGGGCTTTATTCATAAACATTTTTTCATTCGCTGCTCATGTTTGTAAGGTTTGTGTCTGAACTAAAGAAAATCTCTACAAAAATTAAGAATTCCAATGGATTTCCAATGGATTTGCAATGGCCGCCACATAAAAAAAATGCTGCAAAGGGCGCATATGGAGCATGTCTTTGATATTAAACGAAAAGACAAACAAAAACCATGGTTGCGAAAATGTTTATGAATAGCGTTTTCTTGTTGAAAGTTACACTGCCTCTAAAATGTGTTTATTAATAAGGCTGTTATATTTTCCCGCTAGGAGCGCTGTTTATTTTGCCGCTGGGCATCTACAGCAAAAGTAGTTTGATTAATTGGTATGTAGACAACATTTACATATGAAGACCTTAGCCCAGCATATAGCACGTTGGCTTTATAAAACTGAAATTACAGGTTCGATACTCAGCGCTGACAAAGGAATTTTTTTCCGTCTTTTATACAATGTATATATCTCTCATTCTCTCTACTGTAAAACATATCTTTCTTCTCTATCGTGTAACGAAATGAAGTAAATTGACCTTGAAATTTCACTCCTCAATATTAATTTCGAAGCGCCGCCTAAGAAGTTTCACTTCAAAAACATGGTTGCGAAAATGTGTATGAATAGCGTTTTCTTGTTTAAAGTTGCACTGCCTCTAAAATGTGTTTATGAATAAGGCTGTTATATTTTCCCGCTAGGAGCGCTGTTTATTTTCCCGCTGCGCATCTACAGCAAAAGTAGTTTGATTAATTGGTATGTAGACAACATTTATATACGAAGACCTTAGCCCAGCATATAGTACGTTGGCTTTATAAAACTGAGATTGCAGGTTCGATACTCAACGCTGATAAAGAAATTTTTTTCAGTCTTTTATACAATGTATATCTCTCTCATTCTATCTACTGTACAACATATCTTTCTTCTCTATCGTGTAACGAAATGAAGTAAATTGACCTTGAAATTTCACTCCTCAATATTCTCATTCAAATTTCGAAGCGCCGCCTAAGAAGTTTCACTTCAAAAACACTTAAATGAATCTGAAACCATCGAATTGTTTTTTAAATGCCGCATGTTCTCCGCATGAGAATTCTTAATACAGAAATTGCTGACAATAATTATAAAAAAGAGAAAATTTAATAAAATAGTAACATAAATCAAAATTTGTTTTACTGTTCTTTATAAATAAAAGAAACAATCGAATAAAAGATCAATATTATATAAAAATTCTTCTAATTGGCTTTTTTCTTTAATTCCTTAATTAATTTTCTAAATAAAGAGCTATTGCATTTTTTGGAGGACAGAATGAAATTGTCCCACTGTCATGTTTACATAAAATTTCCATACAAATTATGAGTTTGACAACTGAAAATTATTAGCCAATAGGAACACTTATTGCGTGACGTCATTGGCCCGACATGCGCAGAGAGTTTCAATTTTGTTTGCGCATTGGCGTAATCTGTATTCTATCATTCTTGCATACAACATGTAGACAACATGTTGAGTTTCCAGAACGCACCCATTGATGCCTTTTCTTCTTGATGCTTGTTCTTACTTTACTCGAAGTCTTGAATTCTAGCACTCTCTGTTTACTTTGTGTGTTCGAGAGAGCGAGTTTTTGCTTGTTCTTCTTCTCCCATTTTAAGCATAGAAAGACCCTTTTACATTGGTCGGAAACAAGTACGGAAACAGAAAATAGTGTCACACAAGTTCCACAGTGTAAGTATGGAAACATGCCTACAATAAGAAGGTAGGATAAGGAGCTTTGACAAGACCTACTGCCCAGCCCCAACTAGACAGCTCTAACGCATGGTGTAATTAACAAGGTGATCGTGACGTTTACAAATTTCCCTACGGTTGTCAAAAAATGTTGAGAAAGTAAGAAAAAAAGAGATAAGTTGCGGAAAAGTGTCAAATCGCTTGCACTCAATAAAAAATTGTAATAGATTGTTTTGCAACTTTTGCTTGGAATTTACCAACAGCTGTTTTTGACAAGGGTGGGTAAAATTTTTTTGAGATAAGCTAAAAATTCGCGATCACCTTGTTAATTACACCCATGGTTAATTACACCCATGGTTAATTACACCCATGGTTAATTACACCATGTAATTACCCATGTTAATTACACCATTATTACACCATGCTCTAACGTAGTTACAAACACAATTTAAGTATTTTTGTGTAAATACAATAAAAACTCAACAATTAAGAACATACCAAATGTTTTATTATTTTGTAGCCCTGCTTAATCCGAACGTAAAACGCAATCATTGAACTCTACCATCATTTTCTTGCGTAAATTGCTCTAGCAAGTAAACGGATGAAAAACGCATACGCAATCATTCTACTCCCGGCTTAAGCCTTTGTCTTCATTTATAAGTAAAAAAATCTTAAATCCTGAGTATAAAAAAGTTCTTTTGAGAAATTAATAATGAAAAAATTATAGACATTCTTAATTCTTAAGATTTATTCACAAGAGCCATCCCTAAAAGCAATGAGTTTCTGACTCGTTTCTTTTATTTCTTCTATCTGTTCGTTATAAGTAACGAGCTGTCAAAAAACGCTAGTTACGCTAGAAAAGTTGAAGTATTTTCTAGCGTAACGTTCACAACCAGGGACCGAAAATAACTGTTATTTTCGAAATTTCGATTCAAAAAGTCAGGCGGAAAAAATGTGTCTTTTCGATATTTGAATAAAGTAGTGCGATGCTTGCTAGCTAAGGAATAATAATCTTAAAAGATTTTTATTTATTTGATTTTTTTGAAAGAGTCAAAAAATAATAGTTATTTTTCGTTATAGTTATAGTTATTTTTCGGTCAAAAATAACAGTTAAAATTTGACTTATATTTTTTCAGTCAAAAATAAAAGTCAAATAATGACTTTTACTTATTCGGTCAAAAATAAAAGTTTAAATATGACTTTTATTTTTCCGGTCACAAATATAAGTTAAAATTTGACTTTTATTTTTTTGGTCAAAAATATAAGTTAAAATTTAACTTTTATTTTTTCGGTCAAAAATAACAGTTAAAATTTGACTTATATTTTTTCGGTCAAAAATAAAAGTTAAAATATGACTTATATTTTTCCGGTCAAAAATATAAGTTAAAATTTTACTTTTATTTTTTCGGTCAAAAGGTGAAAAAATATAACAAAAATATAATTTCGATTCACTCTACTCTTATCTACCTATGTTTGGCTTATCACTATACCTTGCGTTCCCTGTCACTGTTGTGAACTGAAATGATCATCAGAGAACATCAGAGAACTGAAATGAGTATCCGACAGAAATCGGATAGGTATAAAATTATTTATTGTGCTATTATTATTTTTATAAGAATTTAGTATTAGTTCAATGACAATCATACGCCACGTGGAATTTGCATTTATAATAAATTCATTTAAAGAAATGAATGTAAATGTCTCAAAAATGTTTAAACAGTATTGCTAATTTTTTAATTAAATTTGGCATCGGATCCATATCATTCACTCAAGTCAAATCATTTTACCAGTAACTAAGTGATAAGTATTCTAATTTACCATTTCTATATATACCTAACCATTATTACCATTACTATTATCTATACATAAATAGGCGTAGTAAAAACAGTCAAGAACTATTTTCACACGTGTTTCTTAACAGATTTTGATAATTTTCTTTTTTAAATCAATAAGAGTAGGGAGAAGGAGTGCATCGAATATATATGGTGGGCGTGGCACATTCCATACAAGCCAAATTTGCGATATCGAATAGCTTTAGAGTTATAGGTCACACAGCCTCCTACTAGAAATTACTAGAAAGTAGAATATGGGAAGTAGGGTACTGGATAAAGGGACATGGCTCCGCAAATATACGTTTTTTGATATTGAATAACTTTGAAAGTAAAAGTCACAAAACATGGAAACTCAGTATGGAGTTACTATTTTGTGATTTCCTGCTGGTGGTGCGTATGGTGCGGTATAAGTTCGGATACGTTTGCACATGAGTTAAGAGAGCCAAACATTTTTTAATTAAAATACAAAAAAAAAAAAAACAAAAAATTCCTTTTTAAATGGTCGAATATTAAATATTGCAATACTTTTTATAATTAATAACTATAAACAAGGACGCCGATGATTTTTTCCCCATCTAGTTTTCATCTTCAAGTGAAGAAAAGGAACTTTCATCTTTTTGTTAAGAAAGTTGTGTTGCACAGTATATTAATTATTATATTAATAAAAATCATTTTCAAACAAGCGAAAAATCGCGAAAATCCAAAAAGAGCACGACAAATAAATTTAGGCTGCAAAACAACGTGTGCCGGGTAAGCAAGTAATTTATATAGGATATCACTGTCAAATTATGTACCTTTATTTTGAATAGAAAACATAAAACTCAAATTTTAACTCTTATTTTTGACTTTAAAATAAAAGTCAAATTTTAACTTATATTTTTGACCGAAAAAATAAAAGTCATATTTTAACTTTTATTTTTGACCGAAAAAATATAAGTCAAATTTTAACTTATATTTTTGACCAAAAAAATTAAAGTCAAATTTTAACTTATATATCTGACCGGAATAATAAAAGTCATATTTTAACTTTTATTTTTGACCGAAAAAATAGAAGTCAAATTTTAACTGTTATTTTTGACCGGAAAAATAAAAGTCAAATTTTAACTTCTATTATTCACCGGAAAAATAAAAGTCATATTTTAACTTTTCTTTTTGACCGAAAAAATATAAGTCAAATTTTAACTGTTATTTATTGACTTTTTTTAAAAAAGTCATAACAGTTACGGTCCCTGTTCACAACCATTGAACTCGCTCCCATAAGCTTTCACATACTTCTATTTTATAACGCCAGCGAGTAAACGGATGAAAAACGCATACGCAATCATTCTACTCCCGGCTTTAACAACCGAACTTTTACCCGGCGGCCACACGTGACAGTTTTGTCATGACAATAACAATACACTCACACTTTTTCACAAATACAAGCAAGCTCTGGCAATTGCCAAACTATTGCCAGGCAGTTGTCAGCATGACAATAGGCTGGCAATAACATTGGCAATAATTTGACGTTTGTATTGAAATTGACGTAAATAATCGTGGTTGGTGCACAAAAAAAAAGGGAAAATGTTGAGTTTTCATTCATCTTTACGCTGCGGCCACACGAGATATATATGGCATATACCTAACGCCAAAGGCGTTAGGTTCATATAAAACTCTCCATACAAATTACGTTAGGTTTGTTCTAGCGTTGGGAAAAACCTAACGCCTTTTTGTCTATCCGTGTGATCTGGCATCTCTGTCTGCCACATATGTTTTAAGCATTGCAAAAAGCTACAGCTGCTCTGCTCACACTAACAACAAATTCTGTAAAGAATTTAATAACAAACTCAGCTGTTTACTTAAGTACACAGTAAGCGTTCCGCAAAATTTTTCCACCATAGTGTAGTGGTTATAGCGCTGGCCTTAAATGCAAACAAACGCGAGTTCAAAAACCAAATAAAACCAAATTCTTTTGACGTAGAATACGTCATTCTCGGAGGTAAGTAGGGTGGTTGATAGTGATCAGGTGTCGGTATTTACATTACTTTTTGAGCCTTTGGTGAGCCTAAAGTACTGATCGTACAATGTTGATGTTAGCACTTGTTGGTCTGTTTGATCCTCAATGCGACAAAAATTAATGTTAGAACTCTCTAACTTATATAAATTTTACACAATTACATGAAATATAAAGCCAACATTTGATGTTTTTGTTTGCTTAAACTTGCTACCTATTTATCGACAGTTTCCGGTTTTATCGACAAAACCATAAAATTTGTATGGGAGCCCCCCTAAGGAGTGGTCTGAGGGAATAGGTGTCAAAGGCAAAAATGTTCCTTTTGCAAAAGTACTGGGGGTCAGTCATACATATTAACCCTCTCCGGCACTCTCTTAAAGGTCATATGCTCAGGTGTATGGAATAAATAAACAAAAACCATAAAATTTGTATGGGAGCCCCCCTAAGGAGTGGTCGGAGGAAATAGGTGTTAAAGGCAAAAATGTTCCTTTTGCAAAAGTAATGGGGGTCGGTGATACATCTTAACCCTTTCCGGCACAAACACAATAAAATTTGTATGGGAGCCCCCCTAAGGAGTGGTCGGAGGGAATAGGTGTCAAAGGCAAAAATGTTCCTTTTGCAAAAATAATGGGGGTCGGTGATACATATTAACCCTTTCCGGCACTCTTTTAAAGGTCATATGCTCAGGTGTATGGAATAAATAAACCAAAACCATAAAATTTGTATGGGGGCCTCCTAAGGAGTGGTCGGAGGCAATAGGTGTCAAAGAAAACAATGCTCCTTTTGCAAAAGTAATGGGGGTCACTGATACATATTAACCCTTTCCGGCACAAAAACCATAAAATTTGTATGGGAGCCCCCCTAAGGAGTGGTCGGAGAGAATAGGTGTCCAAGGCAAAAATGTTCCTTTTGCAAAAATAATGGGGGTCAGTCCTACCTATGAACCCTTTCCGGCACTCTCTTAAAGGTCATATGCTCAGGTGTATGGAATAAATATACAAAAACCATAATATTTGTAAGGAAGCCCCCCTAAGGAGTGATCGGAGGGAATAGGTGTCAAACGCAAAAATGTTCCTTTTGCAAAAGTAATGGGGGTCGGTCATACATATTAACCCTCTGCGGCACTCTTTTAAATGTCATATGCTCAGGTGTGTGGAATAAATATTTTACTAAATAGTTTTTAAAAAAGATGTCATCAAAAGCGAATTGACTAATTCTACGTCTTGTGTTACGACATAGTCGAAACTACTGTATCTTTTTTTTGTTATAATTTTGTTTAGAAGTGTTTTTTTGTTATTTTTATTAATGGGTAGTATTTACAAAAGGTAAATTTAGGCAAAACATTTAAAGAAAATAAAAAAAATATCTCTCAAATATTGGCTTTTTTTTTAACTCTAGCAAGGAAAACTTGCGTTTGTTTAGAAAGGAATTTTGCCATTTTTAATAATCATATTTCTCTATAGTGTATTTTACATATATATATTTAAATTTATTAAAATTAAACTCAATGAAAACCTTTCTGTGTCGGACGGTATTTGAACCGCGGTCTCTGCCACATAAGCTGCGCATTCTACCCAACGCGCCACGGACATCATATTCCAAAAGTATCATTTAGGATATTATTTTATTGCGTGACTTAAGTAAGTAAGTGTAAGTAAGTAAGTAAGTGTAATTACACTTGCATCGCTTTAAGTTTTTTCGCTACTTTTTTCACATACTCAGCTTGTTTGCTGCGTAAAGGAGCAAGCTATGTAAGCACATACAACTTTCCTTGTTTAACATGACATCAAAATTTAAGAGTGTATTAGTGAACACCAAATTTTGTTTCATTGTGTTTGTAACTACGTTAGAGCCAAAGATAACAAGATGGGAAACTTAAAAAACATAACCTCAAAAAAAGTTTGCATGTATTAGTGCGATGAAAAATCAACCCTGAATTTTACTCTTGTTCTTCATCGGCCGCAAACTCTCGAAAAAGTCACTTTGCAACCCCTGAAAATAATGCATATTATCTATTTATTATGATATAAATATTTAAGTTGAGTTGCAATAAACTGTTTGCAACCAAAACTGATTACTAAGTCCCTTTATTTTAGTTCATACATGCGTTTAAAGTTTGCCAATTTCTTCAGTTGTTGTATTTGTCAACATTTTTGAAAAATTTTTATTTTACACAAACCCCCGCTATTCTACACAAACC
This sequence comes from Pherbina coryleti, assembly GCA_943735915.1. NCBI lineage: Eukaryota > Metazoa > Arthropoda > Insecta > Diptera > Sciomyzidae > Pherbina > Pherbina coryleti. Next base: position 75,869,115 of record OX030952.1, on the reverse strand, counting down.
CCCGCTATTCGAGGTGAAATTTAAAAAGGAACGCTCTTGTTCTTCTTCTGCATTTTTCTGCTGAAACTTCGTTTACAAACAAGAAAAATAATGTATGGATTGAGTGTTTGAATATTTAAATCTTTAAGTTATGTTACAGGAATCTGTTTAACACTCAAATAATTACATGCATTTTCTTATTTTAATCTTAATCGCCTAACAAAGTTTGCAAATTTTGCCACTTGTTGTATTTGTAAATAGCTTTTTATTTTCACCACGACCGTTTTGTAAAAGTTCTGTTATTTTTCATCCCATCAGAATTGTCAACTATCATTGTTTTCTTTGAAAATTTGCTTGGTTGGAATAAATATTGCTTTGGTACGAACTAGCATTTGTTTTATGTATTAAATTTGTTAAACTGCTTTGATTATGTATTTGCGTAATATATTAAGTTTAAAGTCATTTCGCATATTATTCCATTATTTGCCATAAATATTATTTTTCCATTTATATTCCTACGGCTCAGTCCTCAAACTAATAACTAAAATTTATATCATTACTTATCCTTTCTGAATTTTAAGGGAATATCTGTTACTTTTATGGAAATATTCCGGACACTTAATTTTGACTCATATAATAATAAGAAATTATGAGCAATAATAAATGTATCTTTGGGCAAATAATAAGAAAATATTTAATTACACATGCTTTTATTATTTCAACCATGTTATTTCTTAAAATTCAGACTATGAATCAATTAAGTTTGCCAGCTTATATATTTTGACTTCCGTAGACCCAATTTATTTCCTATGATCATTATTGCAGATTTATAAGAGAAATTTAGGCGTAGCTATCCTAAAAACGAAATAAAAATTAAAAACCTAATAAAAGGAAAAATTAAAAGCTATCCTAAAGAAGATAAATTGGCAACACTACTTCTAACACTCGAATGGGAAAAAACCATTTCATTCATAAATTCACCCAGCTGATATTATTAACCTTTACGTTACATGCACAAATTTTTTGCTTTTCTTAAGGAAATAATGTGGTTTTTTATGTATAAAATCTTATTGAACATGAAGCTAAAGCACAAAAATAAATATTTTTAGCATTTATAAGAATATTTAGAGAACTTCAGATATTTTTGTTTTCGTTATAAAGCCAATCAATAACAAACGTGTTGGAAGGGTTAAGGAACATAACCCGAAACTGACATATTCACCTCACTATTTGTGGTGAAATGGTTTCTCTCGTATGTGTGTTTACTTTTTGCAATTTTTAGATTCCCCACAGAAGTTTCCCATCTTGTTATCTTTGGTTAGAGCTGTCTAGCTGGGAATGAATGTTATTTCATTATATATATAATTTTTCTGTGTCGCTGTAACCATCTCTAGCCTTAAATTTTTGGCATAATTGAAGATGAATGAAAACTCAACATTTTCACTTTTTTTTGTACACCAACCATAATTATTTACGTCAATATCAATACAAACGTCAAATTATTGCCAATGTAATTGCCAGCCTATTGTCATGCTGACAACTGCCTGGCAATAGATTGGGAATTGCCAGAGCTTGCTTGTATTGGTGAAAAAGTGTGAGTGTATTGTTATTGTCATGGCAAAACTGTCACGTGTGGCCGCCGGGTTAATTATGCCAAAAATTTTAGGCTAGAGATGGTTACAGCGACACAGAAAAATTATAAATATAATCAAATAACATTCATTGTCATGCTATTGCCATGCTTTTATCAGGCCACCTACGTCACAATCGACAGTTGCTTGGCTGCCGACAATGATTTGACAGAATATACGTATTCTCAATTGTCATGGCAATACTACCTCATGTGGCCGCAGCGTTAGCGTCTCAACTCGTCAACAATAGCTGTGCAAACAAAGAAGTAAGAGATAAGGAAGCGGTGTTATTCCTTAAAAGTGAGGTATTTTTCTCATTGGTGTTGGTTAACACACACATAGAAAAATTTACGCAGGACCGCATTCGGGTGCAGCAAATAAGAAGGCGCAAACTTTTGCAATATTAACTAGAATTGAATGGAATGAATAAATAACTAGGATGAATAATGATGTAAGTAGACAATGTGAAGTCATCAGGTAATATTATGAAGAAATGACATGAAACTTATGTGAGTGATAGATGTGAAAATCTAAACTTCACAAGTTGTGAAAATTTATTGTATTTCCACACCACCTTTGAGATATACAATTTGGTGCATCATCGATTTTTTTTGGGTGTACGGTTCATTTGTAGGCCTATTTCACCCATAAAGAACAGAAATCATTAGTAAAATTATTAATAAACAATTCAGCTACTAAACCCCTTAAAATTAACAGTTTTGAGGAGCTTTTGTCTGATTGAAGACTTTTCGTTTATTTTTGTTCGTTATATAATATCGCCTTTTTAAACAAATTTCAATTAATGATTTGACTACGATATAATGGCCGGAAGACTTTATATGACCTTCAAACATAGTTTCTCCAATAAGGGATTTTTGCGTATTTAACAGTATTCTATTAAAATATTTATATTTTTTCCAAAATAGATTTGTCTTTTGAATAAGACTAATTTTCGTATTCAAATAAATTTCGTTTGAATACGAAGTTCCTTTTCAGCAATCATGCAAACAGCAAACTACTGATCTTGCATTTATAACATCATTTTCTAATCCTAGTGCTCGAATCCAAAGGGTTTTTGAATCAAGCATATCGTCGCCCGGGGATTCATGTGCTCCATACGCCATTTTGTAATAGTTATACCAACAGCTTTTTATTTTTGTTTTTTGTAAATGAATACATTTTTTTATGATTTCTGTTAAATAAATTTAAGAACATATTTTTCTTTTGTGTTTCAATGAATATTAATTTGAATTTGTAAATGAATAAACTGCTGTTGACGAAAAACTTTAAATCTGTTTCATTTTTTCCTTATGCATCTTTGCTCTATGAGTATGAGTTCACATAAAAATAAGTTTGAAATGGCGTATAGAGCAAAGTGGAGTTTTTACCGTTAGAAAATGTACTTTTGTGCGTGAGATTAAAGATTAGGAAATATGTTTTGTGGATTACCATTTTTATAAAAACTTATGGTGAGACATTCAGGAAATCCTAGTCTTTTAAAAAAAATCGCTTCAAACTTTAACTTCGATATACTTAAAATGTGTTTTTTGCACATACAGCACATAAATCCCCAGACAACAATATATGGAAATCTGAAACATTGAAATTGAATCACTGAAAGATTAGGGCGATTCAAGAGCGCCCTAAATATATGTGCGATTGTGTAAATTGAATGCGCCTCTGAAGCGGTATTTGTATTTTGACAGTTCGATCTCACTAAATCGGTGCAAGACAACGAGCTCTAATTTTAATTTTTTCGCAAAATTCCAATTGCAAATATTAAAACTTTCACTTGTTACAACTTCTTTAAACTAAATAAAGTTGTTTTGTTTATAAAATTCGACTGATGCCGGTATATTTACTTGTGAAAGGATATTACCTTGTTCTTCAATTTATGGCTGTTTGCACAACTTTTCACTTTTCAATGCATTTTTAGTCAATTTTTTATGTTATTTACGTTAATAATTTTGCAAAATTTAGCAATAAAAATAGCTTTTTATTAAATAATAGGTATTTATAATTCGACTCCAATTTTTTTTAGACACGAGAGATCGAACTGTCAAAAAACTGTTGCCTCAGTACACACACACTGTATGTGAGGAGAACACCATTTCCTTATATTTTATTTCTTTGTGTGCAAAGCAGTCTTCTTCTTGTTTCAGACGATTGGAGGTACTCGTTTCATTTTGGGTTAAATGTCAAAACGGACATAACGATTGCAAACGTTCGGCAAGTTGCAATCGTCTCGTTTCGTCTATTCCCAGCTAGACAGCTCTAACGTAGTTACAAACACAATGAAACAAAATTTGGTGTTCACTAATACACTCTTAAATTTTGATGTCTTGTTAAACAAGGAAAGTTGTATGTGCTTACATAGCTTGCTCCTTTACGCAGCAAACAAGCTGAGGATGTGAAAAAAGTAGCGAAAAAACTTTAAGCGATGCAAGTGTAAGTTAAGCAATAAAATAATATCCTAAATGATACTTTTGGAATATGATGTCCGTGGCGCGTTGGGTAGAATGCGCTGCTTATGTGGCAGAGACCGCGGTTTCAAATACCGTCCCGACACAGGAAGGATTTCATTGAGTTTAATTTAATAAATTTAAATATATATATATGTAAAATACAATACAGAGAAATATGATTATTAAAAATGGCAAAATTCCTATCTAAATAAACGCGAGTTTTCCTTGCTAGAGTTAAAAAAAAAGCCAATATTTGAGAAATATTTTTTTTATTTTCTTTAAATGTTTTGCCTAAATTTACCTTTTGTAAATACTACCCATTAATAAAAATAACAAAAAAACACTTCTAAACAAAATTATAAGAAAAAAGAATTTGGTTTTATTTGGTGAAGGGTTTGAACTCGCGTTCGTTTGCATTTAAGGCCAGCGCTCTAACCACTACGCTATGGTGGAAAAATTTTGCGGAACGCTAACTGTGTACTTAAGTAAACAGCTGAGTTTGTTATTAAATTCTTTACGGAATTTGTTGTTAGTGTGAGCAGAGCAGCTGTAGCTTTTTTTAATAGATAAAACATGTGTTGCAGACAGAGATGCCAGACCACACGGATAGACAAAAAGGCGTTATATTTTGCACGATGCTAGAACAAATATAACGTAATTTGTATGGAGCATTTTATATGAATATAACGTCAAAGGCGTTATAAATATGCCATATATATGGCATATCTAACAGTTAGGTGTCTAGCTGGGTTTTGGTCAGGCTTTAAGTCAGAGATAAAGAGATGGGAAACTTCGATGTGAAAGGGATAGCACTATGCCTGCTTTATGTCAAATTGAAGTCAATACTAACACAATATTATAGTTGTGGTCGTACATTTTGTTGAGAAACTCACCCAGTTTGGGTGCTAGTTTTAGTTATTCAGCTGGTTTGGGTTCTCACCACTGTGTAAAATTTCACTGAGCTTAGACAAACTTACCACGGACTAAACATAAACAAATTAAAGGGTAACTCACACTTGTAACTCTGAACTTCATCGATTTTTTTGTTCTTGCATATTTTTTAAGTATAACTATCTACGAAGTAATACGTCTCCAAAAAGGTCCGTATGCCTCGTATTTCTGGCATTCATATAATGTTTGGAACTTTCAGAAATTAATTTTCGATTCCTCTTATTGTTTAAATTTGTCAGTTTAGCTCGAAGGTTCGACAACTCGATTGCAGTAACAGAGAGGTGCGCGACGAGAGAAAAATGAAAAGCAACAGGAAATTTATAAGAATCATCGTCGGTGGAAGAGCTACCATATGGGTCCTGAATAGATGGCTGCATTTATGTTATTGTTTATTGTTATTGTGTAAAAATTATTTCCTTCGTGTAAACTGAAGTTGAAACTTAAATCGTAATTTCTCGAAATGTAATTTTTTAATCGGTGACAAAAATTACTCGAAAATTCTGAACCTATCTTTTTAAAAGTTTGCAGATTCATTCGATAAAAAACGGCCATTTTATAGCCAAAAACAACAGTATTTTTAGTGAAAATTTAACCATTAACTATACTTTGCATAGTTTTTAAATGAATCGATCAGATACTAGTTTATGTTGTTATTTAACTAAATCTATTAGCCTATTTCTCTTTCAGGTGATCCAGTTCACCACAATGTTGGTCACCGCAAAACGCAAAAATAAAAACACAATTTTTTAAAGTCATTTTTAACAAGACCATACAATATTTTTCAATAAAAAATATAACTGAAAGTGTTCAATGTATGTATTTTTAGATGATATAACGATCGTTTAAAAAATTTTAGTAGTTTTCGCATTCATGAAAAACCCTATTTTTTGTACTGCAAGTTTGGGTAGCGCCTTAAGTAAATAAAGTCAGCTGCTGGTTCAAATTTACGCTGGTTGTTGTATAATCTGTGAAGAAACTCAACATGCATTGAAGGTTCGTGTACGGTATAAGGATCAGAGTTGCTGTTTTAATTTTCAAGGCATTTTCATTGGCAATATTAAGTTAATATGTTATCAGTTGAGAGATTTTGCATGCATAAATTAATTTTCAGCCTCTTTTATATTCATTTTATGTCCATATTCAATGCCTATTTATTTAAGCTTCGAAAATAAAACAATATTATTGCTAACTTAAAGCAGCTGTTAGTCGATACAACAACAGTTGACAATCTTGAGGTGAACTCATATACACAATACGTGAGTGCATAAAAAATGAGAAGAACAAGCACGATTTTGGCGCAAAATCTACAAAAATGACAGCAGAATCGAAGTTTCCCATCTCTTTATCTCTGCTTTAAGTCACGCAATAAATAGTATCCTAAAATAATTAACCTACATGATGATGGCCGTGGCGCAGAGGGTAGCATATGGAACTTATATGACAGAGGACCGAGGTTCAAATATCGCAGAACCTAGATATAAAGATTTTCAACGTGTTCTTTAATTATCAAAATAAAATTCAAAAGTGATTAAAAATAGACAAATTAACAAATACCTTCTTTCTAAAAAAAAGAAAATTTTCCTTGCTAGAGTAAAAAATAACTGAAAAAAATATATCACGGGGGGGGGGGGGGGGGGGGTCCTTTGCTTTTTTTTTTCTTTAAATGTTTTACTTAAATTTATCTTTTGTAAATCTATCCATTAATAAAAATAGAAAAAAAAACATTTCTAATCAAAATAACAAGAAAAAATTTGGCTTAATTTGGTGAAGGGTTTGAACCCGCGCATGTTTGCGTTAAAGGTCAGCGCGCTAGCCGCTACACTATGGTGGAAAGGCTTTGCGAGACGCTAACTGCGTACTTATGTAAACAGCTTAGCTTGTTATTAAATTCTTTATGGAATTTGTAATTGGTGTGAACAGAGCAGCTAAACCTTTTTTTAATGTGTGATATGTGTTTAACGTTTTCCAGCCGTGGTGTTTTGATTTTAATTGAAAACTTCTTTAATTTCGTCCATATGCATCTGCAGCTGATGAGGTTGCTGCATTTGAACGTTTTCAACATTTTTTTTATGTTTGCACTTAATAACACAAAGTTCAGAAGTTATCTTCGTTGTTGTAACAATAATTCACTATTGATTTAATAAAATAGGCAATATTTTGTAAGCAAATGTTTGGTTATTTGCAAGCGCTGAAACATACAATAGCGAAAACATAAGCAATAATTGAACGCTCTCTTCCTTGACTTTTTTGACAGATGCTGGTTTTCCGAGCAACTGTCAATACTACCTTGTGTTATTATACCATGGGCGTTAGATATATGCCATATATATGGCATACACGTAACGCCTTTGACGTTATATGGCCAAGACGGATTTTTGATAAAAATATCAACAGCCCTATCGAAGCTCTTGACATCTGCAACTGCTTTTCCAAATGTTTACCAAATCTTGCTGGCGATGGCTCATGCAAAGAAATAAAATATAAGGAAATGGTGTTCTCCAGAGAACTGCATAAGCCTACTTGAAACCTATTTCAAGTACTTGCCATAAATATGAGTACCAGCTTGCTTGAACTTGATAATTTTCAATCAATTAAGGCCCCTATTAGGTACGACAACTCAACTTAAGTTGAGTGTGTAATTTGTAAATTTGTATTGTCTATTACACATTTGAGGTACATATGTGTCTATCGACTGACAAGTATGTATCTCAGAGATGTGTATGTATTTTTTGTGGTATTAGGTTTAACAATGCAACTATGTCTCGAGTGTAAAAACTGTCAAAAACTTACATCTGCTTTGAGCTAGTTGTATAGCGTCTTTAGAGGTGCCCAAGCCCTATGCACTTGGTGCACATTTGTTTTTGTAAAAGCACTTAGGCATAGGCTGTGTATTCTAATATACACACACAGCACTCCGCACTAAGCAATACAAAATACACAAACAAATTTGTCTTTTTTGTTTTTGATCTTTTTTCGTTGCTTATACCGAAGTGCAAGCAACAACACTTTCGTATGCTTTGTTGGTACATTTTGGTGACAGTGATCTTCTACGTAGATTTTGTTGTTGTCTAACATAGTATGCTTTCGTTTACGAAAGGTTGCAGGATTTTATATGTATTAGTGTTTGCACTTCCATAAGCCCCTTCCTTAGGCCCCTATTAGGTACGACAACTCAACTTAAGTTGACGTGAGTTAAGACACCTCAACTGAACTTTTTTGCCATATTACGCATAACATACATTTTCAGTTGAGCTGTGGTGTAAAATTGATGTTTCTATTGGAGCATGATTACACCGAAATTTTGACACTTTCGTTGAAATTAATCAGCTGTTCGCATTAATTTCAATTTTTGTGTATATGTATTTTGTTCACAAGTAATAAAGCAAGGAAATAATAGTATAGAGCAGGAGTGCCCAAAACTTTCTTATGGAAGTGCAAACACTAATACATATAAAATCCTGCAACCTTTCGTAAACGAAAGCATACTATGTTAGACAACAACAAAATCTACGTAGAAGATCACTGTCACCAAAATGTACCAACAAAGCATACGAAAGTGTTGTTGCTTGCACTTCGGTATAAGCAACGAAAAAAAATCATAAACAAAAAAGACAAATTTGTTTGTGTATTTTGTATTGCTTAGTGCGGAGTGCTGTGTGTGTATATTAGAATACACAGCCTATGCCTAAGTGCTTTTACAAAAACAAATGTGCACCAAGTGCATAGGGCTTGGGCACCTCTAAAGACGCTATACAACTAGCTCAAAGCAGATGTAAGTTTTTGACAGTTTTTACACTCGAGACATAGTTGCATTGTTAAACCTAATACCACAAAAAATACATACACATCTCTGAGATACATACTTGTCAGTCGATAGACACATATGTACCTCAAATGTGTAATAGACAATACAAATTTACAAATTACACACACAACTTAAGTTGAGTTGTCGTACCTAATAGGGGCCTTAGTCTTTTTAAATGAACAAAACATGGGTGCCAGAACGAAATGCAAGATCACACGTATAGGACAATACTTGTTAGATTTTTCCCACCGCCTGAACAAATATAACGAGTTTTGTATGGAGAATTTTATATGGGCGTAACAGATTTTCTGTTACGACTCGCGTTAAATAACAAGTTAGCTAACAGTTACTGTTCTAGCTGGGCCAAGTAAAGAAAAAACTTGTGTTCGCCCCAGCATCGAATTCGTAAAAAAAAAAAAAAAATTAGGTGGCTGATAGGGCTCAGCCATCTTGAATTTTAAAATTCTGACATCAGATTCGAAATCAGCGACCCCCTAAAACTGTGGGATAATGTTTAAAACTCTTAAAAAAGCATATTTTTAGGTGGCAGCCCTATAGGGTTCAAAATTTCATAATTTTGTAATTCTGACCACGGATTCGGATTCAGCGACCCCTTTTTACCTAGTGTTCGCCCCAGCATCGAATTCGTAAAAATAAAAAAAAATTAGGTGGCAGCCCTATCAGCCATCTTAAATTTTAAAATTCTGACATTGGATTCGAAATCAGCGACCCCCTAAAACTGTGGGATAATGTTTAAAACTCTTAAAAAAGCATATTTGTAGGTGGTAACCCTATAGGGTTAAAAATTTCATAATATTGAAATTCTGACAACGGATTCGGATTCAGCGACCCATTTATACCTAGTGTTCACCCCAGCATCGAATTCGTAAAAACAAAAAAAATTAGGTGGCAACCCTATCAGCCAAATTAAATTTAAAATTTTATAAAGACATCGGATTTGAAATCAGCTACCCCCTAAAACTGCTAATCACGAAATCTATAGAACCCTAAATATTCTTAATACGCTAAAGTTTTTCCAACACTTCATTGAATTATTTGGATACTTGAATTAATGTGGATACTTGAAATAATTGGATACTTGTGAGCTTACAAGTTTTTGCCGATCGTTTCAAGCTTTCCAACTTTCAGACACGACAAAGTAAAAGGGCTTACACATCGGCGAATCCATTCGTCGAACAATATGGCGGCGCGAACGTGTGTGAAAAAGCTAGCGTTCAAATTGAACGAACCTGTTCGTCACACAAGCCATTGATTTTTGTTGTTGTTAGTCATCATTTTCAGCAGCATCCCTTGTTCGACAGAGAAAATCAAACATTTTTGTAAACACGGCCAACCGTGTGACAAACTGTCGAACATCGCTTCTTAACAAGCGAACTTGTGTGAACATGGCCGCCGTGTGACGAACAGATTCGCCGATGTGTAAGCCCTTTAAGTCATAACAAGTCAAGTCAACGAAAAAGCAGGGATATGACTTGTATCTGTTTGTTATTTTTGTAAGCAGGCTAAAGCTTGGTTTTTCAAGTATGGATAAATTCAATTTTTCAAGTACTTGAAGTTGCTTGAACTTCAAGTAGGCTTGTGCAGTTCTCTGGTGTTCTCCTCACATACAGTGTGTGTGTACTGAGGCAAAAGTTTTTTGACAGTTCGATCTCTCGTGTCTAAAAAAAATTGGAGTCGAATTATAAATACCAATTATTTAATAAAAAGGGATTTTTATTGCTAAATTTTACAAAATTATTAACGTAAATAACATAAACAATTGACTAAAAATGCATTGAAAAGTGAAAAGTTGTGCACACAGCCATAAATTGAAGAACAAGGCAATATCCTTTCATAAGTAAATATACCGGCATCAGTATAATTTTATAAACAAAACAACTTTATTTAGTTTAAAGAAGTTGTAACAAGTGAAAGTTTTAGTATTTGCAATTGGAATTTTGCGAAAAAGTTAAAATTGGAGCCCGTTGTCTTGCACCGATTTAGTGTGATCGAACTGTCAAAATACAAATACCGCTTCAGAGGCGCATTCAATTTACACAATCGCACATATTTTTAGGGCGCTCTTGTTTTCAGTGATTCAATTTTAATGTTTCAGATTTCCATATATTGTTGTCCCGGGATTCATGTGCTGTATGTGCAAAAAACACATTTTGAGTATATCGAAGTTAAAGTTTGAAGCGATTTTTTTTTTTAAAGACTACGATAGGATTTCCTGAATGTCTCACCATAAGTTCGTATAAAAATGGTAATCCACAAAACATATTTCCTAATCCTTAATCTCACGCACAAAAGTACATTATCTAACGGTAAAAAATCCACTTTGCTCTATACGCCATTTCAAACTTATTTTTATGTGAACTCATACTCATAGAGCAAAGATGCATAAGGAAAAAATGAAACAGATTTAAAGGTTTTCGTCAACAGCAGTTTATTCATTTACAAATTCAAATTAATATTCATTGAAATATTCATTCATTTTTCTATGTGTTTGTTAACCAACACCAATGAGAAAAATACCTCACTTTTGAGGAATAACACCCAGCTAGACACCTAACTGTTAGATATGCCATATATATATATATATGGCATATACCTAACGCCTTGTACGTTAGGTTCATATAAAATTCTCCATACAAAGCACGTTAGGTTTGTTCTAGCGTTTTGAAAAATCTAACGCCTTTTGCCTATCCGTGTGATTTGGCATCTCTGTCTGCCTCATATGATTTCTTCATTAAAAAAAGCTTTAGCTGCTCTGTTCACACCAATTACAAATTCCGTAAAGAATTTAATAACAAGCTCAGCTGTTTACATAAGTACGCAGTTAGCGGCTCGCAAAACCTTTCCACCATGGTGTAGCGGCTAGCGCGCTGACCTTTAACGCAAACATGCGCGGGTTCAAACCCTTCACCAAATTAAGCCAAATTTTTTTCTTGTTGTTTTGTTTAGAAATGTTTTTTTTTTTCTATTTTTATTAATGGATAGATTTACAAAAGATAAATTTAAGTAAACATTTAAAGACAATAAAAAACAAAGCCCCTGAAACTAACTCTGTTATTATTTACTCAAGCAAGGAAAATTTTCTTTTCTTTAGAAAGAGGTATTTTTAAATTTGTCTATTTTTAATGAATTTTGATAATTAAACAGCACTTTGAAAATCTTTGGGTCTCATGCGATATTTGAACCGCGGTCCTCCGTCATATAAGTTCCATATGCTACCCCTTGCGCCACGGCCATCATCATATAAGCTGATTATTTTAGGATATTATTTATTGCGTGACTTACCCGGCGGCCACACGTGACAGTTTTGCCATGACAATAACAATACACTCACACTTTTTCACCAATACAAGCAAGCTCTGGCAATTGCCAATCTATTGCCAGGCAGTTGTCAGCATGACAATAGGCTGGCAATTACATTGGCAATAATTTGACGTTTGTATTGATATTGACGTAAATAATTGTGGTTGGTGTACAAAAAAAAGTGAAAATGTTGAGTTTTCATTCATCTTCAATTATGCCAAAAATTTAAGGCTAGAGATGGTTACAGCGACACAGAAAAATTATAAATATAATGAAATTACATTCATTGTCATGCTATTGCCATGCTTTTGTCAGGCCACCTACGTCACAATCGACAATTGCTTGGCTGCCGACAATGATTTGACCATAGAAATAAAATATAAGGAAGAAGTGGTGTTCTACTCACACATTCTATGCGTGTGTTGAAGAATTTTTCAAGCGAGATAGAGCATGATTTTTTGACATAAGCTCTGTTGCATGACCCTGGGTATCGTACCAGATGTGGCGCCCAGCTCCACTAGCTCATTGGTGTCAGGGAGGGTAATAAATTCGACCCAGCCACATCTGGTCGAGGGCGCACAATAACCGAAAAATCTAAATAAGATAAAATTGAAAACAATTGATGAGGAACAAGACGGATGTTATGTCTTGTAGCGCACCCGCCCTACCATGTGACCGACCACCATTTCCAGTCACCCAAAGAAATTTCGCAATGGCTTCGCTCACGACATTTTTAAGTACTTACCCTATATCAACCCTTCAGAGACCCCCCAGAACTTCTATTTAGCACGCCATTATTTTTTTTTATATCTGCATTATTTTATAAACGTATTTATGAACATATTCCATCTAATAAATAATACATGTTTGCGTGATTCATGCGCTTCAATAAAAATAAATAAGATAATTTAAGTAAAATTGCTTTAACTTTAACAAAACTTTTAAGGCCTATTAACCCGTTTCACCACAGAACAATTTCAAATCATTAGATTGATGCAACGAACTAAAACTTTAGTTGGTCCTAACTCGAGAGAGCTCTCTAAAGTGGGCGTACTAAAACCATTTCAAAAACCCTTTTATTATTCGCGCCCCTGTAGTGAATCAAGTTTAACACGTTTATCCTAAAATTTTATCTTAAGACTACTCTTAAATACTGATGACATTATTTTCTTACATTTATAATTCTTTTCTTTTGAAATCAATTTATTCATTTTTACATATATTAATTTCATTTATTATTTTATTTTTATATCTTTCCAGGTTTTGTTCTTATTCTCTTTTCAGGTTTTTCTGTATTTCTAATTTTCTTTATTCAGGTTTTCTGTATTTCTAATTTTCTTTTCAGGACTTTGTTTCTTTCACAATTTTCTTCTAATTTTCTTTGCAGGTTTAGTTTCACTTAGGGTTTTCTTTCATTTTCTTTACAGGATTTTGTTTCTTTTACAATTTTCTTCTAATTTTCTTTGTATGTTTAGTCTCCCTTATGATTTTCTTTTGGAGTAATTTTTACACAAATATATAAACAAAAAAAAATTATAAGTATTAATACCGCAAGGAAACTTGAATTCCAGGATAATTAACTGAGCCTTTAAGGTACTTCTAACCTATTTATCTTATTTTATATGGCTCTATAATGAAATTTTTCTTTATATTTTATGGAACTTATCTGTTTCCGGTTCCGAAAGGTTGTCCAGTCGGCTACAATTTCAGCAGTGATGCGCTGTACTCGCTTCTGGGCCGCGTATCTTTTTGTTCCTGGTTTTAATTCATGTTCCCTTGAGTGTTTAAATATGTGTTTTGGTATTCCTACTTCCTTTCTCTCAGATTTTAAATCTATTTTACAAGGTTTTCCTCCGCGATGTAAAAATTCTTTTGTTATAAAAAAAAACAAACACTTAGAACAAACACTGGAGTGCCGCCTCTATTTTAACTCAACTTTCATCACTGCCTCTAATTTATAACTATTAATAAATATTCATACCGCGCTTAACTTCAACGACTGGACAACTGAAAGCCTAGTTTCAGTTCGTTCTTTCGTGTGGTCAAAAAACTGTTTAATTTTTTTTTTTTGTATCCTCAAATGACAAACCATACACATGTATATTGGGATTATATACATTGGGGTCATTGCCTATATTAGATAGTGCAGGTCGCTCCCACCTACGCCATTTTCTTGGTATCCTATATTGACACTTATGTTATCTATATTGGGGTCATTGCCTATCTAAGCCAGTGCATGTCGCTCCCGCCTACGCAATTTTCTTGGCTCCGATCTGTCTAACTTCATTATGTCTCTCTCTTACCCTGGAGAATTGGAGTATTACTTTGGTGTACTGGCCAAACTTTCGTTTTACCCAATGTAATGCCCTAACTTGGACGATTTTCATCCATTGACTTGGCTTGAATACCAGGCACACAGAAAACATAGTTCTTATGTTATCCAGTTCATATACTCTCAACATAAACATATGCGTCAATCCTAGCCAGGACAAAAACCTTTTTAAAGAAAGACAAACTTAAAAGTTTAGTCGATCATGCAGTGATGTACTTTTAAGTTAATGCCTCTCAAACTGTTCTTATAAATGTCTTATCCAGGGTTGCCGCCTACTGACACCAGGTTTTTATTATATATAAAGGTATTGTGAGCACGCACGCAACAAAACTTTCGATTTGTTAGGCCTGCCGACGCAAAGCTAAAGGCTGGGTGCTCTGTTTACTGTTATGTGTGCCCTACGTAGGCTAACGCCCACGCCCTGAGAAACTGTCCCTCATGCTCTACCGACTGAGCTAGCCGGGCTTTATAACTGTGGTGTGTTCTGACCCTTAGTTAATTTTAACATTTTTGTCTGGCAGCACCGAAATTACGACTATTGCAATTTACTCATCTCTAACCGGAAGATAAGGTATCTCATCTCTAGCTGTCAGTGTATTTATTGTTTTTATTCACGTGGACAGGAATGCTGCTATTTAGTGTAAGTATTTCGGCATAGGTTTTATCATTGCTATATATGATTTTATTTGATTTTACAGGGATTTCGTGGTTTGAATGGTGTTGTACAATTAGGAAAGTGCTTTTTTTCCGATAAACAACTTGGAGATAACGATGACGGGAAGTAATTTGTATATGATGTAAAAAAAAAAAAAGGACAGGGTACTTTGTTTCAATTTCTTTCAGGTAACTTTGGACATTCTCTCAGGACATCTTGGGTGAACTTGCGTGTAACGGACGTCTAAGGTATGTATTACACCTTAAGTACCCTGGGTTGGTAACACGCAGCTGAGGTGCAGTGCTTGTGCGTTCTACGCTGATGCTGCTGCGGCACCTGATACAGTGAGACCACGAATTATTTTAATTAAATATTTTGTGTGGTTGCTTTGCCTAACCAATAGTGGTTAGTCTGACAAAAAAAAACTTCTCCCTCCGTGTACCATCCATATTTCAGAACTAGAGACACGTTTAGTATTTTGCAGTATTTTAACTACCATACTGTTTCGGACTAGTGCATACAGTTACACCGTTATGTGAGATAATTATTACAGTTTTAAAATTGTTCTTAATAGGGATTGTAAAAATATTGTTCGTTCCTTTGAGATAACTTAATGTTATCAATGTTATATATATATCTTCAGTGTTGAATATTGTTTTGGAAATAAAAGTTTCACTCTTTTCCAACCACTTTGATAATATCCTCAATCCAAAATATAGTAAGTTAACTTGTTTTTGAATTTAAGTTAATTGAAAATGACTAGACAAAAATAAAACTATAAATTTCCCATTCCCCAACCCCAATGAACAATAAATAACATTGATAGACTTCACATAATTTAAGTTGTATAAATATTGCACGTTTGGTATATACTAGTCCTTGATCCTATATTGCACATTTTACTGCTTGATGTCTTTAGCATGAAAAATTCCTAAAGATTTTCCATGCAGCGTTTCTAATTCATACATGTTCTTTCCAATATGTTGAACCACTCTACACTTGACAAATTTGGGACAAAATTTTGCATTTATATTTTTCTTAAAGTCGCTTTGGACAAAATTGCGTTTAAACACTTCCTGACCTGGCTTGAATTGGATCTCTCTGGCTCTTTTATTATATGATTGTGCTCCTTTATCGAATGCTTTATGTAAATTGTTTTTTATGGAATCTCTGATTAATTCAAATTTTTCTTTTCTTTCATAGGTTTCAATTTTAGTGTCTTCTAGAGCCCCAAGTTTTTTTGCCAACTTGTACTCAGTACCATGAGAAAACTTATTTTGTCCAAAGACCGCAAAATAGGGATTGACGCCAATGGCCGCATGAAAAGATGTTCTTAAAGCACCTTCGATTTCTGTCAGGTGAAGATCCCAATCTCGATGGTCATCTTTAAGATACGCTCGGATCGCAGCAAGAACAGATTGGTTCACGCGTTCCGAGGCGTTGGATTGTGGCGAATAATAGGCGGTTTTAAGATGTTTTATCCCATAATTTTCGATTAAACGCTGAAATTCATTGCAGGTGAACTGCTGCCCATTATCAGAGTGGATTATTTCTGGTGTGCCAAATGTATGAAAGACTTTTCGAACCAAGAAATTTACAACATTGCTGGCAGTTGCTGCTTTCATCGCTTTCAGGAAAACAAACTTCGTAAAGTGGTCAACCACTACGAACACATAAGCATTGCCTGTTTTTGACCTGGGATATTTTCCTAAGAAGTCAATATAGAGCTTCTGAAACGGTCTTAATGTAACTACTTCCGAATTCATATTTGGACGCATAACAAAATTAACGGATTTGGTTTCTTTGCAGGTTTTACAATCGCGGACATAATTCCTAACTTCTATCGTCATTCGTGGCCAATAGTACGACTTTTTAAGCCTATGGAGCGTCTTGGCTATGCCTCCATGCGAAGCATCAAGCGGTTCATGAGCTTTTACAATGAGTGTCGATGTAAGCGCTTCTGGAATCCACATCTTCCAACAGTTTTCGTTCAAATCATCGCATGTACCTTCGATTCGTTTAAAAACAACTCCATCAACAATTTTCAAATCAGGCAGTTTTTCATTATTCTTTTCAACCGTTTCAATGAGAGCTAGATATTCAGGTGAGTTGAATTCCGTTGTTTCAAAGTCAAAAAAGTCGACCTCTTCCACTGGAATAGCTTCAAATGTACGTGATAATGCATCTGCAACGACATTCTCAGATCCCTTGCGATATTCAATTTCAAAATTATATGCTTGTAACTGAAGAGACCATCGCGCGAGACGTCCGCTAAGATCTCTAAGTCCCATGAGCCACTTCAAGCTTGCGTGGTCGGTAATGATGGTGAAGGGCATTAGTTCAATATAAGGCCTAAAACGTTTTACTGCAAGCACGGCTGCTAAACACTCCTTTTCAGTTGTGCTGTAATTTTGCTGGGCACCGTTCAATTTTTGCGAGTAGAACGCTATAGGTCTATCGCCTTCTTCTTGACTTTGGAATAGTACCGCACCTACGCCAAACTGAGAAGCGTCACATTGGACATAAAATCTTTTTCTGAAATCTGGATGCGCAAGAACCGGAGCTGTCGTGAGCGCTTGCTTCAGCGCGTCGAATGCTTCTATCGCTTCCGACGTCATTTTAAACTTGTCGCCTTTTTTCAAAGTGTCGCTCAACGGAGCAGCAGTTGAAGCGAAGTCTTTAATAAAACGTCGGTACCACCCGGCAGTTCCTAAAAATTTGCGTACATCCCTAGGAGTTCGAGGCAACGGAATTTTCGCAATCGCAACTACCTTATCTGGGTCTGTTTTTAAAACTCCTCCGCCTATCACAAACCCCAAGTAACGCAATTCTTTAAAACAGAATTTTGATTTTTTTAGACCTATGGTCAAATTAGCTTGTCTTAAGCAATCAGCAACATCTGTTAAAAGTTTTATGTGAGTGTCAAAGTCGCGTGTAATTATCAATAGGTCATCGAGATAAGTGAATACATTGTCTTTGAGCCTTTGAGGAATTATTTTATCCATCAGTCTACAGAGTCGTTGTGCCGCGTTGCACAAACCAAACGGCATCACCACAAACTGATATAGGGGCCTACCTGGTATAGTAAACGCAGTATACTCTTTGCTTTTCTCATCCAGCGGTATTTGCCAGAAAGCGAATTTCAAATCGACGCTGCTTATGTATACTGTTTCGTCTATCCTACTAAGTATGCCCTCTATATTTTGGATGGGATATGCATCCTTTATTGTGCGCTCGTTCAGTTTACGTGCATCGAGGCACAAACGATTCTTTCCTGGTTTCCTGACTAAGGTTGTTCTGTGGCTCCAAGGACTTTCACTTGTCTCGATAACTCCTAGCTCTAACATATTATCCACTTCAGCGTATAATAGTTCTTGTACTGCCGGAGAAACTGGATAGTATCTATCCTTAACCGGCTCAGCGCCTTCAATGAGCTGGATGTTATGTTTTTCGATACTAGTGCGTCCTAAACCGTGTTCTTCGTATGTTTTGAATCTTTTCACTGTATTTTCAAGTATATGCTTTTGATCGTCTGATAGCTCATGTTGTACCGTTTTAATGGAATCCTCACCGATTTCATAATTTTTATCCTCTTGTATTACTTCTTCGATTTCTGCTACACCAAATATTTCTGGTGCGAGTTCAAACTTCCGCCAGAAATCTACTCCAAGATACATGGGCTGATCGAGGTTTGGACACAAATAAAACAGTATTTCAAATTCTTTTCCTTTATAAAATACTAACAGAAAAACTTTTCCCCGAACCCAATAGGTTCGGCCACCTGCCGTTTTCACCTGCGATTGATACCTAGATGGTTCAATGCCTATTTTACCTAGAAATTCGTGACAACCTCGTCCAAGCAAACTTACCGAAGCTCCCGTGTCCAATAGACCTTTAAGTTTTATGCCAGAAATCTCTATTTCGGCGTAAACTCGAGGATCTGTTGTCCAGGCGCTTTTAACAGATGCTGTGACTAAGTTGCGTGTTGATTTGCGTATCTTAAATTGTTCTCGTACCTTTTGGATTCGACGAGAAATTTTTTTAGTGCCTCCTAACTGGTTTGAGTCGAAAATACGGTTTCGAACTTCATTATAATTTCGCATTCTATCCTCAAAACTCATTTTGGTATCTTTAAATGGATTCCTATACTTATTATTTATTTTATTTTTATTTACTTCTTCTAAATTTTTTTTTAAAATTCTAATTTGTGTTACATTTTCAGATGCTTCGTTTGTGAGGCTCAAGTCTGTCATTGTTCCAGCGTCTCTGGTGCTACGGGCGTCTGGGTTGCTCGTGACTCGCCCGGATTGATCACGCCCTGCTTGGCATTTCCCGGATTGCAATTTGGGCAGTTAGGGGTTATTACCCGCGGAAGACCACATTTGAAGCAGAATATAGAGCGCGGAGCTGCGCACTCCATATAGGTGTGGCCTGGTTTATGGCAGTTCCAACATTCCAGTGCACGTGCTGGATAATGGTTGGGTCTTGGGTGCCCCAATTGCACCGCTTCTACTTTTACCGCTTTATATTCCTCACCGTCCGTCTCATCGTACTGTTCCGAATTTTCTTGATAAGTGAGCTCGCTCACTTGGTGATTTCTTTGCTGGTATCTGGGCTGTGCTGGAACTTGTTGTTGTTGGTACACGCGCGCATCTCGACGTGGAAAACTTGATTCCGCCTCATGACACTCGGCTCGCAATTGCTCTACATGATAAACGCTCATAGGATAGACGATCCTGGCTAAACTATCACGTAAGTTTCTTTTCAAGATTTTAACCATGTCGTACTCAGCTATGTTTATTTTCAGGCGTGAACGAATCTTCTGCATCGCGTGGAAATACGCGTCTATGGGCTCTCCCGACAGTTGCTTGCGTTCAACAAGTTCTCTCATGATTTCAAAGTCGCTACTGGTTGACTGGTACTGCCTTAGCAGCGCGAACTTAAGCGCCTTCCAGTTTTGTACTTCGTTTGTTTTTATGAACAGCCAAAACCACTCTCTGGCTTGACCGCTCACTAGCCGATGAAAATCTCGCATAATCTCTGGCCATGGTACTTCGTATCGCGATTGGAGGTATTCAATTCTAAAAATGAAATCCTCAATGGACAAAGAACCTCGGTTGCCATCGAAAACAATGTCCCACTTGTCAACACGTACCGTGTTCGCCATGTTAAAAGAATGGTTACCTACTTGATCTCGGTGTGATTGCTCACCTAGATTGCCTACTGGCTGTGGTGCCTGGGAAAAGAATGGTTCAGTTGATTCAGCCCGATATGGCTGCCTCTGATTATAACCGGAAGTTGTTTGTTCGCCGTAAACCTGTTTGGCCGATAAGTCCACAAAACCATAACTTTGTCTAAGTATATCACATCTTGCAAAATTTTGATTCTGCTGAAATTGTTGTTGGACTTGCTGTGCACCCTGAACACTAGTATTGACCTGCCGTTGTGATGGATGGAGCTTAGAATGTGTCGTGTTGTGGTTTTTATAATGATAGTTACTTCCTGTTTTTCTAAATTCATTTTCTAACTTTTTTTCTCTTTCAGATAGACCTAATAGAGCCATGGACTTAACTCCGCCCATCTGATCATCGGTTTGAGCATGATCTGAGTTATTTACACTAGCGCCCGATGAGCCTGGTGTTATCTTTGCAGCTTTTAATGGTTCTATAATGTTGTTGATTTCCTGCATTACCTCAACAAATCCTATCTTCAGGAGATCGCGCATCTGACTACATACCTCTTCTTTCAACGATGAGCGATTACTCTCGTGAGCTTGTGCGACCGCCAGGTTTATGGCTGCCTTCATCTCATTCGGTAAGCCACCCGACACGTCTGTAGTATTTTTGTAAGAGATACACGCATCTCTCAGATGCAACAAGTTATCGTCTGCCCTAGGTGGGGGTACAGTCGTATCAGGAGGAAACCCTGATTTCTGCCTGGTTTGGTTACATTCTTTTGCCTTTGGAAGGGCACATGTCGCACCTACATTTTGTTCATTATTTGTTTCCTTATCTGTGTCTTTTCTAAGCGAACCTAATAAACTTTCCCTAAAGGAGTCGGTGCTACTACGTCCTTGATTCGGCGAATGTTGTACAGCCATTTTCTGATACGTTTCAGAATTAAGACTTCTATTCAAGTCAAAATTTATGCCACGTTTCGCTGCTTGATTAAGTTTTGTCTTATCAGCGCTATCCATCAGAGATTTTACTTGGTTTTAAATAGAACCTACTTCTGTAACTTGTTTTTGTTTAATTATTTACAAAATACTCAAAAATATGGGGGGTCCTGAAATTGGGTTTCGATTTGGTGATGTACTTTTTATTTTGTATACTTGTAACGTCGTGATACGAAGCCATATTTTTATTTATTTTTTTTTTTTTTTTTTTTTTTCGCGCCTCTCAAATATTGCGAAATGTTTTCCATACTTTCTTCAAATTTTTCGGGATAATCCAATTAGTGGATCGATTATCATTTTCCATTATTTAAAAATTATTACAGTGCTTCGTGATCTACTGAATGCACACTGATCCGGCCACTGCTTTGGATTAGCAATAAGTACCATTTAAAATAAAGAATAAAATAAAGCATAAAAAGATGGATGTATCTTTCTATGGGAATCAAGAATGTGTATCTAGAGATTATTCTTTAATGTGCACTTCCAGCTATGATCGATACAATTGATGTGTTAACTTTTGTCAACCATCAAGCTATCGTCTACTATGACCGATACAATTGATGTGTTAACTTTTGTCAACCATCAAGCTATCGTCTATTTTAACGTCTGGATATAAATATTTGAGTTTTATTTTACCGAGAAACTGTTGACTTTCGAGATTCTATAAATTAACAAAATTTATGCTTACAAGTGGATGTCGTTATCTCAACACCTCGTAACTGATTCTAAATTCAACTTGTTACATTTCTGCTTCAACTACTAAAACGTAAATGATGTTTTGTTAATTTATTCAATTGGGCGCCATTATTGTTGCATGACCCTGGGTATCGTACCAGATGTGGCGCCCAGCTCCACTAGCTCATTGGTGTCAGGGAGGGTAATAAATTCGACCCAGCCACATCTGGTCGAGGGCGCACAATAACCGAAAAATCTAAATAAGATAAAATTGAAAACAATTGATGAGGAACAAGACGGATGTTATGTCTTGTAGCGCACCCGCCCTACCATGTGACCGACCACCATTTCCAGTCACCCAAAGAAATTTCGCAATGGCTTCGCTCACGACATTTTTAAGTACTTACCCTATATCAACCCTTCAGAGACCCCCCAGAACTTCTATTTAGCACGCCATTATTTTTTTTTATATCTGCATTATTTTATAAACGTATTTATGAACATATTCCATCTAATAAATAATACATGTTTGCGTGATTCATGCGCTTCAATAAAAATAAATAAGATAATTTAAGTAAAATTGCTTTAACTTTAACAAAACTTTTAAGGCCTATTAACCCGTTTCACCACAGAACAATTTCAAATCATTAGATTGATGCAACGAACTAAAACTTTAGTTGGTCCTAACTCGAGAGAGCTCTCTAAAGTGGGCGTACTAAAACCATTTCAAAAACCCTTTTATTATTCGCGCCCCTGTAGTGAATCAAGTTTAACACGTTTATCCTAAAATTTTATCTTAAGACTACTCTTAAATACTGATGACATTATTTTCTTACATTTATAATTCTTTTCTTTTGAAATCAATTTATTCATTTTTACATATATTAATTTCATTTATTATTTTATTTTTATATCTTTCCAGGTTTTGTTCTTATTCTCTTTTCAGGTTTTTCTGTATTTCTAATTTTCTTTATTCAGGTTTTCTGTATTTCTAATTTTCTTTTCAGGACTTTGTTTCTTTCACAATTTTCTTCTAATTTTCTTTGCAGGTTTAGTTTCACTTAGGGTTTTCTTTCATTTTCTTTACAGGATTTTGTTTCTTTTACAATTTTCTTCTAATTTTCTTTGTATGTTTAGTCTCCCTTATGATTTTCTTTTGGAGTAATTTTTACACAAATATATAAACAAAAAAAAATTATAAGTATTAATACCGCAAGGAAACTTGAATTCCAGGATAATTAACTGAGCCTTTAAGGTACTTCTAACCTATTTATCTTATTTTATATGGCTCTATAATGAAATTTTTCTTTATATTTTATGGAACTTATCTGTTTCCGGTTCCGAAAGGTTGTCCAGTCGGCTACAATTTCAGCAGTGATGCGCTGTACTCGCTTCTGGGCCGCGTATCTTTTTGTTCCTGGTTTTAATTCATGTTCCCTTGAGTGTTTAAATATGTGTTTTGGTATTCCTACTTCCTTTCTCTCAGATTTTAAATCTATTTTACAAGGTTTTCCTCCGCGATGTAAAAATTCTTTTGTTATAAAAAAAAACAAACACTTAGAACAAACACTGGAGTGCCGCCTCTATTTTAACTCAACTTTCATCACTGCCTCTAATTTATAACTATTAATAAATATTCATACCGCGCTTAACTTCAACGACTGGACAACTGAAAGCCTAGTTTCAGTTCGTTCTTTCGTGTGGTCAAAAAACTGTTTAATTTTTTTTTTTTGTATCCTCAAATGACAAACCATACACATGTATATTGGGATTATATACATTGGGGTCATTGCCTATATTAGATAGTGCAGGTCGCTCCCACCTACGCCATTTTCTTGGTATCCTATATTGACACTTATGTTATCTATATTGGGGTCATTGCCTATCTAAGCCACTGCATGTCGCTCCCGCCTACGCAATTTTCTTGGCTCCGATCTGTCTAACTTCATTATGTCTCTCTCTTACCCTGGAGAATTGGAGTATTACTTTGGTGTACTGGCCAAACTTTCGTTTTACCCAATGTAATGCCCTAACTTGGACGATTTTCATCCATTGACTTGGCTTGAATACCAGGCACACAGAAAACATAGTTCTTATGTTATCCAGTTCATATACTCTCAACATAAACATATGCGTCAATCCTAGCCAGGACAAAAACCTTTTTAAAGAAAGACAAACTTAAAAGTTTAGTCGATCATGCAGTGATGTACTTTTAAGTTAATGCCTCTCAAACTGTTCTTATAAATGTCTTATCCAGGGTTGCCGCCTACTGACACCAGGTTTTTATTATATATAAAGGTATTGTGAGCACGCACGCAACAGCTCTTGCACATCAAAACAAAGAAAATGAGTGGTGAAAAAACATTAAAATATTGAATAATTAGCGATTGTCATCGCTATAAATTGTTTTAAAATGAACATAAATAAAATAAAAAATTAAATAAGCATGCGTTGTGCCGTGAAAAGTTGTGAAAGTTCACAAAAAACACATAATAAGGAGGTTTAGTTTCACAGGTAATCTTGCTTTATAGCTTGGTTTCCCGCTATTTGTGTGCATGAGTCATGTGCAAGAGCTTCTGTCAAAACAAAAGTTCAGCTTCATGAGCGCATTTATTCCTTAGGGTGGCAAACATTAGGGCCCTAATTTTTTTTTTTGATTGAAGATAAGTTTTAATCAGGGACCGTAACTGTTATAAATTTCTTCAAAAAAGTCAATAAATAATGTTTATTTTTACCGATTTTTTTGTTTTGTTTTTTTTTTATTATTTACTTTTATTTATTCGGTCAAAAATACCAGTTAAAATATGTTTATTGTTCGGTTAAAAATAGAAGTTAATATGACTTATTTTTTCGGTCAAAAATTTATTTATGACAGTGATATCCTATATTAAATACTAGGTTACCCGGTACACAATTTTTGCACCCGAAAATATGCTAATGAGCCGAACGACTAGTCGTACCATATGCGCCGTATTTCACGGGACATGCCGTATTTTGCAAGATTTTTTTAAGTGTCCTGCCGGGAAAAAATTGTTCCCGTATTTTTGGCATTTTTTGTAAAATACCTATGATTTCAAATACAATAAAAATTAAATAATAAAAATACGTCTACGAACGTATTAAATACGAACACCATAAAGTTTTCGCCTTTATTTACGATATAACCTAATGCGGCCCTGTTTGAATGTTTATGTATTTGCATTAACTTCATTGTATTTGTAAAATACTTCATTTCTGTTCAACTTCACCACTTCCTTATCTCTTAGTTCTTTGGATTTGACAGATTATACGTATTCTCAATTGTCATGGCAATACTATCTCGTGTGGCCGCAGCGTTACACCTGCACCGCTTAAAGTTTTTTTCACACCCCCAGCTTGTTTGCTGCGTAAAAGAGCAAGCTATTTAAACACATAAAACTTTCCTTGTTTAACATGACAACAAAATGTAAGAGTGTGTTAGTGAACACCAAATTTTGTTTCATTGTGAAACGGGGAGGCGGGGAAAACATTGATAAAAACGGGGAAAATTAAAAATGAAATAGCGAGTTAAAAAATACATCGGTTATGAGAAAAAACAACTACAATTTTTTATTTTAATTACAGCCATTTTTTACAAATCTGAATGTGTCATATATGGATATAATAGAACTAGCTTTGAAGACTTTTGTTGATTGTTCCATGTGAAAGAAATACATTAATGTAGTCATAATAGTATTTTTGATGTAGACTCTAACGATTTCGATACTTTTTTAAGGAGCTATATAAAGGGCCACTCATAGATAGTAAAAATGAAAAATAAAACTTTAAGCTCAAAAATATTTTCACACGTTATTTCGGATCAATTCGAGTGGAATGATTTCGACCAAGAATATAGATCGTTAAGAAATATAAATTTTTCAAATATATCATCAGAAATTATCCAGGAATTCTGGAAAGAAGTTATATTTTTCATTGATTCAGATATTTAAAAAAAAAAAATAGTGTCGTTTATTTTTTGCTTTCCTTATAGCGGGGCAAGTGCTGAAAGTGCTTTTTCAGCTAATATTTTAAATAAAACAAAAATAAGGAACTTTCTTGACAATACCTCTCAATGCAGAACTCTCCGCAGTAAATCTTTAATGAAATGTAAAAATTGGCTTCAATTGAAATAAATTTAGAATTTTTAACTTTTTATAATTGAAATAATACACATACTCTTGTTTACTTGGTTTGATAATATGTATAACAATATGTATATTTAAAATAATTTCTTACAATTTTTTACAATCTCAAAAACGTAACGTTCGAGTCAAAATACAATATCGCTTAAAATTTTCATTTTTTATTTTTATTTATCTTATAGATACGTACGTTTTTCCTGTATTTATTTATTTTAGTATTGTATTGTATATATTTTAGTTTTAGTAAAGTGAATTAATGAACTTATTATTTCTTTAAATTACTATTTATTAAACAATTTAAAACCGGGGAAAAAACGGGGAAACTCGAAGTTAAAAACGGGGAAGAAAATTCATTTGTATGCAAAAATAAGGATTTTTTTTCGCTGAAACCTGGTAGCACTGCTCATGATACAATCATAAGGTAAGCTCATTTTAAGATGGCTGCTGTAGGAGCTAGTGTTTTTTTTTTTAGCTTTGAACCAAGGATTTCAGGTGGAATACCTATTCAGTCAAGTCTGCCTTGGTTCGAAATGGGGTGATAGATTAGTGGGAAGGAAAGGGCAATCAAGTGAAACATATGTAGGATGTTCTAAGCGTGGTGGAAAGCCAAAGAAACATGTGAATTTGAATCAGAGGCAAGTGTTATGCCTTTACCTCAGTCAATTCAAGTTATAAGGCAGTCCTCATCCACAAACTTCCCTACCATCAACTACATATTCAAGACGTAAATATTGATGAATTTTTAATTTCAGTTGATTAGAAATGAGGATTGAAAATTTAGAAAGGTTTAAAGGGAAGGACCATGGCCAGGCCGGGAATAGAACCCGGGACCTCTGGGGTAGCAGTCGAGCACGCTACCTACTCGACCACCGAGGCCGCCACTTGTTGCTTTTACCCCTTTTACATTGGTTTTTTTTTTAACCCAAAAAGTTGACGATATAACACAAGCGTACCGTTAATTCTTTCCCCCTTCTCAGCCAATTCGCCGCAATAAGCCTACAAACTCGAAAAATTGCTTTCAATAATTGAACAATGTAAAAGGGGTCTTTGTTCAGCAACTAAAGATGGATAATTAAGTTTTTTTTGTTACATACATAGTATGATTCACAAGAATATTAAACTACTTGTGAGAACCCTGCAAACATCAGAGATAACCCAGCCGGACACCTAACTGTTAGATATGCCATATATATGGCATATACCCAGCTAGACACCTAACTGTTAGATATGCCATATATATGGCATACACATAACGCCTTTGACGTTATATTCATATAAAATGCTCCATACAAATTACGTTATATTTGTTCTAGCGTCGTGCAAAATATAACGCCTTTTCGTCTATACGTGTGGTCTGGCATCTCTGTCTGCCACACATGTTTTTATCTATTAAAAAAGCTATAGATGTTCTGCTCACACTAATAATAAATTCCATAAGGAATTAAAAAACAAATTCAGCTGTTTAATATGGTCCGCAGTTAGCGTCCCGCAGAGCTCTTCGACTATAGTGTACTGGTTAGAGTTCTGGCTTTTAACGCGAACATGCGCGGGTTCATATCCTCCACAAATAAAACCAAATTTTGTTTTTCTTATAATTTTGTTTATAATTGTTTTTTTTTTTCTATTTTTATTATGGGTAAATTATAAATATTTGTATTTATAAAGTATAAATTAAAGAAAAAAATATTTAAAGAAAATAAAAAAACTAATTTCAAATATTGCAATAATTTTTTTAGATTATCAAAACTCCATACTTTTCTTTACAGAGAATATCGTTTTTATTTGTTTATTTTAATTCATCACCATTTTTAACTTATATATATTTAATTGATTTACAAAGTTTACCTGAAAGACTCTCAGTACCAGACGGAATTTGAACCGTGGCTTCTGGCATACGGGACACGCATTCTACCCTCGGCGCCACGGCCACCACATTTATGTTTATTTATTTTAGGATAAAACAGGCTTAAAGCTTTTGTTTGCTATTTTTTCATACCCTCAGCTTGTTTGCTGCGAAAAAGAGCAAGCTATGTAAACACATACAACTTTCATATAAAACTCTCCATACAAATTACGTTAGGTTTGTTCTAGCGTTGCGAAAAACCTAACGCCTTTTTGTCTATCCGTGCCCAGCTATACAGCTCTAACGTAGTTACAAACACAATGAAATAAAATTTGGTGTTCACTAATACCACTAAGCATACAATAGATAGAGAACTCAAACCATATAAAAATTTCAACCCAAAAAAAAATGTATGCAATGGCTCCCACACTCTCAATTATGCTACGATCGCCCAGCGGTAAAATGCATTCGAATTTTGCAACTGATCCGAATGTTTCCTATAATTGCCTTCACACAATTATTTTTATTTTGTCGAACATCTAATTGTTAAGCTGGATTCACTGATCACCTTCAGCATGTTTTTTGCGAAAGTTTTATTGCTCTCAACAAGAGAATGTGGCAATTTTGATTCACTGACATGTAAAACATTCTGCAAGTTTGTTGTTTTTTCATTGTCATTCAGTATTGCCAGATGCAATGTTCCTTTATTATAAAGACATAAAAAATAAAATATGCCTATTTCAACTTGACAAACTCCATTCTGGCAGTTCCGCTCAAAAACATTCAGCAAGAAAATTAAAATAAAGTTAATCAAGTTCAAGAGATGCAGCAAGTTTTTGTTACTCTCTCATTGAGTGTGGAAAAAAATAGAGCGCATAAGCTCCATATAAAAAAACTTGAAAAACATGCTGAAGGTGATCAGTGAATCCAGCTTTAGCGGTCATGTATGTGAGTCAGGATGAGCAAAGAATTCAAGCAAAGCATAAACTGAAGAGCACCCAGCTAGACAGCTCTAACGTAGTTACAAACACAATGAAACAAAATTTGGTGGTCACTAACACACTCTTACATTTTGATGTCATGTTAAACAAGTCACGCAAGAAAATAATAGCCTAAAATATAGAACTTTAATAATAGTGGCCGTGGCGCAGAGGGTAGAATATGCGTCTTATATGACCGAAGACCGAGGTTCAAATATCACTCGACAGAAAGTTTTACAATTGTGTTTAATTAATAAAATAATGTTCGAAAGTGAAAATGATTAAAAATAGACACATGTAATAATAACCTTCTTTCTAAAGAAAAGAAAGTTCTCCTTGCTACAGTAAAAAATAATAACATTATTTTTTGCTTTATTTTTTTAGTTTCTTTAAATGTTTTGCTTAAATTTATCTTTTGTACATACTACCCATTAATAAAAATAGAAAAACAACATTTCTTAACAAAATTACAAAAAAAAAAAAAATTGGCTTTATTTGGTCAAGGGTTTGAACCCGCGCGTGTTTGCCTTAAAGGCCAGCGCTCTAACCACTACACTATGGTGGGAGGTTTTTGGCGCACGCTAACTTCGTAGTTCAGTAAACAGCTGAGTTTGTTATTTAATTCTTTACGGAATTCGTAATAAGTGTGAGCAGAGCACCTATAGCTTTTTTTAATTGATAAAACATACGTGGCAGACAGGGATGCACGGTCACACGTATAGGAAAAAGGACCGATCGTACCCTCACTTACAATGTTTCCATGTAGGATCTATCTGTGTGACTATGACAAGCCTTTGTAAATGTAAATAGCATTTAGATACAGGATTTGGATGTATCCGACATACATTGTATGGGAGAGATGACATATCTTGTCATGGGTCATTTTACCACTGGGCGTTACTCGTGTTTTGGTGGCCACGATATTTTGTTATTGCGATCGTGAAGCTTTGGATTTTCGTCACTACATGAATTTTCTGTGGGACACACGCATGCGCTCTGTTGTTGTATGCATTGTTTTTTGCTTTTATTTTTTGTGCTTACAACAACAAAAAGTGAAGCAAGCTAAAAATAGAACAGCTGTTGCTCGCAACAACAAAATGTATGGCAGGCTATTGTGGTAGCTATGAGAACACGAAGGGATGATCGTTAAAATGCGAAGAGAGAACAAAGAATAAATGAGAATGTGGGAGCCATTGCATCGCCACGCATTTTATGGCAATTTGAGTCCTCTATCTATTGTATGCTTAGTGCTAATACACTTTTAAATTTTGATGTCATGCTAAGCAAGGAAAGTTGTATGTGCTTACATAGCTTGCTCCTTTACGCAGCAAACAAGCTGAGGATGTGAAAAAAGTAGCGAAAAAACTTTAAGCGATGCAAGTGTAAGTCACGCAATAAAATAATATCCTAAGTGATTAATTTAAAATATTACTATGTTTCCATGGCGAGTTAACTCGGGGTTAGGGTTTTCGTCGAGTTAAGAAAATGGCGTCGCTAACTCGATAGTGTTTCCATGCACAGCATCGAGTTGAGTCGAACTTGTCAATTTCATTTGCATTTTTGTTATTGTTTTACTAGCGAAATGGATACTAAATGGCAGCATTCACTTTGACAGATAGAACCCAGTTAAATCTTGCAAGTTTCGTGGAGTTTCGTGGATTTAACGAAACTCAACTCAACTCGCGTTTCCATAGCGAGTTAACCCCGAGTAAACCCCGAGTTAACTCGCCATGGAAACATAGTATATGATGTCCGTGGCGCGTTGGGTAGAATGCGCAGCTTATGTGGCAGAGACCGCGGTTCAAATACCGTCCGACACAGGAAGGTTTTCACTGAATTTAATTTAATAAGTTAAAATATATACATATATGTAAAATGTAAAATACACGAAAGAGAAATATATGGTTATTAAAAATGGCCAAATTCCTTTCTAAATAAACGCAAGTTTTCCTTGCTAGAGTAAAAAATAATAGCTAATATTTGAGGGATACTTTTTTTATTTTCTTTAAATGTTTTACCTAAATTTACCTTTTGTAAATACTACCCATTAAAAAAAATAACAAAAAATACTTCTAAACAAAATTATAAGAAAAAAAATTTGGTTTTATTTGGTGAAGGGTTTGAACTAGGCCTGTGCGAGTAGCTTCGAGTACGAGTCGAGTCGAGTAGTGCAACTCGACTCGATTTTCGATTCAAATAACTCGGTGTTTCGATTAACTCGAAATTACGAGTTACTCGAGAAATTATCGAGTAACTCGAGGTATTTTCGAGTAACTCGAGATATTTTCGAGTTATTCGTACAGTTTCGAGTATTTTTTTAATCAGTGGTTGTTTTTGTTTTTTATTCTATGTTCTCATCTTAACTCAAACAGGGTTACCCCTTTTCTAATAATACATAAATATTAGTGTGTAATGATAGGTTGGGTCAAAGAAACTATTTTTCCCTAAAATTCTATTTAGTCAAGAAGTCAAAAGAATAAGAGAGAGAGAAAGAGAAATACAACTACATTTGTGCATATGAATTTTCTCATAATTTTTTATTGCTGAACTGACCATTGAAATGAAGTTAAAAGCTACAAACTAAAGATTTTTATGTAAACATTAAATGCATGATACCGGTTGTGGTATAAGAGATGATTGTTTTTCATTCACAAATCACCAGCTGGAGAAAGAAGCCTTTCACTTTCGACTGATGTACACAGAATCGATAGACATCGTAATGTCATGAATGAAAGGTATGTCAATTTTGATTTTTCATTCAGTCACCGCAATATCGGTTATTCATGAGGATCAACCCGGGGCTAATTACTGTAAAGTACCAATTCCTGGCCAATGAGTGAAATCCTAAATATATTTGTAAGACAAAGAACAGTGCTTTAAATGAAGCATGGCAACTCTGTTCAGAAAGATTTGAGCGGATGTAACGTTATTCAATTCAATGAGTCGTTTTATAGTTAACTTCGCATCATACAGTGTGTCAAACATGCAGATACGAGATGATAAATTAAATACGTGTATAAAAAATAGAGCTTTTTTAATGAAAAGTTCATAATACTACGACGATTTCAACGTTAATACAATATAGAAAACTTGACCCAACATTTTAATGCATTTCATACATGTATATTGCTTCGAAACACTATGAAAGCTCATATAAAATATATATTATATATAAAAACCGAGAGTGTATGAACCGAGAATGCTGTCTAAATTTTATAAATTTTAGTTATTTATATTTATTTTTTTTTACATTGATTTAAATTTTATTTATTTTATTAGAACTACTAGAACGTACACACAATAAATATATGCGATTATTTTTAAAACCATTCCACTGTGATCAGCTATGAGTCAAAAATCATGAGTATTCTAAACATTCAAACCCAATAGGAAATGGAACATATTCCCAAAATATTGAAATCCATGCATTGGAACTCAAATAATATAATATTAGAACGCAAGCTACCATAACATAACAAAACATTTCTTTATTGTTATTATATTTGGTTTGATCCCCAAACCCGTGGCTGTGTTATTACCTCATTTTCTTTACATTTGGACAAAACAAGGCCTTTAACTAAAACATCGCTTCAGTATATCACAACAAGGGTATTCAGTAAAATTTGTTAAGTCCTGTTAAGTTGCTAAATTGTTAAAGTTAGCAGCTGTTGGCGTGAACGCACATGCTAAGATATTTTACAATCAAATGCCAAACTGATATGCCAAAATCAGCATTTGGTTAATAAATAAATAAATAAGTGATTAAAAAGCTTAATTTAATAGAAGTTTACTTTCTCGCCTCCTTATTTTCTTAACCAAAAAAGATTTATTTTGCAAAAATTGTTTGCTAATGTTACTTTGACAACTTTCAATGCAGTAAAAGATATGTTGTTTAAATTACTTGTGTAACCAGTACACAGAAACTAAAAATTAATACTTTTGATACATTTGATGAAATGTTTTAAATCTCTATCAACTCTTACAAAAGTTTTATTTTTTTATTAATAAAGTGCAGTTTTAGAGCTTGAAGCTGTAAATCAAAAATAATTTAGACCTTATTAGAAGTCATTTCCAAAACGATTCGTCACTTCACTCAAAAAGCTTGACGTATCCGATTTAAGAAATAATATCTACTAAGCAAAAATACGGTGCTGAGCTTGTTTACTTGCTAACAAGCAGCTAAGTCTTTTCCCATACAAAATTTTGACAAGACAATTTTGTTAAGTGCAGCAAATTAACAGGACCTAACAAATGTAGTGAATACCCTTAACATAATGCTGGTTCAGATATATGTTGAAAAATCCATGCTGTTTTATTTTCTACTGGGTGTTTCCACTGATGAGTGAAAGCACTCACATACATTCATATTTCTGATCACACCACATGCATATGTTTCCATGTCGATTGAGATCGGTGTTGTGACTGTAACGCTAAGAAATAAAATAAATATGTTAGGCAATATTATTTCTTTGTCCCTAAACCGGCAATATAACTTATTACTCAGCAGAAGTAATAACTTCCAGTAATGTTGTTACTTTTTGGCTAATTATTTAATTACGATTATATACAACATATACTTAATTGGTTTTTTTTCAACGTTTTTTTCTATATGTTAAAATTTAATTCAAGTGATAATAGTAAGCTGTTACTAATTACCTTTAATTTCGAAATAATATAACATTATTACAGTTAGGAGTCGGTAAAATGGTTTAAGTGATTTTAAATATTAATTTAAAAAAAAATATGTCACAACACTGATTGAGATCAACAGCATTAACGGGAACTAAAAAAAATCAAAATAATCGAAAACATTGAGTTACTCGAAAACCTCCGAGTTACTCGAGTACCATCGAGTTACTCGAATAATCGAGTTATTCGAGACGAGTTTCGATTCGAGTTACTCGACTCGAATCGTGCCGAGTTACTCGAAGATCGAACTACTCGCACAGGCCTACTAGGCCTGTGCGAGTAGCTTCGAGTACGAGTCGAGTCGAGTAGTGCAACTCGACCCGATTTTCGATTCAAATAACTCGGTGTTTCGATTAACTCGAAATTACGAGTTACTCGAGAAATTATCGAGTAACTCGAGGTATTTTCGAGTAACTCGAGATATTTTCGAGTTATTTGTACAGTTTCGAGTATTTTTTTAATCAGTGGTTGTTTTTGTTTTTTATTCTATGTTCTCATCTTAACTCAAACAGGGTTACCCCTTTTCTAATAATACATAAATATTAGTGTGTAATGATAGGTTGGGTCAAAGAAACTATTTTTCCCTAAAATTCTATTTAGTCAAGAAGTCAAAAGAATAAGAGAGAGAGAAAGAGAAATACAACTACATTTGTGCATATGAATTTTCTCATAATTTTTTATTGCTGAACTGACCATTGAAATGAAGTTAAAAGCTACAAACTAAAGATTTTTATGTAAACATTAAATGCATGATACCGGTTGTGGTATAAGAGATGATTGTTTTTCATTCACAAATCACCAGCTGGAGAAAGAAGCCTTTCACTTTCGACTGATGTACACAGAATCGATAGACATCGTAATGTCATGAATGAAAGGTATGTCAATTTTGATTTTTCATTCAGTCACCGCAATATCGGTTATTCATGAGGATCAACCCGGGGCTAATTACTGTAAAGTACCAATTCCTGGCCAATGAGTGAAATCCTAAATATATTTGTAAGACAAAGAACAGTGCTTTAAATGAAGCATGGCAACTCTGTTCAGAAAGATTTGAGCGGATGTAACGTTATTCAATTCAATGAGTCGTTTTATAGTTAACTTCGCATCATACAGTGTGTCAAACATGCAGATACGAGATGATAAATTAAATACGTGTATAAAAAATAGAGCTTTTTTAATGAAAAGTTCATAATACTACGACGATTTCAACGTTAATACAATATAGAAAACTTGACCCAACATTTTAATGCATTTCATACATGTATATTGCTTCGAAACACTATGAAAGCTCATATAAAAACGCTAACTGTGTAGTTAAGTAAACAGCTGAGTTTGTTATTAAATTCTTTACGGAATTTGTTGTTAGTGTGAGCAGAGCAGCTGTAGCTTTTTGCAATGTTTAAAACATATGTGGCAGACAGAGATGCCAGATCACACGGATAGACAAAAAGGCGTTAGGTTTTTCCCAACGCTAGAACAAACCTAACGTAATTTGTATGGAGAGTTTTATATGAGAGGTATATGCCATATATATGGCATATCTAACAGTTAGGTGTCCGGCTGGGTGTGATCTGGCATCTCTGTCTGCCACATATGTTTTAAACATTGCAAAAAGCTACAGCTGCTCTGCTCACACTAACAACAAATTCCGTAAAGAATTTAATAACAAACTCAGCTGTTTACTTAACTACACAGTTAGCGTTCCGCAAAACCTTTCCACCATAGTGTAGTGGTTAGAGCGCTGGCTTTTAACGCAAACAAACACGAGTTCAAAACCTTCACCAAATAAAACCAAATTTTTTTTTCTTATAATTTTGTTTAGAAGTATTTTTTGTTATTTTTTTTAATGGGTAGTATTTACAAAAGGTAAATTTAGGCAAAACATTTAAAGAAAATAAAAAAAATATCCCTCAAATATTAGCTATTATTTTTTACTCTAGCAAGGAAAACTTGCGTTTATTTAGAAAGGAATTTTGCCATTTTTAATAACCATATATTTCTCTTTCGTGTATTTTATATTTTACATATAAATATTTTAACTTATTTATTTAAATTCAGTGAAAACCTTCCTGTGTCGGACGGTATTTGAACCGCGGTCTCTGCCACATAACCGCGCATTCTACCCAACGCGCCACGGACATCATATTTTAAATTAATCACTTAGGATATTATTTTATTGCGTGACTTACACTTTCATCGCTTAAAGTTTTTTCGCTACTTTTTTCACATCCTCAGCTTGTTTGCTGCGTAAAGGAGCAAGCTATGCAAGCACATACAACTTTCCTTGTTTAGCATGACATCAAAATTTAAGAGTGTATTAGTGAACACCAAATTTTATTTCATTGTGTTTGTAACTACGTTAGAACCAAAGAACTAAAATATAAGGAAGTGATGTTATTGCACAAAAGTGTGGTATTTTTCTTATTCGTGATGGTTGACACAAATACATAAACATTCACAAAGGGCCGTATTCAGTTGCATCAAAGAAGAAGGCTCAATTTGTCTCTGATTCGAATAACATATCAAACAGGTGTTTAGAGTTATACAGTATTAATAAAATGTTTGATAATTAAAGACCTAATAAATTAAAAGAAAATTGTATTGTAATACAGAATTATTTTACTCAGGGCCGTATTCGGTAAGATCGTTAAAGGAGGTCCAAATGGTTTCTAATTGGAATCACATATACGATAGATTCTGAGTTAAATTTACTGATTTTGGAGCTAATTTAATTATATAATATAAAAATAATTAAATTATTATAAATCAAGGCTTTTTAAAAATATGATGATATAGGCCGTGTGCGAATTGATCTAAATTGACTGACTTTTCTAAATTATTGGAAGTTTGTCGGTAATGCAGTGCTTGTCTAAAATTGAGTAAATTTTCGAGTAGACTTTTCATGACTAAATTGAAAGTTACCATATTTTTGTGTCTGATCTTTTTGGGAAACTAAGTGGGAATTTCGAATTGAACAAAAGGGAAAAAAGCATCCAAATTGACGAATCAATTATAACAGGTTAATTTTTTTTTAATTAAAATTTTATATATTGCTTGTTTAACAATATTTTCCTTGTAGATTTCATCCGAATTAAGAAAACATTAGCTCTTAATTGCCACAAAAAAACCTACGTTATGCAGTCGATCATCTGGCAGCGTTGAGCTTTTATGTATTATTGCATGCTCGCCAATGTGAAGAAAAGAGATAGCAATAGGTGCTACAATAGGTTCTTAAATTTAGTTGTCAAATGTTATTTCGCACAGTTAGGTCAGCTTTTTTGCTAAATGTTTGCAGGGCTGAAAATTTCCATTGAATAGAAAAGTCATTTCCTAAATTTTAGTCTAATTCGCACACAGCCATAGTTTTGTTTTTATTATATTTCCACACCACCTATTTTTTCTTTTTTTTTTTGTTTTGATATTTCATTGGGTAATAATAACATAATAATATACTATAATATAATATAATTTGAGATCCAAAGTATGCGGAAATCTGAAAAAAATTAAAAATAACAATGTATATCTTAAACTTTGCTGAAGACAAAAGCGCCCCAAAAGTGTGTTAAAGAGTGAAAAAATAATGCGCCCCTGAAGCAGTGATTGCGTTTTGACAACTGTGGTCGCATCAAATTGGCGCGACTATTTTTTTTTTTTTACTGAGAAGACTTGTAAACAGCTGACGATCGCTCAGAAATTTCAAAAAAACACACTCTGTCTCGCTCACTCAATTTACGAAATTGGCCACAGTTCACGTACACTGTATGTGTAGACAACACCACTTCCTTATATTTTAGTTCTTTGGTTAGAGCTGTCTAGCTGGGAATGAGATGGGAAACTTAGTTTCTATTGTGAATTCTGTTGATTTTGACAGCTAAAAATGCTTCT
This sequence comes from Pherbina coryleti, assembly GCA_943735915.1. Lineage (NCBI taxonomy): Eukaryota > Metazoa > Arthropoda > Insecta > Diptera > Sciomyzidae > Pherbina > Pherbina coryleti. The sequence goes on along the minus strand of OX030952.1, from coordinate 75,831,569 downwards.
TCTCCAATTTTTTATGCAATCACGTATTGTATATGTGAGTTCACCTCATATTTGTCAAAAATATGTCCTACACCCAAAAAAGTCTTGCATATTTAAAAGAAAATTGTTTTTAGCTGAGCAAGAATATTGTTAATAATAGTCGATAAATAACTTTTGTTAATATAGAAATGTCAGTTTTGTCAATCTAATTTGTGGAGTTACTTCGATAATAGACAAAAATATTTTTGATAGAAAAAAAATTTAATATGAAATGAAAACAATTGGTCTATTTACAAGTGCTGTTGTTAACAGAAAAACATAATTCAATTTCTTTCAAGAACAGCTATATCTTTGTTTTAAAAACTCTGTTCTAATTTTTAAATGCATGAATTTGTTTGAACAAACGTTGTAAGCTAATTTTTCCCTATGTGTACACTGGTGGTTAAGCTGTCGAAAGTGAGATATTCACCAGCGCTCATGTCCATCCAGAGGGGTGAATTATCGAGAATCCATCGAGAGGGGTGAGTTCGTCATGAAATGTTACTAACACATTTATAATATTTGCATTAGTATTGACTGCATTTTAGCATACGGCTATCTCTTTTTTGCCGAAGTTTCCAATCTCTTTATCTCTGGCAAACATTTTCTGAGTGTCTCAAAAAAATGACTTAAAAAAAGAGTATTTCTTATGCGTGTTTTATGAGTACACAATAAAAACACTCATAAAAGAGTATTTGATATGATTGTAGGTGTGTTTGATATGTTTCTAAAATCATTGATCAGAAATAAGACTCTAAAAAAGTATTTTTTATGCGTGTTTATCGTACTCATACGATGAATGGCAAAATATGGAGATATTTTTATTTTTATTAATAATATTATTAAATAAATGGAAAAAATGGCACATACGATAATTCGCGCAAAAGGATTTTTTATTATTTATTTAAATAATGTTGTACAACAAGACGAAGTCTTTTATAGTACACCAGAGTGGCGAAAAGCATTTTTTGAGGTTTTATTAACATCATATCAATGTCAGAAATTAGTGTTTACAACGAGTTTTTAAGCCATTAAAGAGCTTTTAACATGAGTCTTATGATTCTTAAAATAATAACTTGTATGAAATCTGAAAGAGTCTTCATAGGAGTCTTTAAAGATTCCATTACATGATTCTTAAAAAGAGTATTAAATATGACTCTTAAGAGTCTAAATTTTAAGTCTTAAATAGGGCATAAAACAGGCATTATTATGAATCATATTTTGAGGCCCACAACCTACGAAAATGTACTCATAAAAGAGTACGTAAAAGAGAGACGATAAAAACTCATTTATATGAGTCTTAAAAGACTCTTTTAAGAGTCATAATGTTTGCTGGGAATGTTCAGTGAGGTAACAGTACTGTCCATAACCCGAAAAATTAACAAGTCTAAAAAAACTATTATTTCCCCAAAATTTACCACTTTTGGTCAAAAATTACCTTTTTTACCTCTGCCCAAAAAATGAGTCAAAAATTACCTCAATTAGGTAAATTTACCTCAATCTGTGTATGTACGGAAACAGACCTAATATGAGCCTACCTTGTAATTGTATCATGGCAATGGCTGCGTTACCAGTAACGACATCATCGAACGAACGCTCTTTTTCAACATTACGCTGGTTAAAAATTAAATACTTGCATTCTACTATGAGCGAAAATCGGCTGAACGGATTGGCTGCACTTAATATTCATCGGGACGTTGAAGTTCGTGTAGATGCAATATTGGGCGTTTTTTTTTCTGTATCCTGCAAGCTATTATAAAAAAAATCCATTTTGAGTAATGCGTTTAAAGATTGATATGCGCTCAAAAAGTGGTTGGGTTTGTATGTATGTATATAAATACGTTGAATTTTTTTCGACAATCTGACATTTTGAGAGATTACTCTTGAAGAATTTGGAACAATAACCGGTCAAAAATATGTATTTCATCAGAATTTTAATACAAACTTAATTCAGATATTGAGATTTTTAATAATATGCTTATACAAATCTAATTTTTGAAAAATTACATAATTTAGAGCATATTTTATATATTCACTAGATTATATTCATCAGCGAAAGAGTTATCAAATCATATACATATGTATGTAGGTTCGCTGTCTAGGGTTTAATAAAACACTCTGCTTTATTTTATAATGTTTATTGATTAATTTGATTAGGTTAAGTAAAAGTTTATAATATAATAAAATGTTGTTTTACATGTTTTACTATTAAATGTTTTAGGCTCGCACTCAACACGTCTTTTCGCGGTCACAGTTCACTCGACTCTGCCTGTTCCTTGTTTCTTGTTTTCTTTGTTCGTTTGTCGGCGTCTCTATGCGTAGTGTTTTTCTCCTTCTGATTATTATGTCTGTTTTATTGTCTTTGTCTTGTCAACAGTCAACTTGTCATAACCCAGGTCACCGTATTCGTTAGTCCGTCGACTCCAATCCCACATTCGGCCCTCCTGACGTTACATTCGACCCGAATGTAGGGTTCCATTTCTTCATATTCTCTGTTACGGTATTCGACCTCCTTGGCCCCTCAAAATCTCCCATCTTCTCTACAGAATAGCGTCCATGATTGTTTACTTCGGTTATTTTGTAGGGTCCTAAGAATTTTGGTTTTATCTTCAATCCTGTTCCAAATTGTGTACGTTTAATAGCAACGAGTTCATTCACAGAGAACTTCGGTCCAGACACACGGTTTTTATCGAATGTTTTCTTATTTTCTGCTTGTATCTTCAAGATGTTCTCACATGCTTCTTCACGTATCTGGTTTCGTTCTTCGTCCAATTCCTCCAAAGCGGCTTCCTCTAACAAATCTCTTATCTCGCTGCTAGCGTTGATGCGCATTTCCAGTCCAGTTAAAATTTTAAATGGTGCCACTTTTGTACTTCGAGGTGGCGTGGTGTTTAACGTTTGTTGTATACGATCTAAGTATTTGTACCAAAGTTGCGGTTTCTCAGCACATAATTTTGACAACAGTGGTATTACGATCCGGTTTATTCTCTCGACTTGCCCGTTCCCTCTTGGAACACCGGTTGCGATAAGTAGATGTTGTATATTCTCTGCCTTGCAATACTCCTCAAAAGCAAGGGACGTAAATGCTGTTCCTCTATCCGAAATTATCCTCTGTGGACTTCCAAAAGTCGCTGATTGCTTTTCAAGTCTCTCTATCACCTCACTTGAACCTGTACTCTTCGTTGGATAGAGCCAAACGAATTTCGAGAACGCATCGACAACAACAAGTATGTGATTGTAGCGCTTACTTGTTTGTTCTAACGGACCTACGTGGTCAATATGGAATGTTGATAATGGTCTATCTTCTTTTGGGATTGGATTTAAGAATCCTTCTTTTTTACCGGATTTTGCTTCGACTATTAGACATTCCACACAGCTCTTTACAATACTATGAACTTTGGGTGTTACGTTCGGAATATAAAAGGTTTTTTCGATAAGGTCCTGTGTTTTCTTTATAGCAAAATGGCCTTGACGGTGAGCCATTTTTATTATCTCCTGTTCCATGACCGATGGTACAACTAGAAGCTCTTTCACTGGATCCTTGTAAAGAATATCGAATTTCAAATAGTAATCCTCATAACTATCGTTTTTCAAAACTTTTCTCACGGCCTTGATCCATACGTCTTGCAATTGTGCCTCCCTGATCCTATGTTTTAAGGAGTCCTCCATCATCAGACACGAAACTCTACTCCACCGATTCCCATAAAACTTCTTTTAGTTGGCTTTAACTCGATTTCATCAAGCATCATCAAAATGTCGTATCTTATCGCGCTAATATCGCTGCCAGTATCCAACAATGCTGATACGTTTACTCCTTTTAAATCGAAATCCTTAAACACCCGATTACTTGATGGCAAAAGGGGTTTGTCGTTGCTGTCTTCTCTAGATGATGTCAATGTGTTAACGTTAGCACGCTCTTCTTTATAGGTATTTTTGTTGGTTACTTCTCGGCACTCTGCGGCTCGGTGCCCTAGCTTCTGGCACTTAAAACAAGTTATGCTGCTTGATTTACATGCCCTGGCTAAATGACCCTTGTTTCCACATTTGAAACACTTTAACTCTTGACGATCTTGCTGATTACTCTGGTTTTGTTTAGTTAAACTCGGTTGCTGACTATTTTGATTTGGTTTCGTAAAATTCTGTGGCTGGCCAACTCGTGAGTATGAGGACTGCTGAGTGACTCCACGAACTTTCTCGTACACGCTGATTTGTTGCTTCAGCTCCTTTACTGTTCTCGCCTGGTATAAAATGCTTTTATTGAACTTTGAATCAGGCACACCTTCGATAAAATATTCGATAAGACTCGCCTCATCTAATTCTATGGAACTCCCAATGTCCATTAAGCTATAAAGATATTCTTTGTAGCTCTCTTGTGGTCGCTTGCGTCTATTACGCAATTGCTTGTGTACTTCAATTGATGAAAGTGTTTCTCCAAATTCTTCTCTTAAAGCTGACTTTAAACTTTTCCAGTCGCATATGGCTGACTGGCTTCTCACAAAAATCTTGGCTGCTCCTTTGAGTAGCTGCTTGGCATAGATGAATTTCTGAAGCTCACTCCAGCGGACGGTCAATGCATTGTCCTCAAATTCTTCTATCCATCTATCCACACTTGGAAATCCAGATCCAGTAAACGACGACAGGGAATCCTCTATATCCCTCAACGTGAACGTAGAACGTGCAAAACCAGCTGCTTGCCCAACGTTAGACTCAACATCACCATTTTCAGACTCTTCTGATTCATCGCCTCTAGTCAGGCCGAAGTGTTCAAGGAGTCTGTCCTGTAAAACAATTTTACGTCCAGATGTCCCTAAACCCAACCCTTCTAATTTGTCTTTCAGTCCGTCCACGTTAAGTGCAAGAATGCTGTTTACATCCATTTCAAGGTATTTTATTAAAAAGGTAAAATTTAGATATTATTCAATTAGATAAAAATTAAATCAATCAAATCAATTAAATTTAAATAAAGGCAATAAGAATGTCTTAAATAACTTAAATATACTTGTAAATATTCTCTTATTTACGAATAAATTGTTTATTTTGTTACTTCAATTAAAATAATATAAGCAGCTGCAAAAGTAAACCAAACTGACATTTAATATGAAAACTTTCTATTTAGTATTTTCTGCAATGCTTCACGTTAAAAAAAAATAAGTTTGACGTTTGCCAAAACCAATGATCGCTCTTTTACTTTACTTTTTTTTTTTTTTTTTACTTAAAAATTCCAATTAAATTTATTTTCTTTCGCTCTCTTTTTATTCTTCAAAACTTAAATGAAATTATTCTATTAAAATTCAATTTTAATCTTTAAAAAAACAAACAAAATCTACTTTAAAATTAAGCTGCTTTGCTTTGTTATTAAAAATAATTTTTTGCAAGTTTATCTCACTCTGTATAATACAATGTTCATAAATTTATTTCTTGCTGCCAGTCGCTGTGCTGCAACTCGTTGCTTTCTTTGTTGATGTTCACTTCGCTTTGTTGTTGCGCTTGCTATTTTGTTATCAACAATGACGAAACTCTGCGCACTCTATGCTTAACGACTGCTGCAATAACTTGGCGCACTCTCTATGGCTGCCAAAATGTAAAAAAACTCTACGCACGCTCTGTGCTTCTCGATGCTGCAAAGCTTGACGCACTCTCTATGGCTGTTAAACTTTGATGAAACTTGGCGCACTCTCTGTGGCTACCAACTCTAAACTCTGCGCACACTCTGTGCTTCTCGATGCTGCAAAGCTTGACGCACTCTCTATGGCTGTTAAACTTTGATGAAACTTGGCGCACTCTCTGTGCTTCTCGACGCTGCAAAGCTTGACGCACTCTCTATGGCTATCAGAACTTTGAAGTAACTCTACACACTCTCTGTGCAATAACTGGCGCACTCTCTATGGCTGCCAAACTTTAAAAACTATACGCACACTGTGCTATGTTTCCCCTCATTGTCTTATTGCTGCAGGCTGTTGAAGCTTGAATGCTGTCAATGCTGCTGAACTCGACGCACTCTCCTTGCTTGCATTCCCCTCTTTGAGTTGAACTGTGAACCATGGTGTAATTAACAAGGTGATCGTGAATTTTTAGCTTATCTCAAAAAAATTTTACCCTCTCTTGTCAAAAACAGCTGTTCGTAAATTCCAAGCAAAAGTTGCAAACAATCTATTACAATTTTTTATTGAGTGCAAGCGATTTGACACTTTTCCGCAGCTTGTCTCTTTTTTTCTTACTTTCTCAACATTTTTTGACAACCGTAGGGAAATTAGTAAACGTCACGATCACCTTGTTAATTACACCATGCTGTGAACTGCTCGGCTGTTGAAGTTTGGATTTTATCAACGCTTTGTCTCTCTACTTTCTATTTGGTGCTCATGTTGATTGTTGCCAACGAAAAGATTGAAACTTCCAGAACTTCTGACGTTTTCTGCAACTTGATGACGCTGTCGCTTTGTAGTTGTGCTGTACTTTTCAAAAGATTTTTGCAAATTACAACTCGTGCAAATTTCTGCGTGCTTTAAATGTTTTATGGTTCACAATTAACACTTTTGATTTTTGCTTTTGCTGAGTGTTTAAGCAATTTATTGTATTTGTTTTTTATGCTTTTTGCACACTTTTACTTTATTATATTCACTTAATTTTATTCACTGCACACCGGGCACATTCCGGATGAGTCCCCAAAATGTAGAGTCGTGGTCTAGGGTTTATTAAAACACTCTGCTTTATTTTATAATGTTTATTGATTAATTTGATTAGGTTAAGTAAAAGTTTATAATATAATAAAATGTTGTTTTACATGTTTTACTATTAAATGTTTTAGGCTCGCACTCAACACGTCTTTTCGCGGTCACAGTTCACTCGACTCTGCCTGTTCCTTGTTTCTTGTTTTCTTTGTTCGTTTGTCGGCATGGTATAATAATATAAGGTAGTATTGACAGTTGCTTGGGCAACGACCATTTGTCAAAAAAAATGTCTAGAAAGAGAGCGTTCAATTATTTCTTATGTTTTCGCCATTGTTTATGTTTCAGCGCTTGCAAATAACCAAACATTTTCTTACAAAATATTGCCTATTTTATTTAATCAATAGTGAATTATTATTACTACAACGAAGATAACTTGTGAACTTTGTGTTATTAAGTGCAAACATAAGAAAAAATGTTGAAAACGTTCAAATGTAGCAACCTCAGCAGCTGCAGATGCATATGGACGAAATTAAAGAAGTTTCCAATTATTATTAAAACACCACGGCTGGAAAACGTTAAACACATATCAAACATAATTTTTTCACAACTTTCATTATTATAATTGTGTATTTAACGCACATATTTTGCGGAATTTATTTATTTTTACATTCGTTTAATTCTTGTTGCACGAACAACTGTTTTTGACAGATGGTCGTTGCCTTGTTGCTGAGAAAATCTATACTTGTCAATGCTACCTGTATAATTATATCATGGTTTGTCGGCGTCTCTATGCGTAGTGTTTTTCTCCTTCTGATTATTATGTCTGTTTTATTGTCTTTGTCTTGTCAACAGTCAACTTGTCATAACCCAGGTCACCGTATTCGTTAGTCCGTCGACTCCAATCCCACATGTATATGAAAAAAACATGCTTCGTAACATTTTACGAATTTTATCCTTACCTACATTCTTTTATATTGTTCCGTTGTTTGCATAAATACAGACCCTCTGCAATTAATATTAGCGTGAATATTAACAGAGATGTAAGTTTTTTCCTTTTTCAGAAATAAAACAAAAATCTAGACAGACGCACCTTGGACCATTAACAGATCGAATAAAACTTTATAAAATGGCTAACGCCTTTTCCTACCGAGATTCAACTCTATTTATTGAATGCAAGAAGTTTGGTTATGATTAACTATAAAGCAAGTCTTATTAAAGGTATCGCCACACAGAATGCTTCTTCAATTTTAGAATCTTATAAATTCTGGAGGAGATGCACAACGACTATAGACAATTAAGTTATCTTTATTTAATAATCGTACCAGCATATGCATAGGCGTTTCAAAGGAAACATTTATTTACATTATTCATTCATATCAAAGCGGAAGAGGTTATCATAGTTTAACCTGCAGCCGATTTTTTGCTCTAAGCAAATCTGATAAAATTAAAGATTGGTTTATTATACACTTTGAGCTACACTTAAGGCAAGTTGTATGAATAAAATCAAATTTATATAGTATATAAATTTGTATCCCTTCTAACTTATGTTCATATTGGTATATTGAATGTAAACTTTATTCCGCATTAACAAGCTTTGTGAAAGAATTTTCAGTGATCAATTGCAAAAGTGCTCCAGACTTTGGTCGGTCAATAGATTTGGTCCATTTAAGGAATAATCTAACGAAAAAATATATTTGTAAAAACAATTACTAGAACAAATTCAATTAACACTTACTCAGCAACTTCAGTGAGCGATGTCCATGTCGTAAAATCAGCCTTAGGCATCCATTTACGATTCATTGGAGTGTCTAGAGTAACCGGTAGAATAGAAACAACAAGAGAACCTTCTGGAAGTCCGGAGTCTTTTTCTGCAAGGGATCGAGTTAGCTGGTGGACGGCAGCTTTGGCCATGCCGTAACCAATCATGCCAGGGGTGCCTTTAAGAGCAGGTTTAGCACCTGTTAGAGCTAAAACCCCTCCATCCTTAAGATGATTTGCAGCAACAGCTGCAGATATTGTTGAAGTCCAGACACTTTGTCGCCACATCATGTCAGAGTTTTTAGCCAAGTCTTTTTTCGCGTTGCCACCGGCCCAGCCGCCAGCAACACATATAACAGCATCCAGTTTCTCACCTTGAAGTGCTTCGCTTACTTTTGCAATGACCTCTGATTCCTGGTCCATCCAAGATCCATCGCGTGGTACAACAATGCTAACATCAGCATTTTCATTTTCACTTAGGTCTATGCTACCAACCCACTTTGAAAAATAGAAAAGAGAAAAAAATTAATAGCAACAGGTGAAAGTCATACCATTGTTTCTTGGCAAGTACTCACATAATTATTTGCCTTGAAATGTGAAACACATGCTGCTCCCAAGGCTCCTTTGCCACCATAGACAAGCACGCGACCGACAGACATAATTAGCGTTTTTGTTGCAGAAGAAGCCAGCTTAACCGAACACGATGAAATTCAAGCAACGACTAAATAAACTTATTGTGAGTCGCTTATTATTGCCTCCACTTTAAACTTGATTAAAATACAAGTTTTGCAGTGATTCAACCGTCGGCAGATAATGCTGAGACTGTGATGGTAATCCACAATATTCCAAGTCAATCAGTATTTTTAAAACGAAAGTGAATGACTCTGTAATGTGTTAAAAATAATTCGAATTATTCTCTACACATATAAAAAGTTTCATACTATTCAATAACCTTGATTGAGAATTTTAAAAACTTTTAAGATACCTTAATGCTTAGAAAATGGTTCAGTAATTCAAACATGAATATTAAACTATAAGATGTTCAAAGCATTAGTCATCGCGATGCGTTGCTGGCTTCAGTGGTTTGATCCCAAAAAAGCAAAGGAGATACATAATTTTCTCGAGGACATTTGATGAAACATAAGGATATTGATATTAGCAAATAAGAAATTAGTTTCTTTGCAAAAAAAAAAAAAACAACTTAAATAATGAAAACTTTTTATATCATGCATTCTTTTTTGCGTAATTTTATTTATGAAAATTACTAACTTTTTATTAAATTAATAAATTCAATTTTTGTTTAATTTTATTTGGGCATTTGTTTAATGAACTCCGGTTTTTTGTAAAGATTCAATTACCGGTTTGCTGTTTTTGTCAGTTTATTTAACACAACTTTAAATTTTTTTATAAGAAATTGGTGTTGAAAAATAATTTATTCTTTATTAATGTTACACTTAAAAAGTCCGCAAAAGTTTTTTGCCCTAACCTGTTATTTTTGTATGGAATTCGTAACCTTCAACTTTGTAAATATATATTTCGTACAGCTGATTCGAAAAAGTGTGTTCAGTTAATGGACAGTGTAGAGACCATAGAAATAAAAAATATCTTATTTCTATGTTTGGCAGAGACCGAGAAAAAGTTCGATTATTAATGTTAAAATAATCGATTTAAGTTATGCAGCAGTGTTGCTCAGACCGTACTGTCTGAAATTTACTGTCGTAAATTTTTTTTTCGTAAATCGGCCACGCTACAGACTGTCTTTCTGCATAATATGTTTTATTTTTGCATAAAACCGTTATTTTCTCTTAAAAAAACGTTATAAAGATGAAATAAAGATATAATTAATTGAAAGCTGAAATATTAACCTTTTGTTTGGTATACAACATGTTATACTTTTTCTTTTCTTTTGACCGATTTTCGCTGTTATGTTATATTTTAGGTTGATCAGTACAATCATATAGCATAGGAAAATGTTTCATAATTGAGCTGAATATATTTGATTTGCTTTATAAATTGTGCATTTATACTATAAATGGTACAAGAAATATCTTCATAAAATTTTCGATGTAGTTTGAGTTATTGAATAATTTTTTTTTAGTGGTTCTGCCTTTTTTTAGTGGTTTTGTACATTATATTACTTTTCCTGTAAAAGGAGCATGATAGACTTTAATCAAAGGTTGTTTGTTGTATTCTGAAGTACATATTGATATTTTTCCTAACTTTTTTTTTTGAGTTATTGAATAATTTTTTTAGTGGTTCTGCCTTTACAAAATGTACTTTTTCTGTGAAAGGAGCCAGATAGACTTTTATCAAGGGTTGTTTGTTGTATTCTGAAGTACATATTGATATCTTTACTATTTTTTTTAAAAAAAGTGGGTCTGCCTTTTACAAATTGCACAATTTTTTTTTTTTTTTTTTTGTGAAATAAAATGGGAATCCGTATCTATGGGAATCTATATCTATATCTATATCTATTTAAAAATAACACGATGCGAATCATAATTAATATGATTCGAATATTCCTTTTTATTTTACATAGGTGTGCGATGTGCTTTCGATTCTTCTGTGCTTCGTGATGAAGATAAAAGTTGTTGATGTTTATCAACAGTACATCAAAATTGTACGTTTAAAAAGCAAAATAAAAACCGTATGATTGTTCTGTTTAATCTAGTAACAATATAAAAATGAGAATAATGGTAGAAATAGGGGAACAAGTATAACATATTATATACCAAACGAAAGGTGAATGTTTCAGCTATTACCGTATGTTATGTTCTACTTACTTTTATTACGTACTTTTTGAAGAAAACAACGGTTTTATGAAAAAAAATATATATCATGCCGAAAAAACCATCTGTAGTGTAATAAGATTAAGTACCAAATTTTTGTTCTATAAATTATTTTGAAGATATTTAAGTTTTTTATCGAATGATACCCAAATTATCCTGATCGGTTAAATATTAGCATAGATATAGTCGAATTTACATTAAGGCCGTGTGCGAATTGATCTAAATTGACTGACTTTTCTAAATTATTGGAAGTTTGTCGGTAATGCAGTGCTTGTCTAAAATTTAGTAAATTTTCGAGTAGACTTTTCATGACTAAATTGAAAGTTACCATATTTTTGTGTCTGATCTTTTTGGGAAACTAAGTGGGAATTTCGAATTGAACAAAAGGGAAAAAAGCATCCAAATTGACGAATCAATTATAACAGGTTAATTTTTTTTTTAATTAAAATTTTATATATTGCTTGTTTAACAATATTTTCTTTGTAGATTTCATCCGAATTAAGAAAACATTAGCTCTTAATTGCCACAAAAAACCTACGTTATGCAGTCGATCATCTGGCAGCGTTGAGCTTTTATGTATTATTGCATGCTCGCCAATGTGAAGAAAAGAGATAGCAATAGGTGCTACAATAGGTTCTTAAATTTAGTTGTGAATGTTATTTCGCACAGTTAGGTCAGCTTTTTTGCTAAATGTTTGCAGGGCTGAAAATTTCCATTGAATAGAAAAGTCATTTCCTAAATTTTAGTCTAATTCGCACACAGCCTAAGACTTCTTTTAGTAAAATTTTTTTAAAAATCGATAACTCGATAACTAATCGATATATCGATAAATCCTTCCGTGAATCTTATTTTCTCAATGAGCTCTTTAAAACTGCATATTTAGATCTCGGGGCCATGGAAATCGTAATCGTGCCAAACAATTTATCAAAAATAGATTCCCGTCGGTGCAATGTTTGCAAATTGTTGAGTTTGTTGATCCACAATTTCATTTGAACATTTTGTTCAGGGATGAAACTCACTTTTGGTTAAATGGGTACGTGAATAAATAACATTGCAGTATAATCCACAAGCCTTTGTTGAGACTCAATTATATCCAGAGAAACTCATCGTTTGGTGCACTCTATGGGCCGCTTGAAATTTTTAAAAATTATGTTGAGAAAGTTATAGTCAAAGGTGAGTAGTACAGAGCGGTACATTACAGGCTTACTTTTTCGAGCCTCAACTGGAAGTCATTAAAATTTCAGGCATTAAAATTTCAGGCATTAAATTGACACCACATTCCACACAGCGTGCGATACAATTAATTTACTGGAAAAAACATTTGACGAACGATTGATTTTACGAAATAGACCTTCGAACTGGCCACCTTGTTCGTGCAACTTAACGCATTCTAATGGCGTTGTCTTTCCACATATTTTAAAGAAATTTTTCTGTTAAATGAAAATACTTTGGTGGCGTCCGTGGCTTAGTTGGTTAAAGTGCGTGGCCGCTATGTCAACGAACCTGGAGACCCATTTTGGAGACCCAAATTATTTGAATTAAATAATTTTTCTGTACGGCCACCACCTCTCTGCAGACAATGGCAAACCTCAGAGAGTAATAAAAATGCCATGTAAAGCTTCTTGAGAATAAGAACATTTCGTTCATCGCCGTTCGGAGTCGACGTTAAGCCTGTAGGTCCATTTCTACAAACTTAATAATACGCACAACACAATTGATCCTAAGAAGCTAGGTCAAAGTCCTTTCAAGGGCTGAAATGGCCAGTTATTTATTTTTTTTTTTAAATGAAAATACTATTATTTTTTTATCTTTTGATTATTTTGTATGACAGAAATAGTTCTTGCATGGTAATATTTTTTTTGTGTTTTTTTTTGTGTGATAGTTTGTGAAAATGGTATAATAATAATAGTAATCTGGCCATTTCAGTCCTTGAAAGGACTTTGACAGAACTTCTTATGATCAAATTGTGTTGTGCGTGTTATTAAATGTTTGTACAGAATTGGTCGAGAACTGGACCTACTCGTTTATGCCGACTCCAAACGGCCAGTGATGCCAACCACACGGAAATTACGGGTTTCTACGGATTTTTAAGCCTTGCACAGATAAACGGACAACAGCGGCAAAATAAGGTAAGTCTACGGATTTTTAAGAATATCACACAGAATTTTCGTAGATTTTTCGCGAAATTTCATGTTAAAATTAAGTTGAATGGTAAAAAAATATATTCAACACTCAAAAATACGTTTACTTAATTTGTTAAAACTTTGCGCATATCAACACTTGCAACTAATAAAAATGTGCAGCCCTGAAAGTTGCACACGTAAGCAATATCACCGAGCGTTTCCACCGCCCGACGATTTGTTCGCGATGATTTCTTCGTTCGGTCCAACTGTTTCCACCGCACGAACACAAGTTGCGAACATTGGTAAGTCGCCATCTTGTTCGTTCGTGCAGTGGAAACACTTAAATTCAATGCTTGCGAGCATCAGCGTTGATCAATATTTGTTTATGCAAACGTACTAAATTTGATTAATTTTTACTACTTTTATGCCTTTTAATTTAGGTTTTGTGTAGGTATTTATGTAAAGAATTTATTATATAAAGAATATTATATAAATAATTTGCTTATATAAAGTGCTAATAAAATAACAAAGTAAAACAAAGTTCTTTTGCGTTAAATTTTCAATATATTTTCTTTCTTTTTTGTTTTTCCTACGTTATTAACTACAATTTCAACAAATCTACTACCTATGCGCAAATAAGCAGTGGATTCGCCCAAAAAGATCGAGCGTCGGCCGATCAGAGCGAACGAAGAAATCTTCGTTCGTTCGTGCTGGAAAAGTGTTTACACTGCGCGAATAGCGCTCGCGAGCATTTTGTAAAAAACCAATGTTCCGAACCTTGGTTCGGACCAAACTGTTTCTGAACGAAGATTTCTTCGTTCGTTCAGGCAGTGGAAACGCTCGGTAAAGCTCTAAACATGTTCTTCAGACTGAAAATGTTAAGCAACACAAAGGCAAAAACAATTTCTGATCAACTTGACAACTGCTGCACTAACAATAAGTAATATTTTTTTTATTTTCAGAATTCGTTCTACCATATTTTTATAATATGACACTTGAAATGCAAACTGAATCCTCAAGAATACACCTATTGTATGAAAGTTTCATCACTTTTTATAAAACAATTTTAGATTTTTACATTGAACCAGATATAATTTAAATAGCAAAGTCGAAGATATTGATATAAGTAACTCATACAATTACTTAAACTGCAATGAGGTGTACCTTGGCGCGAAATGTGAAGCGGAAATTTTAAACCTAGTTTCACCCAATATTAATGATATTCAGCAAGTTCGAAATTTTTGTTTGAATTTTTATGTTGAGGCTGCATTTCAAATAAAAAAAAGATTTCCATTTCAAAACATGAAATTTTTAAAAAATTTGGGAATGGTAGATCCAAAAAATTTTATTAATAATAAAACAATAACACCCTTGCTTCAATACATTCCATCAGTCTTACCAGAAAAATATTATAACGAGATTGACATCGAATATAGAACTTTACGGAACATGGATTGGCCGTGAAAGAACCTTGAGGTGGCCGCATATTGGCAAGAAGTCAATAAAGTTGTAAAGGGGGATGGAAGAATACATTTTCCACTAGTTTCAACACTATTACTGCACATATTTTTGCTACTACATGCTTCAGCAACCGTCGAAAGAATTTTTTCTCAAGTCAATCTGAATAAAACTAAAATTCGTAATCGATTAGAAACAACCACTTTGGATGGAATATATCACGCAAAGAAACTTTTCAAGATATGTAATTGTTATGGTATGCAAATAAGTAACTCACAGTTATCAAAATTTTCCATTCAAATGTATGACCATAAAACAGAGTGTTATACAGGTATTTCTTAAAAGATATGATTGTATTTTTGTTATGATGTCCAAAGAGAATCAATTCTGTAGAGTTTCCTAAAAAAATATTACGTTTAAAACTGGTTCTTCGAGATCTGGTTCTCAAATTTAAACTTGGTATAATATACAAAAGAAAATTAATTGAAGCTAAGTAATACATTACTGGGAATCAATTAAATAGTGGGCAGTGTATACAGCTTAAAAACAACTTAAAGTGTATTTTAAATGTAATTCAATGTTATTGTATTGTTAATGAATAAAGATTAAAAAAACCAATAGTCTAAATAAAAGATATGTTTTATGTTATTTTTTCAATTATTTTTGCATTTAGATATGTTGTTAAGTTTTTTTAACTTTTTATAAGTTTAATTCAAATTTTGAAAATCTGGTTTTCATTAAGTTTAAGTTAAATAAGTTTAATTCAAATTTAAAAAAAAAAAATACAAAATATTTGTAAAAAACTTTAAACGACTTTAATTGAGTAATTTTTTTTTAACTAGTATCGCCTTTGGTCTAAATTCGACCATTTAAGAATTGATTTTTTTTTGTATTTTTATTGAAACCTTTTTTTTTCTTTTTTCACTCATGTGTAAACTTAACCGAACTCATACCACACCATATGCACGACCAGCAGGAAATCACAAAATAGTAACTCCATTCCGAGTTTCCATATTCTGTGACCTTTAATTTCAACGCTATTTGATATCAAAAATTTGGCTTATATATGCGGAGCCACACCCCTTTGTCCAATGACCGTCCCAGTACCCTACTTCCCATACTCTACTTTCTAGTAGAAGGATATCACCAAGTGGGAACTCCATATTGAGTTTCATTGTTATACGGCATTTACTTCCAAAGCTATTCGATATAAGAACTTTAAATTGTATGGGTGACACGCCCCCTCGTCGAATGCTCGTTAAATTTTTCGAGTTGAAGAACACGACTAAATAGGAAATTCCTATCGAGATTCATTGATTTGTGACCAATAGTTCGAAAGCTATACCAAAAATTTGGGCAGCTGAAAAGTGCCATGCCCCTCTTTAAACACCCATTAAATGTAACCAGTGGAATGGTACGTGTGATTTGAGGTCGAATACCAATTTCCAATGCTGTGTAAGCTATAACTCTAAAGCTATTCGATATCGCAAATTCGGGTTGTATGGGATGTGCCACACCCACCATAGATATTCGGTGCACTCCTTCTCCATACTCTTACTGATTTAAAACAAAAATTATCAAAATCGGTTGAAAAACATAGGAGAAAATGGTTCTTAACTGTTCTGCCTACGCCTATTTATATATAGATGAGTTGCTAGTTATACCCCCACGTTTAAAAAACGTAAATGGGGGTATATTACTTTTGTCACTCCGTTTGTAACGCCCATAAGAAGGCGTGGTAGGTATGGAAAAGTATATATATTCTTGATCAGCATCACCACCCGAGTTGATTTAGCCATGTCCGTCTGTCCGTCTGTCTGTGATCACGATTACAGCCGTAATTTTAAAGCTATCATCACGAAATTGAATATTTAAGCTTTTATCTAAAAAATAAAGGTTAAGTTCGAAAATGAGCCAAATCGAACTAAAACCACGCCTACCTCCCATACAAAGTGACTTTATCAAAACGGTAAAACCTCTTAGAATTCTACAAAAATTAATATATGGACTTGCAATTTTGCATGTGAGTTTTGATATTTAAAATACACTCTAAGTATGAAATTCAACCAAATCGGAGGAGAACCACGCCTACCTCCCATACAAAGTGACTTTATCAAAAAGGTGAAATCTCTCTAAAATCCACAAAAATTAATATATGGACTTGGATGTATGAAATTTAACCAAACTGAGTGAAAACCACGCCCACCTCCCATACAAATTGGCTTTATCAAAAAACAAAAGTGAATATTTTCTGTTAAAACTATAACGAAAACGTTTTTACAGATCAATAAACATTTTATTGATTGCTTAGGACTTTGAATATACCTTGGTTCGGCCGTGGGGGTATTTTAACTTCGGTCCAGTCGAAGTTAATTTCTTACTAGTTTTAAATTAAAAATAAAATTATATAAATTTACACGGATTTACACGGATTTTTTATGTCGCATTTGTGGATTTTTACTCTCTTCGGGTTGGCATCACTGCAAACGGCTAATGTGAATGTTCTCAAGCATGGTATAATAATACATGGTAGCATTGACAACTGCTTATTTTCTCTTCAACAGGAAAACATAAATTGTCAAAAACAGATTTTTGTGGAAATACATCAGCAGCTGCTGTGGTTGTTGTTTTTTTTCACTTCAACGTTTTCAACATTGCTTGTGTTTTCAATGGCGGATTGTGAGCCCTCTCTTTTTGAGTATATTTTTTGACAGTATATGATTTCCCAAACAACTGTCAATGCTACCATGTATTATTATACCATGGTTCTCAAGAAGCTTTACATGGAATTATTTACTCTCTGAGATTTGCCATTGTCTGCAGAGAGGTGTCGGCCGAACAGAAAACACTTTCTGTGTCAGATGGAAACTGAGCCAGTGTTCTTTGGCGTATGGGTCACGCACTCTACCCACTGCTCTACGGCCGTAAAGATGATATATGATGTAGAAGAATAGCTTGATCTTTTAAAATTTTATATAAAATGTATTCTGTCTAACCTCAATTCGCATAAATTAAAGTGGACGTAAAAAATATTTTTATGACCTGCGCAATCTTTTTCATGCTGCAATGCTACATTGTGCCGCGTTTCCATGCAAATGCTTACAATCTCGCACAATAACATTTTCTGTGTGAAATAGGCATTTTTTTTTATAAGATGCTAGAAGATGAACTGTTGCAACAAAAAATTAATCAATTGCAATAAATTTGGCAGCCATTTTTATTCTTCTTATGGCCCATATTACACGATGATCGTTTGATCGCGGTCAAAATATTTTTGTTGTTGCTTTCAATGTGAAACAATTGTTCATCCGCTCTGGCTCTGTGTTTTTTGACAGTTTCGCATTGAAAGCAACCAAAAAAATATTTTGACCGCGATCAAATGATCATCGTGTAATATGGGCCTATTTGTGTGACAAATATATGCAAATATCAAATGTCATATTAAATAAATAAATAACTGGGAATTTCAGCCCTTGAAAGGACTTTGACCTAGCTTCTTATGATCAATTGTGTTGTGCGTGTTATTAAGTTTGTACACAATTGACCGAGAACCGGACCTACAGGTTTAACCCCGACTCCGAACGACGATGAACGGAAATGTTCTTGTTCTCGAGAAGCTTTACATTGCATTTTGATTACTCTCTGAGGTTTGCCATTGTCTGCAGAGAGGTGGTGGCCGTACAGAAAAATTATTTTAATTCAAATAATTTTCTGTCGGTGCTGGGGTTCGAACCCGGGTCTCCAGGTTCGTTGACATAGAGGCCACGCACTTTAACCAACTACGCCACAGACGCCACCATATTGCCATATTGTTATAGTTATAATGCCATATATCCATTTGACTCATT